>VZRS01002118.1:51112-118722 GCA_013398055.1 Ifrita kowaldi
AAAAAAAAAAAAAAAAAAAAAAAAAAATTCTCAGCCCAAACAAAAATCCCCACCAAAATGAAAATCAAATACTCCTACCCACCAAAAGAAAAAAATTAAACCACAAACCTCCCTAAAACCCCTTCTATCAAATATGAATTTCACATAACCCAATTTACAGCTGTTCTCTTGTTACCACTGAGCACATCTGAGAAGAGTCTGGCTTTGCCATTAAGAGGTATGTAGAAAAAAAATTAGTGTCCACCTTTGCTACACAGTTTGCCTTAATTCTATGTGCATACATGTATTTTATTCTTAATGACATGATCTGGGATTATGTAAAGCCAGAATTAAATAACATTTAGAAAAATGTTTAGAAAAGTTGTAAGAAATTTGAAAAAATAAAAAACTCTCTTATTCTAGCAAACAAATGCTTGTCTTTAAGTCATGATCACTAAAAAATTTGGAAATCAAAGTTTTGTAGAAGTAAATTATGGTGGTGGGACTATACTATTATTTAGATCAATTTTTTAAAAAAGCAAAAAAGGTTGTTTCCTGAAAGAAACAATGAATGCATTTTGCCAGTGTTAGGCATGAGAAGCACCTCGTGTGAACCAATTAAAAAAAATATTTATGACAATGTCTTCAATTTTTTGGAGTAAAATGAAGACTGTATTGGGAATAGACAGTGAAGATTATTAGAAAACTCCCATTTCAAGCAGTGATAGTAAAAAAAAAGTTGGATTTAACTGAGAACATGCAAAGGCAGGCAGGTGGAAAGAACCAAAGAGACCTGTCAAGGAGTTACAAGTAAATCTTAACCTGAACTGTGATGAACAAATAAATCTGAAGTAAGGGATAAAATATCTCAGAGGAGAAGAAAATCACTCCCTGAACAAGCCAATTACTGTATTTTCTACTTTTCTGGAACTGTTACTGTACAAGTGCACATGACTGAAGAATGCTTCTGATAGTGAATCTTATCTTCAAAGAACACAAAATACTTTCTCAAACAATGCACAAACTGTTTTTATAGCACTTGGTGCTGGAGAAATTTTATGCTATTGCATGGCGAGTTTATATCTTGGAATGCCACAATTGTTAGCAGAGATGTTCAACTAGATGATTCTGCAGGTCTGTTCTAGCTTTTATAAGGAAGTTTAACTTGTTTAAAGTAGAAACAAGCCTTTGTTATTGATGTAATAGTCTATTAAAAGCAAGCTACACTGTTCAATTTAACAGAAGACTGGAAGTTCTGGAGCAGCCTGATTCTGTTTCTCACCAGAAATCAAGCATGCAAAAAGTACTTTTGAAGACAATGTAGAAGGAAAGACATAATTTAACATACTGTATGATAAAATACAATAATTATCTGCCAAGCAGTAAATCACATGGCTCCACTTGTTTGAGAAGACCGGGTAAATTTTGTAAAGAGACATGAGCATGAAAACATAGCAGTTACTTGATGTGGGAATAGTATCTTCATATTTCATTGGATGCAGTTAAAAAAGCCCCAACTTTTTGCCTTGTTGCATTAATGAAATGTTGTTGACTTTTACATGGCCTATAATGGTTTCCATTAAAATGCAAACTATATTATGTATCCCATTCAAATTTCATTAAATTTTGATCCTAACAGTAAGAGTTTTCTGAAAGATACAACAAGTACAACTCTGGAAAAAAATTGTATCAGTTTCAATTACATAAGATAACTCTTCAAAAGTTCACTTCTAATTGTAGAATTACAGTCTAAAAAAATACTAAGGTGTTTCCTGTATTGTTTATGAACATCTGCACAGAGAGACTTCAAAGTATATAAATTTTTTATTTGCCTTTCAGGAAACATAAAACAGCTAATAAACTTTCCTTAAAACTCAAAGGTAATGAATAAGATCACAGTCCTCAAAAAATCCTTCCAAGTGCGTAATCTTTAGATCAACAAAATATATTCCTCTTTCTTTAAGAGAAATTTCCAGAAAACATTCAGTCACTTTCTTGAGAGTGAATACATAGTTGCTAACTGTGAGATAAGATGCTAAATTTACACTGAACATAGTTAATACTGACACATAATTTACACTTAAGCTGTAAAAACCCCTGCGCTAATGATACCCTCCTGCATTTGGTGCTTGCAAGGGTTGTAGCTCTAAGGTGTGGATTTTGCTAATAATTGTAATGAATGTGAAATTTTTATGTCACTGACATGTCTCCTGCAGGACATTTGTGAACACCAAGATAATACTCTTACTGGCATTTTATGAAAAAATTAGGAAAACTGGTTTCCAACACAGGCCAAAGAAGACTGAATTTAGATTCCAAGAAGGGATTGTATATGTTATCTGTTGTGTGTATACACTTGGAGTGATTTACTTAATGTAACATATAGGGTATTTAAAATTATGCAAAAATTTAAACTGCAATTATATCAATATCTGTAGGTGTGACTATTTAGATCACAGTACTTTGGAATGTGTTTGATGTATTAAGAGTAATGTTCAAAACTTTCTACAGGTTATTTTGAATATATAGCTATAAATTGAGTAACAGGGTAAAGCATAGACCTTTCCAAAACAATATAAAAGCCAGATTCAAATTTTTAAACAAAGACAATTTCTATCAGTTAAAAAAGCGACTAAAAATCTTAAAATAGCTGAGGTACCTTTCTCCTGCAAAAAAACCTCCAGAAACTCTAAAAAACAAAACTAATTTGCTCATTTTCACGTTTTTTCTTTAACATCAAAATTTTGAAGAATTATTTCCAAAGATTTAAACCAACTGAGAAGCAATGTAGGATGTATATATAGAATCTCCTTTTGCTGGTACTGGGATTTGCAGATAAGGTTGTCTCTGCTCCTAACCCTTAATATACAATGTAGCGATTAGTCAGACTGTACTCATTAAGGGTAGAAATGGGGGAAATACTGTACCCATATTACAGATTAGGGGAGGAACAAGTGGTCCACCCCATCCAAGCTGAAACGTATCCTAAATGAAATAGAAATATATAGCCTGTTATTAGTTGTGAATCTGTAATGACAGACACTTGATGCTATGTTTTATAACTCAATTATATGAGGAATGTTTCTTTCATACTAATGAAGTTTTGAGTGCTCTTGAAAATGCCTCATTGTCACTTTCCTGGTAAGGGAATCTTAAGGAATAGCCATTGAATTTTAGAGGATATTTAAGACATCAAATGCTCTAATTTAGTTATAAAAGTTACTAAATTGGACTGGAAATTTGAAATACAGTAAATGTTTAAAGCCATCAGCCAGAAATATGCATAAGGCATGCAAAACTGAAAGTGCAAGTGGATTTCAGATTGTTTGCTGCCTTCTACTATTTCTCTAATAAATCAAGCACGGCATGACATGCTTTATTTTGTGAAATTAGACACAAATGCATGCTTTATTGTCACTTAATTCTCTAACTCAGCAAAGCAAATGTACTCAGTATTCTATATTTTCAAATAGCATACCAATTCAGAACTAGCGCAAAAGCATTATACTGCGAGTACTAAAAAGCTAAACAAAAAGCAATGGGTATATTCAAATCTCAGTTTTCAGCTACTTCAGCTTAGTACATACACTAATTGAGATGAGAATATAAACCCTAAGACAGAAATTTAAATTAAATTAAAGCAATCCTTTACTTTGCCTTCCAGCGTCTGGGTGGAGTTGGTTTTGAGATTCAATATAGCAGGTATTAAAATTTCTCAGAATTCAGTATACTAGCAGATATTCTAAATGCCTTTAACATGGCAAAATTCACTTCTGTGCTTAAGGCAAGCACTGGCTATGGATCACTTGTACCCTATTTTGGTACAAGTGATTCATGTATCTTATATTTACTTTGGAAAGAGAGAATTTATCTCATTTATGAAACAGCATAATTATAAAATTAAGTTGAAACTAAAGAGTATAGCTGAAGACTTCTAAGAACGTAGCTTAAAATCTGAAGTGTGTTTCATATTTAGGCACAACAGAGTAGTCATTAGCATTTACTGACTGTGTAAAATGCTGCATTCTTCCTATTCACCAGAATGGAAAACTCTTTTAAGAAAAACATTGACTGAATTAAAGTAGCGAGTTCTTGGCAAATTATTTTACAAAATGATCCAGAGCCTTTTATATCCACAGCCTCTTGTGGAATACTTAGGATATTCTACATTTTCAATGCAAAATTTGCACAGTTTTGAACATGGGTAAACATTAAAATACATGCTGAATAAAAACTGTTTTATCACAGCTCAGCGTAGGTATGGGCAATATAAGAAAGCAAAGAGGGCTGATTTATTTTTGCTTTCTGCAGGCAGAAAAAAGAATCTCTTTTTATGAATTCTTATGAAATGAAAGTTTCTGAGAAGACTGCAATTTGACTACAGTCTTATGAGCTGGTCAATTATTTATTATTTGAATCTTTTACTGTTCGTGAGTCATTCATAAAGTAATGCCAACAACTGTCAGTGAGCTGTTTTGAATACCTGCCAAGTTCTTTGGAAAAAAACACTATTTCAGAAGTTCATGTAGTAACCATAAGGCATATATATATATTTGGCCAGTCAAATCTGCTAAGTGACTGGAATCAGGTACTTCGTCAACTATCATTAATATTGGAGGACAGAGCTGAAGCTCATTTGCTTTTCCAAGCTTGTCTGTGATTCCTACAAAGTAAATAGCTCATTAATTATTCATGTTGTGTAGCTGAAATTCTATCATATGATTGGGCTTCTGGCAGAGTTTCATAGTGATTCAACAAGCAATAGGGGAAAGCAGTAAATAAATTTCAAATAACAGGTACCTTAATAACAGCTTCTTTATGCATGGATATCCTAAATCTTGTAAGTGGAAAATTTACTAAAGCAATCATGTAAAGATACAGAAAAATTAAATAAAACATTTGGCAATCAATTTTGACATCTTTCTAGCAATGACCTTTTCTTCCAATATCTTTTTAAGAGCTGCATTCATTTCCTCCCTGCGTAATATCTGTACTGGTATCACAGTCCTCCTGCAGCTGACCAGAACATAATATAAAAAGTAAAGCTGACAGCAGTTTCCCAACATTTCTCTGCACAAAACCACATACATTTATCTGAATGTTCATGAACAGTATGTACAAAGAAAGACAAAGGGAAAATTGCTAAATCACATAGTTGCATATTATGGAGTACTTGACCAGCTCTTACTCTGCTGAATATCAGTTCATGAGTTTCAAATAAGGAGAAAACTGTTAAAAGTCAATTTGCTGCATGAGGCTGAAATTTAAATCTAGTAATTATTGGTTAGCAATGTATTTTCTGCTGCATTCTGAAGTAGAGCTAGGTAGTCTGCTGAATACAATTTCAGGAAAAGGATTCAAAGCCTCAGTTTGACTTCATTAATCTTAGATTTTTTTCTAAAGATTTTGCATTGTTTCCTCTTATGTTTCTATGACTCAGGAAAAAGCATTCTCTTAAAGCATATTTCATTGACATGCATATAGAGTTAGTTTGTATTCAGTGGCTTTAAGGAACAGAAGGTATAAACAAATGAAAAAATAAGTCAAAATGCCTTCTTGAGTGAGATGAATAGTAAGCAGGGCCTCTAAATTATTCAGAGTAGCAAGAAATAACCTTATATACATTGTATTGAATATTGAATAGAGATTAGTTGAAATAAAAAAACATATACCTTACAAAAAGAATAACTTCATAGAGGAATCAAAGAACTTGATTTGCTTTTTAAGTCAGCCAAACTCAGAAATAGATTTAAACCACTAGTGGGTATGAATATATCTGTAGTGTCATCTAATAAAATTCAGTGGAGTTAGATTAAAGGGGGCTTATAAAATAAAATTAAAAATGAAGAACTTCAATTTCTATCAGAAAATATCTTTGTTAACTAATGCTAAATTAGATTCCTGTATAAATATTGTGATATGTTTATCAGTTAAAAAATTAATAAAATTTTGTTACATTTTATTTATTATTAAGACTCTGTTAAGAGAGTTCATAGTTGGCAATTTCAAAGACTCGTATGAAAAACTCCTGAGATTGGCTAGAAAGTAAAGTAACCTTAATGAATGTAACTTCTGTGTGATACTGCATATGGATTTAGGTGAATTGATGAAGCTTTTTGCTTATCTGTTAGTAAAAGATATGCGAGAAAAAGATAGTGCAGCCTTTCTGCATGGACTTGTCATTCCTTGTTGTGCATGCATGTATTCTTTCTATGCATGCATAGTTTCAGATTCTTTCACGTTGTCTTACCCTCATGCCTTCAAATCGTGACAAAGCTCTTAGAGGTCTCAAAGCTCTTAGTGTCCTAAGGGATTTAATCGCACCAAGTTCTGAGTAGCCCAAGGCATTAGCTGTTAAGCTAACCAAAGAGACCTATATGAAAACAGGAAAGTAAAAATTATTACATTGTACATTCTACTTTACATACCATAGATGTGAGATATACACTTCGTTAGAAGATTCTAATTTTGGATCACTTTCTTCAGGAATAGGGAGTCTTTCAGGTAAAAAAAAAAAGAAAAGAAGAAAGAAGCTATATGAAAGAAGAATAGGTAAACAAACAAACAAAAATATCATAAGATAACTGATATCTGGAAACATTAGTACTTCTGAGTTTCATCCTTTGTTACTGATCTAAGGACACTTAAAACCACAAAAACTGAATTAAATTAATATCTCCTTTTACCAATTTAGGTATTGCTCTTACTTTTTCTTGTTTCACAATACGGTTGGGATCAGTAATTATGGTTGATAATGTCATTTGATCGCTCACAACTGAAAGGGAAGTGAATGAAGTTTGTGTTGAACTAATACGTGGGTCACAGAACAACATTGCTCCTCTGAAATTAGTAAAAAGTATTATTTTTGCTACAGTCAGTCATACTTGCTAATCCTTTTGCCTGACTGCTAAAATTGTGTGCTTTGCAAGCTGACATTAACCTGGACTATGCTGTTTCTAAGACCTTAGAAGAACAGTTCCATAGGTGGAAGAATTTGACAGGCCTTTAAATATTCCATGTCCCTACATTACCTCAGTGCAAAATACCACATTTTTCACATTTGCTATGGCTCCTGTCCAAAATATTACCTTCTGTTTGTTTCCCATTTCCCCTAAACATTCCCTCATTATGCTGTTCTAATTCCTTAACTATTTATTGGGCCAAAAATAGCATGATGTTCTCATGTACTCTTTCATTATAAAGAACAGTGTATCAGGTAAAGAGAACTCTGGGACTGTGCTCATACTTAAAAACAAGCATTATATGTGAAATTTTTAGCTTTTAAAAGTTAATAGCTTTTCTGAACTTTTCAGCAGTTCTAGCAACCCACAAAGCTTGGTTCTCTTGAAATCTAAATTTCTTTTTCCTGCACATTCCTTGTATTACTAAAAACTTTTAAGCTGCCATAATGTAAAGCAAAATTAAAGAAAATATCCATGTGTGTAAATCCAGCATTTGTCATGAACTAATTCAGACACTTGAACATGTACTATACCTTCACATAATGATGTATTCAAATTCTCACATTCACGAGATGGCTTTTTGGGTATTATGATTTAAATAAAGTCAAATATTAGAGAAAATTAGTTTAGAAAAGGAACAGCTGCTTCCGTTTGCATGCTTCTTCAAGCTTTTTTGTTGTAGGTGTCACTTAGGTACCCATTTTGAGAATTCCAATACTGAAAAACAAAGTGTTTTCCAAGAGAGGGTACTTTCTTCGTACGAAACATGGTTATCTGTAGCTGTATATGTGGAGCTGAATTCTGGATCTATTTAAACCATAATTTACACTAATCAAAAATGTTGTAAACACCCATCAAACCCACCCCCCCCCTCCCCAAAAAAAAAAAGCTGAAGAAAACTAATTGCTTTGATTAGCCCTTGTATGATGGGAACACTTGATTGAGAAAGCATTGGATTTTTGGCAATACCTTGGGACAATAAATTCTTACAAAGTTCGCTTTTTGTCTATTCAGCATATGTTTCTCAGTCATTGAAACCAGGACAAAAATAATCTTAATTTTAAAACTGAGCTTGTTCAATGCTTGGGTTTTGTATATGTTTTACCAGAAATTACTGTCTTGGAAATATAGGGACTGGTTCTCATTTTGTAACTATCTAAAACATAGTATTTGAGGTTCACCCACAGAAATTCATGAACTGCTGAAACAGTGTGCATTCATAACATTGAAACAATTGTTCCCAGGGGTTATACTTAGGATACTCTTAAATTCTCCATAATTGTATCAATGCATCAAGAAATGTTCTCTCCCATTTCATGGCACAGTACTGTAGAGACAGAACTATCAGATAACCCTTGCAGCAAAGATTTCAAACATGGCTGTGAAGGCTGCAAGCTCAGTAATATTTATTGGACATCAGTACTAATTAAGCCACACTGCCAATGCTGGAGATACATCTTGCTTTCCTTGTGGAGCCCTAATTTATCCATATGCTGAAATTTGTGGATGTGATGTTCATTATCTTGCCAGAGGAGTTTTGATTCAGATGTGTGTGTGATGTCTGGTGGATCAGACACCCATCTAAATGCCGGATTCAACCTAGACCACAGCAGGAGGAATGGTGGGTCTGAGGATAGGAGTGAGAAGCTCAGGCCAGAACACAGGGCAGCAGGACCTCTTTCAACAGCAGTGTTGGGATAAACCCTCCAACTGCTTGTGGGGCTGCCATGTGAGCTCCTTCTGTTAGCAGACGAACTTCCCATCTTTCTTAACTCTGTGGTATAGCAAGACAGTGCTGCAAGCACAAAGCAAAGGACAGAGAAACACGGAATTTTTTCAGCTACCTCACTTTGTAAATTGAAAAGGAAACTAGTTGGCATTATTAGGTACTATGGCTACAGAGAAAGTAATTTTAAAAATAATCAGATAAATATAAAATTGTCACTTAGGAAATGCACGACATACATCGACAATCAGGAAGTCCAGCCAGCACCAGGCGTTAGTAAAATATGTTTGGTAGCCGTAGGCCACCCACTTCAGCAGCATTTCCAGAATGAAGATGTAAGTGAAGACCTTGTCAGCATATTCCAGCATGGTCTTGATAGTTTTCCGTTGTTCAATATATATGTCCTCAAAAGCCTGTGAGTATAAACATTCAAAGATATGTTATTTTTTTGTTACTGCACATACTTCAGGTTGTAACACAACAAACCAAATAGGCAACAAAAAAAGGAAATGATCCTCAAGAAAATGCAAGGGTATGTCATTTCTAGCTAATGCTTCTTTTTCTGATAACTCAGTATATACCCGTTTTTTCCCCTATGGAAATATATTTTCCAGCTCACAGGATAAAGAAGTAGATTTTACACAGCAACCACTACACTGGTCAGAGATTTTTTAAATTTATTTATTTATTGCTGATAGTGAATTATTCTTCTCAGATCATATTCCACAGTGACAAATAGAATGGATTCTGCAAAATGTTGTGCCTGAACTGAATCCTACTGAGGTCATTTGGCTTGTATGTAGGTAGACCCAATTTCAAAATCCAGGGCCATAGTTGTAAAATTTTCAGGACAATGACAATACAATCTACATTCTAAGTCCTCTGGCTTCCTGAAAATTTTAAGTTATAAATCATAAAATAAGTTCTTCCTTTCTTAAAAAACTTATTTATCTAAATCAACTACCTGCTTTATTGTTCAAATTTTGTGAGATATGTAAAATTTCTGAGCTCCTTGCCATGTTATTTACACTTTTTGGTGTTATCATTTTTAGGCACTTGAAAAAAAATAGCTCCTGATTTTTATAAATTCTTCAATTTTTTCCCTTTAATTGCTTTCAAATTTCAATTATGCTATTATTTCTTATGGAGTCTGACTGATTTTATCAGGCTGAAAGAACAGGAATGATCTGCTAGCTTGCAAAGATTTGGATATTTATTGATACTAAAATTCATTTTTACTCAGCCTGCTTTTGAATCACTTGACATCTGTCAGTCAAAATGATTAGTGTTTGTATAGCAGACTCAAGCTAAGATCTGTGTAATTCTGGTTACTTAGATCAGGCACCGTGGTACCTGACACTCATGTATATTCACTAAAAACTGGGAAGTCAGCACACGTCATTTCATTTGTACAGGTGTGATTATGCCAGAGGCTGAGCGAGCAGCGCTCTCGGAAGCAGAACTGTGTCTGCTCCCTGCCTGAGAGCCCTGGGGAGGGGTTTGCAGGCAGCTTGCGTCCGGCCTGTGCCTGCCACATTTCCTGGCTGTGATGGCAGTGAGATTTGTCTGGAGCATGTTCTTGGGGTGAATATCAGGATACAGTGCTGACAGATACAAAGAGACCTTTTCACTATCACAAAACACTTTAAAGGGAGAGCAGAGTCTCACATCTCCAGAGATAATCCATGGTCTTTGAAACATTTTCACAAAATAAAGGTTCTGTGAACGACACCTTAGGCTCACAAGCACAAGGTACTAACACCGTGGGACCTTGTCTCAAACTTCCTCTAAATATAGTAATAGAAATTCACCTTTTTCAGATCTCATTCTACTACTTTTCTCTCATTTAAATTCTTGTCACTGAAGATTTTCTCGAATTGGTTGTATGAACCAAAATTCAATAGTGTAGACTTCAGGTTTTTTGTTATTTGGAGGGTTTTAAATGACAGGAAAGGTGTCACATGGTATTGCTTAAAAGTTGTTTTTCTGATGGTTGTGTTGATATTAGACCAAACAAAAGCAGAACAATTCTGAGAGATGTAGCTAAAACTAGTGATAGGTATTATCATAAACTGCTAACAGTATTAACAGTATTTAAAAGTGTTGGGAGTGGTCTAAAGAGCTTATAATACAATTTTGCAACACAATTTTTTTTATTGTGTAGGAAGTTAAGTAATTTGCCAAAGGATAATTAAATCTACCAGGGTAGATGCTAGATATACTCTACATTATCTCAAAGCAAAGAGTTTGCCTAAGAAACTTCACCTCAGTATATATCCAGGCTCACTTTAATTTAAAAATTCATCTCCAATTTCTTTATTCTTCATCATTATTTGTATTTTTGAAAAAACATATTATTGTTAGGGTTTATTTAATTTATTGTTATAGGTTTGTATTATGGTTGGCTTCTTTTTATTCTGCCCTTGCATGCTTGTTAGAACAAATTCATGTTTTTACAGATGTCCCTTCTGTCTACATGAATATGAGTCAGTAGAAGCTGAATTGTAAGTCTAAATAATAAATTCTTAGAAAGGAATCAAAAAAAACCCACACAGCCTTAGCTTTTTTTGCTGTTCTAGCACACAGCATTTATAGGACTACATAATCCAGCCCTGGCCCTTGCAAAGTGTTGTGAACTGTTTATGCCAGTACAGTTCCAAACACTTTAATGGTGACAGTTCTTTTCCCTGAGCTACATCTGTAAACAGCAGTGAAATGAGAGAGCAAACTCAAAGTTTAGTATGTTCTCTTCTTCACATGATGTTCCTGTCTGCCTGAGGTGTATCAGTGCCACCTCCAACAATGGAGTTAGGCTCTCTCTAATCACTTATGTCTGTTCTTTTTTCTACCTGTTGTTGAGAAGAGACTTTTTTTTGCTATTTTTCCAAAGGCCTGAATAAAAATTTAGTCCTATAATTTGAAGACATGGAATTGTTTTAAGTTAAAACAGTGTTAGAAGACACAATTTTAAGGAGTTTCCTGACAACATGGCAACATTCTGTTCGTGTTTTACTTACCAGAGCTCCACTACTGAGGAGAATCATAAAGACAATGAAAGTCTCAAACCAGTTGTGTTCGACAATCCTGAAGCAGGTTTTTCTGAGGTTCCACCACTGCTTTCCTCTCCCTTCTTCTATACTTACTTGACAGCACTTGAACCTTCTTACACAACCTTTAGAACAGTGTATGTAATGACAGGAGGAAAAAAAGAAGAGAGATTTTGTTGAGCTGCATTCGTTTTGGTTATGCAATCTGTTAGTGATACAATGCTATCTTTACTGTGCTATTTACTTGAAAACCAATAATTTTTCACCTAGATAACCTCCTTTTTCTTCAAAGAAAAAAAATAACATTGAAACAATTGGAATTTACAATTTAATGAACAAGTGAGAAGAAAGAATTTCTCATTTATCAAGAAGTAAGTGCTCAATACAATGCACACAAAAAGATAAAAGTCCATGGAACATGAAGCCAAATTATAGAGTACAAAGTAAGTGTTAAAATATACAAACTCATCCAAATGTCAGGTAGGTTTGTGCAGTAAGATATGGGCAAATGATATTAACCTGTACTTTCTTTTGTTCAGAACACTCAATTCAGACAATGTTGCATTCATTGCATGAAAAAAATCTAAGCCTCTTATGTGAATTCTGCATTTTTCAGTACCAGCTAATTTCTCTAACTTGTGCCCCCAATATATTTAAGCTTTTATGATTTAGCTGCTGACTTTTATGTAGAAAAATACTAGTTATAAATAATGGTATTTTCCTTGACAAATACTAGACTGTTCTACCTCTTACGAGTTCAATGTAAATTTCTAAAGAATAATGTGTTATCATGTCCAGAAATAACCCAACCTGACAATGGCATTTATTCTCAAATGTCTAAATCTACTTTTGCTTACAGATACCAAAAAAGGCATTTTTATCCTTACATTACTGTTTTAAAAATATTTCTTTCCCCACCTCCTTCACATGCACACATCCATAAGGTTTCTTGCAAGGAAATGCCATTGGAAAAACATTTATGACCAGATTGTGGTTTTATTGAATCGTGGGCCTATAGAAGGAAGAATGAAAGAGGAAAGGGTCCACCAGGTGAGACTGTTCTTGCCCCAGGTGGCACACAAGGCTCTTCCTTCTCCTTTTGCCAATTTGTAGAAGATTCATTTAGCATTTTGCACAAGACCATCTAGGTGCAGGCTTTATTTATCTCTAAACAGCTGTTTTAGTAATGTATGCTTTATAAAGCACTTAGGTATCTGTGAAGAATATTTTTTAAATAGTGTGTTATTTTATTACCTAAGAGATTGTAACTAAACTCAGAAAGTACAGTAACATACTAAAATTAATCTTTCAGTACTGTACTTTTCTTATTTTAAAAATAGAGATACATTTCTAATAAAATGTTTTCTTAGCTGTTTATCCAATATATAGTATAACTGTGATATCAGTGTCCATATAATGTATTATGGACTAAAAGTACTACTGCTAGTAATCAGAGCTTAAACACTAACTAAAGGATAGTATGATTCATAAATCTTAATACTTAACGTACATAGAAAATTATTCTGTAATTCTAATAAGTATTACTAGTATTTTTGTTCCAAATACCTTCTGTGAAGCAGGCCTCTGGCTCCTGGGCTTCTTCAGGTTCAGCTTCTGGTTGTTCTTCTGCAGGAAGTCCAATATCAACAGTGCTACCTTCAGATGAACTAGATGAATTTAACTTCTGTAAAGGAAAGAAGTATCACAAATGCACAGTAAATAATTTTAAGGCAAACATTATTTGATTTTGGAGTAAGTAAATTAGACAATGTTTTCAAATGATCTAGATTTCAACATAAGTAAATTACTGATAAACATCTGAGAAATTTGTATAGTCTGGTTTTCCTCCTGCATTGTATGAATCTATCAAATAGAAGGTGAAACAGTAATAGATCAGACTTTAAATAAAATTATGCTTTAAACTGAAAAATATGGGTAATGATGCTAAACCTGAGAGGATTTATGACCACAACAAGCCATAAGTCATAATGATCTCTTGACCCACATAGAAATAATGAAGCTTAAACAAATATGCAGGAATTTGTAGTGTCTATTGAAAATCAGGTAAGAGTGTAAAAATAAATGAGGTGGAAGCTCAGAGGAATGTGGGGGGAAAAGCAGAGAAGGCCATACTTCAGAGGTTAGTAATTCCAGATTAAAATTGCTGAAAGTCTAGCTCAGAGTGAAGCAGAATTTGCATACAATTAGGCTAAGGTAGTTTAAGCCCATAAAAAAATCAGACTGTGTTTTATCAACAAATTTTCAATAACATGATGAGCATAAAGAGAGAGGGGCATAAGGTGGAAACCAAATTAAAAAAAAAATAAAATAATGCACTTAAGCTAAAGCTCATCCTAAAAATTCTAAAACTGTTGTAACATAACGTGCAGCTGGAACCTGGTTGCAGTCTAGCTCTTTGGTATTGTGGCTAAAACCTGGGCAAAATCGTGAAGGAAATATATTTAAAGATGTATGGTTAAACAAAATAATGAAACAACTGCAACAGAGATCACTGAGTCTAACCAGAAACTCAGGGCTGCCAAGACCACCACTAAGCCATGTCCCCAGCTGCCACATCTTTTAAATACCTTCAGGTATGACAACTCAACCATTTCCTTGGACAGGCTATTCCTTTCAGTGAGGAAATTTTCCCCAATATCCAATCTAAACTTCCCCTAGTGCAACCCATCCTGTCACTTCTTATTTCGGAAGAGACTGATCCCCAGCTTGCTACAACCTCCTCTTGGGTTCATCAATGCTAGGTGGCAGCAGGCCTTTTGATATTGAGGACAAAAAAACCCCCACACACTAACAACAAAACGCTTATTAAAGCAGTGGTACTAATAAGTCAGAAGTGTCATAGCACTTTTTCAAGGGGACAAAAGGTAACCCTGTTCCTACAGGTGGCAGCACATCGACAGACAGCTTTCCTAAACTGAATCTATGTCTAAACAGGATCAATTCTCCACTGCTCAGTCATAAACCAGGTGGTGTCTCTCTGTTTGACTGTCTGCTCTGTGACGGGTTGGAAGAGTGGACTGACTGGCATGAAGGTAGTTGTGGAGAGTAGACAAACAGTCATTGTTTTCCTCCAAAGGACCTTTGTTTAAATGTTTTATTTTGAAATTCTTCGTGCTGGGGGAGGTTCATAGTGTGCTGAAATAAATTTTTAGAACCTTTATTGTAGCAGTGGTTCAGAAGTGTAAGTGAAATTAATTATAGACATTTTAGCTAATATTTAACAGGAAAAGAATTATTAATGCTTCAGATCTTAATTGGGAAGTGGGAACAACACTGTCTCTGAAATAAGTTGCTATGGGGAGAGGCTGCTTTGTACAGGTCTCCTTTCTTGGAGGAGGATCCCTAAACTGCACTTAGCTTAACACTGAATTTTTGTTGAGAGCACTAGAGGGCTCTTATACACACTGAAAGGACAGTGGTAAAGAATTCAGCTACCCCACAATGGGGTGTCTGAAGCATTGTCAGAAACACAACAGCGGGATGGAAGGGGGAAAGTGAGCTATCCTATAAAGAAACTGCATTGCTACCAAAATGGGAATTAGCTGGTTAAGGCTTAGGTTTCTCAAGTAAGAAAATTAATATTGTTAAGTGTCCCGAAAGGTAATTTTCTAGTTTGACTAAAATGGCAACAAAAAAAGTCATTGAGACTGTAGCTGTTTTGCAAATTCTGTCATCGAATCAATTTAAATTATTTTGCTAAAATAGCAACATACAAAAAGTCTAATGGAACAGTTATAGCCTTAATATGCTTTTTAAAATTACAGTTCTCAAAAAGGATTTATCTCAATAACCTGCTCTAGCATTCCTTTAGCAATGGCAAATATTTTCATCTGTTGGTAATTTTCAGTTTTAACAACCAAGTGAATTTGAAGTATATGGGACAGTCTATGGTTAAGACTTCTTTTTATGGGTATCTAGGTCTAGAAGAGCTGACAATTTTAAAATCTAAAAGAGTTCATATGTCTAGAGGAATGTCTAAAGGAGTTACATAAACTATCTATATGTTTTCTGGTTTATATCTGCTTTTTCAAGAGGCAGAGAGAAGCTGTATCACACTCCTCATGGGACCCTTGTTACAGAAGAACAGAAGTTTCTGGTGGAATAACGCTGCAGCTAAGGCACTGTCCTCTACAAGTTGTTGCAACTACCATACGGACCATACATAGTTTCTATGGATTAGTTGAGTCGCCCATTACCTGGCCTCTTATCCCCTCTTGGAGGCTATAATTTTTAACCCTTTCCCACACTTTTGTTCATCAAGAATTAAGTCCTCCTTTATACACTCATTCATGCCCATCTGCAAAGAAGTGTCAAAATAAATGATCAAGAATTGAATACACTGGCTTATGAAAAGTAAAACAAAACCCCCCCAAACAATCAAACAAAATCCCACATAACAAAGATGCTCAAAAGATCAGAGAGAAATGCAAAAGATGTTTAAATACCTCTTTGCTTTCTTCCAGGTCTGATTCACTACTAAATTCTTCTGTGTTTAGATTTTCAAAGTCGGATTCACCCACAGCAATGGGCACTGTCACAGTGAGGCTTGGGTTGTTTATGAATGACATGTAATCACTCTCATCAATTATGTATTTTTCCACACTGCTGCCTGTGCCTATACCACTGGTGGTTCCATTTGCATCTTTAATATAGTCATGGTCCTTGCTTAGTTCCACAGTCGTATGATTAGAAATACAGCTATTTTTGTTGTTTAAATCTTCAAGTGGCTTGATTTCATCTAAAGCTTTCTGTTTTTTAACAAAAGCTTTTTGGATGAATTCACGTGCTTTTCTTTTCACATAATCTATGCCTTTCTGCATTCTTGCTACAGCAATCTGGAGATTGTTCATTTCATTATCATCGTCTGTCACAGCAAGGTTGTCTGCACTAAATGAGCTCAAGAGCAAGGCCAAAAATAGGTTCAGTACCTGCAGAAAGATTTTAAAAAGGATGTTCTAGACTTCATTCCAAAAAATAACATTTATTTTATTTAAAAATGTCTTATTATTGACATCAAAGACTGAAATCCCAATAATTCACCATAACCAAAATGTACCCTCAAAACTTTTTCTCTTCTCCATAAAAACCAAGCTTATTTAATTTAGCTTAGGTCCTGTTCATTATTCAAAAATATTTGTACAACTGACTAATATCTGTAAATGTGTCTTTAATTCCCCACCGTATATAAATATTTTGGTGTCAAATCTTATAATCTAAAAATGTAGATATCAGATTTGCAGTTCAGCATCATTAAAAAGCTTAATTTATCCCATCACACAATAGAAATTAGATTATTTAGGTGACTAATCATATGGTATAAATAATAAAAAAAAATCCACAGCAAATGGTTTATAAAGAGCCCATAAACTAAAACTATTTGAAGCACAAAATATTTTCAAAGGGCCAAAAGAGAAATTAGTCACATTCTTAAGTGCCCACTCTGACATTCTTAGGATTTTGATATGGCAGAATATTTTGTTCTCTATCCAAAAAAGCTCTTAAGCTTAACTTTAAGCATTGCTTGAAACCACCTGCTTAAGTGCTTTGTTGAAGCAGAGCCAGAGCACTTAGTTCACTTCACAACTGAGACCACTCTATTGCCAAACCATTTTTTTGTTAACACTTTGATTACATACCACTAGGTTTCCAATCACCATGACCATCATGAAGACTGTAAGGCACATGGCTTGGCCAGCAACCTCCATGCAGTCCCACATAGTTTCTATCCATTCTCCACACAGCACTCGGAATACAATCAGGAAAGAGTGGAAAAAGTCATGCATGTGCCAGCGAGGAAGCACACAGTCACTGGAGATCTTGCAGACACATTCCTTATAGCTTTTCCCAAACAGCTGCATCCCAACCACAGCGAAAATGAACACAATGATGGCCAGCACCAGGGTCAGATTCCCCAGAGCTCCCACTGAGTTGCCAATAATTTTTATCAACATATTTAGTGTTGGCCAAGATTTTGCCAATTTGAAAACTCGTAACTGGAAGGTAAGAAAAATATTGTTAGGAAAACCAGAAAGACACAAAGATATTTTAAAGTTAATTTGTGGAACGGTATTAGTGCAAAACATGCCTTGAGTAGGACTGTTCAGAGGGTATCATCTTGTTTAAAAGCATGAAGATGGAAGGTTCCCTCAAGAAAAAATTGTAAAATTGTATTTTGATATCCTTGAACCATAGATTTTACTGAAGGCCAAAGAAGCTACTGACTGGAACTTAAAATCTAGGGTTCATCTGTTCAAATCATCTGGACCACTGTTCAACTAGTATTTGGAGAGATCTATTCCTGTGATGCCAATCAGAGCATAATACATATAGTGAGTCAATTTAATTCTGCATAGCAGGATGTTGAAAGGACACATTGGACACATTGGAAACAGGCCCAGGGCACCCACTACTATCTGCTTGTCTGGGTCCCTATCAATTCCCGTTGAAGACAGTAAGATACCACAGTTAATAAAGATTCCTGCTAATGAAACTTGCATTAGGATCAGTATCACAGCAAACATCAAGCAAATTTTTAAGGTAAAAATAAAACTATTTTGATGAAGTCCCACTGAAAAATCAGTGCAATTGAAGTATATTTACCAATCTGAATGATCGAAGAACTGATAGTCCTTCCACATCTGCAAGACCAAGTTCAACCAAGCTAAGGGTTACAATAAAACCATCAAAAATATTCCAGCCCTCTTGGAAATAATAATAAGGATCCATGGCAATTATCTTGAGAAACATTTCTGCCGTGAAGATTCCAGTGAAGACCTGAGTTCAAAGTGCAGTTTGTTATTTCATGGTGAAACATAATACTCCAGATCTAATTGTTGTCTAGGTTTTTAAGTCAAGCTACATCTTATCCAAAAGTGATACCTAAAAACATTTGCATTTACTGTAGTAATTTATTATGCCCACATTCCCTTAACAAGTGTCATACAACCCAGGTAATTTTTCTATTAATTAAATGTTATACCAAACAAATTACGTAAACTTCTGTTTTATAACATTTAAAACCCAGTTTCAACTCTGTAAGGATATGGACTTTCTCATGTACTGTACAAATATCCCAGATTTGATTTTCAGAACATAAACCAGAATGCTTTCCAAGAAATTACATGGTGTAACTCTTTCTTGGTATGCAAATTACAAATGAGGCCAAATCTAAGACTACAAGGGGGCAGCTTCTTGGCTGCTATGACCTGCCATTCAGTACAACAGAGCTGTGATTATTTATACCAGATGACTAAAAGGTATATTATAATGTATCTCAGTTGATACAGCAACTGACATACATGTACTGAGATACAACAATTTCCTGAAGCTGAGGAAGTTCTACCTGGGTATGCCCAGTGAGTTCAGCAAAACTGGTTGGCTCAATCACTTTGAACACAGGAATGAAAGAGTATTTAAGAACGCATTTAAATAAAGTACTGTTGGTAGTGGTTTCTCATCATGAGTTGTGATGCTGAACGGAGTAGGAATTACATTTAAGACCCACCAAAGTAATGACCCTGAGTAGCTTTGAGAGAAGTCTTGGGAGAATTTCTCATAGGATAGGAATGTATTAAAGCCACCGTTAAAATCATCTTGAGCCCTGCTCTGAAATGTTATGGGTTTTTTTCTTTCTTTCTTCCTTTCTTTTTTTTTTTTTTGTTTTGATAACCCACTTTCTAGCAAGCTGAACAGAAAATAGGACAGCTAAAGAGAATAATCTAACTGGGATAATCAGGAGACAGGAAAGAAGAGTCTGACTTGCTCTGCCTAGGAACACCAATACTCAAGATAGATTGCGACAGTCTTTAGACGCACTCTAAATACAAACACCAGAGAGGGAAAGGTTACCAATATTTAAGCTACAGGACTGGAACCCCTGAAAAAGACATAGGAATGATACAGTTTGAAATGCTGTCTTAGGTTCCTAACAGTCAGAACAGGAAGGTTTTCAAGGAGCTTTAAAGTGGAACTACTGGAGCAGAGTAGTTCCGAGAGCCTCTCTATTGCAGAAGGGGTTTATGTCAGGGAGGCTAGAACTGGAAGACTGTGGTGCTTATAGACAGGTTCTCTCACACTCCCTTTGTAGTCAGAGGTACAACAAGATTTAGATGGAATTTTCTTGGTTAGAAAACCTATAAAATGCTACAAGATTTTACGTTTTATTAGGAAACAAAAGTTCGGAATTTCCCTTATTTAAAGTATATGAGAATTAGCTGTACAATTTTCTATTCATTCTCCCTCCTAAATCCTATAGTTATTTATATGATCTATTTGTTCCTCATTACAAAACAAGAATTATTAAAAATCACATTATAAGAAATCAATTCTTAAAGTAAGAGATAAAGTAGGACTGTAGCTGCAGATATTTCTGTGTGATCAAACCTGTCAGTTCAAAAGCATAAAAGCTACAAAAAGTTAACTCATGAAATCTTTAATAATTTATCTTTTTGAAGCAGAGAGAAAGGGAGAAAATACAGCTGACAACATAAAGAAAATATATCTTACTAATTATCAGAGGATAAAAACAATAAAAATAGGAGAGGTAAAAGTACTGCCAGACATTTTTCACATAAAGCATAGAAAGAAAAAAATACACTTATCCATATAAAAAACCTTTTGCAGAAGAAAATTCTAGAAATGCTTTTGAAGGGATCTTTTAGCTATTGTAAATTTCTGCTCAGGAAACAGCAATTAAAAACACATTCATAATTTAAAGATTTGTATTGTATTGATTGAGAAATTAACACTTCATTTATTTGCATAGTGTCTCTTTCATGGAAGCAATGCATTTTCTGGTTTAGTAGTTACACAAATCAAACTCTGCTTAAGATGGACTTTACTTAATGTAGCATTGGAGCCAATTTTTAAATTTTTAATTTGGTTTTGGAGAACACAGCAATATATTGATTTTACAGTATCCTACGCTATATGAGTCAGGGTTGACAGTCAAATTTCCAAAAATGTTCTGATACTTATATCTGGAGGCCAATAAATATCCAAAAAGTTGTTAAAACTTCTTCTTTCAGTTATTACAGGCATATTTCCCTCCAAATCATGAACATAAAAACCCAACAGACTTACCAGATTTCCAACTGAAAGTACATTATTGAATTCCTCCGTCATCGGATAATGTTCCATAGCCATAAAGAGTGTATTTAAAACAATGCAAATTGTAATAGCCAGGTCAACAAATGGGTCCATTACCACTAAGTTGACAATATGTTTAACTTTTAACCAATGTGGACTGCAGTCCCAGATCAAGAAAATATTTGCAAATTTATACCAACATGGTGGGCATTTCTGTCTTGATTCTTCAAGTTCTGTGGGGAGAAGAAAGTTTATACATGTAACTATGTGATTTCTCTAACATTCCTCATTCCAATATGAATTGTACCAATCAAGTATTCAGTCCGTAGTGGTACTGATTATCCTTTAAACCCCCATTCTACAGGGCTTTTGAGGAAGGTCTTTAAAAATTGCTATCAAATATATTTACTATGTTCAAATCTTATCTGTCAAGCACAATTTCTTTGTATTCCAATCACTATGCCAATCAGCATCAATTTATATATCAGTTTGTATTATGTATTTAATTTTTCCTTGATTACACTTCAACTTGTTTCTCCCACCTACTGTTCTAGTATGTAAATATTTTTATTCTGAAGTTTGTGGCATTTAAGTAATAATTTTCATTTCTAATTCAAGAGAAAAACAATTTTGATCACCTACAAATGCTTTAAAGAGTAACTGAATAAATATAACTGCAAACATGCGTATATATTTTAACAATATTTGCATATGTTTGAAAAATGTTCCGTGGCTTTTCTGTGTCCAATAATACATTTTTAATTACTATGCATAAGCATCCACTCATTTATGACCATGCACATGAGTTAGATGGTGACAGAACAATGAGATACAAATGCTTCCTTATGTAATAACTTTAATGCTTAGTTATGTAATAACCTTAATAAATAAAGAGCTTTGAATTTACTGATAAATATGTGTCAGTTTGTGGGATGTTATCTGTTATTTAAGCTATTTTAAATATCTTCTCAAGTTTCAACTCAAATTTTCAGAAATCCATGGGAAAAACAGGATTAAATATTAAACTATGCATAGCACACACCTTCCACAGTGTTTGTGAGGATGCTAGCAATACTCATGGCTCTTTCCCTTAAAGCTGGATCTTCCAGGAAGTCCATAGAAACGTGAAAAGAACCTGAAATTCTCTTCCTCATTTCTGTTTCTGTCGTGGTTCCCTATACAGAGAACAATAGTAGGTGAGACCATGTTGAAGAAACAATAAGGTAAGCAAATACTATGTAAGCCTGTTAGTAGTGACTTAGCTTGGACACGTGCTCCGTGCACTCCATATTTTATCATGTCGGACTTTTATTACTTCTTAGTGCTTTTTAAATAATTTTACAAAGGCATTAGGTCATAGGTACCTACAGTTGAAGATTGAGAGAGAGTTTATTTACTTAAATTTTGCATTTTTTTCCTTCAAGATATGAGAAGTCATTTAAACAAATGGAAAAGGATTGAGTTCAAAATATTGCACAAAATTTTGCAAGCTGCAATTTGTTTCCATGGTCCTGCTGACAGAATATTCTGGGGTTTGTAACATAATAGTCGTTTCCCCTAATCAAACTGCAGCAAGTAAGAAAAGTCTGACTTCCTCATGCTTCCTCATGCTAGTGTTTTTTAGCAATCTGAGTGGACAAATTTTGACTATGCAAGAAATTTTTTGGAGACATTTTCTCTTACCTTGCATATGGTAAGAGAATGGCAGCAATTTGTGCTGCACATATGTTCACATAGACATTTGCATTTTTGGAAGTATGCCTTGAACTGTGATCTTCCAATGAACTATTTGTTGTCTATACTACAATACTCCACCAGGAATGGATGGAAAATATATAGGAATGAGAAATAAATGGTAATAAGGAACTGATAACTTCCTTACATTTTTAACCAGGCTGATAAGGAAGAATTATATCAAAATTAACTAATAATGCTAATTTTGATAGTGGTAATACAGCATCATATTGATTGCAGTTATATAACATTTTTGTATAATATTTTCCATTGTATGTCAACTACGATAGCTAGATGGACCTTTAGATCAGCTAAAGGAAAGTATGACACAGTAATACAGAAAAGCATAGCATTTTTATGAATGTGTATGTTATTATTTTATTACTTGGAAACTGCGACTGGCATTTGTTAGTTATGAGAATCTTTGTAAGTAAATGCTTAGGTTGCAAACCTATCTCAGCTGGCTTATTTACTAAAGATTTTACAAGATGCAGGAGCATTCACAGCTTGACCAACCAGGAAGCATTGCCAAGGGTTCCATTCTGTAGAAAACACTGGCTGGTGCAGTAAGAAAAGGTCACCATGCCTAAGCTATTTAAAACTTTCTTACATTGTCATCAGTAGCTGGTTTATCTATTATCACCTCTGGCAGAAGCTGTCCAACAGGCGATGTAGGAACAGATGGTCCACCAACCAGGGAAACCACCCCATTGCAATCCACGGTGCTGTGCATCTTCCCATTCACTGGAAACACTGCCAGCATCCTGGATGACCTACTGGCCTGGCTAATGTTACTGTTGCGACGTTCACCATGTCTGCGCGGCACAAAGAGAGAATCTCTTCGGCTGTCATTGTCTTCAAAAGTGCTGTGCTCATCATCAGCAAAGTCATTTTCTGATCCTACATCCTTTGCTCGACCTCTGAAGCTGAAAAGACTCGTTCTGCTGTTGCGCCTTGGGGAAAACAGGGAGCCACGAATGCTCAGCAAAGACTGCAGGCAAACAAAATATGTGATTATTAGCTGAAATCCTCAGACTTAGCACTGTTATTAGATTAGCATAGGTTTTCTTTTTTTCTTAAATGAGAGTAACCGTATTACCCGGAAGCTACATGCTGCTGGGAAATTTCTGCATGTATTTCATTAGATATATATTTTGCAGATAGAAGTATCATTGTTCATGGATTCTTAAGGCAAAGCCAGAGCTGAACACTCCTTTCTCAGCTAAAGCTGCCAAATAGATTAGTTGCATAATTCCCACCAAGAAAGAAAGGGAGTCTAAACAGGCACTTTGTTTCATGTATGAAGCATGTTGCCCATACTGAACAAACATTGGTTCAAATATCTTTGAAACAGGAAGAAAATGTGAGCCTATTATACTGTAGCATTTTAACAAGTCTAGGTAATATATAATCATGCTAAAAGGAATGAAACCCCACATAACCAATCAGAGAATATTTTAACATGATTTAAAAATAATTCTATTAGAAGAACAGAGATATGAGGTTACATTTAATTCTAGGGGGTTATTTTACAAGGCAGTCTGGCAGCTAGAGCACTTCCTCTCAAGCACTAGCAACACTAATTACGGTTAATGAAAATACCAGTATTTCCTTTGTTTATGCAGTAGCGTCACATTACTGTACTTTAGGAAGACTAAAGTAGTTTTGAAACAGCCTATGATGCTTTAAATATATGCTTTTACTAAAAATAACTATAGGCAATACCTGATGTGGAGAGGAATACTTCTTTTCGTATGTCAGTCTATTGCCTTCAATAGACAATCGGAAACCTTTCCTTCTGATGCTGTCTTCTGATTCAGACTTGTGAAATTCATCTTCATCTTTTTCCTCTCCTCCAGACTGTTCTTTCTGTTTCCTTTTTTTCCTTCTATTTCTCCTTTCTTTTGCACTCTTTGAGCTCAATTTTGATGCGTCTGAGGAGCTTTCTGAGAGCCCTCCTGCTTCTCCTGCAGCACTGGGCTCCCTGGACTCCGCAGATGCTGTTACTGCTGCTGCCGTCACCGCTGCTGCCTACCATGATGGAGAAGGACTTTATGTCACTGAGCAAAACACAACACAATGTTTTCCTTTCTTTAATTTACTTATACATAATTTCTACTCCAAATGTCTCAGATCTTATATCCTACTTTCTATAGGATAGCCTCTCCCTAGGTTTTTTTTCTAATTATTTTTGATCAGTTGACTCAAGATATGTGTTGGTTGTGGACTTCTCTCATCCTTCATGAGTAAATTGTAAATGCAGAAGTCTAACAGATTGTATTAATGACACTAGACTAGAAAAACATAGTGAATAACCTATACCTAGTCTTGAATATCCCTTCTTGATGGCTGAATCATTCACAATACCATGTCTTCAGTGCAGAATAGAAAACCTCTGAGCTAGCTCTGTCATTGAAATACCAACAGGGTGCTTAATATTTCCAAATTCAGAAAGTATAGAGTGAATATCTCTATTAAACTCACTTCCTTACACTGCTGCATTACTACACCATAAACTATACCTGTGCTGCTTCTTGTTGCTTCTTCAGTTGTTCCAGCATCTGTTGAAATTCTGCCTCTTTCTGCTCTGCTTCTTCCAGGGTTGCTTGATTCTGCTCTTCATAGGCCATGGCGACCACAGCCAGGATCAAGTTGATCAGATAGAAAGATCCCAGAAAAATCACCAGAACAAAAAATATCATGTATGTCTTCCCAGCAGCACGAAGAGTCTGGAGATAATAACACATTTTCAAGCAAGAATAGGTTAACAGAAGTTCTGGTTTTCATACTGTTAAAATTAAGATAAGGAAATTGACTCTAGTTCTCTTGCATCACTGATACAAACATATTTAGTCTATTTTCATTTAAAAAATTCTCACCAGCTGATAGAGGTTTTCCCAGAAGTCCTGAGTCATTAGCCGAAAGAGAGACAAGAAAGCCCAGCTGAAGGTGTCAAAACTTGTGTACCCATAATTGGGGTTTCTACCAGCTTTCACGCAAGTATATCCTTCTGGGCACTGCCTACAAAGACAAACTGGACATTACCTATTTAGTCATTTTAATATTGTCAACTGGATATTGGTGTACTCATGAGCAGCCAGAACTGCAACATAACATGTCTTGCCAGGTTTTCCCATCACATATTGCTGTTCCTGTCACTTATCAATGAGGTAGAGACTATAGTAATACTAAATTACTCACTCACCATGCAAAGACTGTTTATCCGACCAATCTACTGAACTCTGATCAGGAACACAGATCCTAAGCCCAGTGTAAAAGCCTTTCCTATGTGAGAGGAAGTGGTCACGCAAAATACAGCCCTGCTCCAATTGCACATCTATGGAACATGGATCTAATTTCTACACAGTGCAATAATATGATAAAATTCGGTCTTACCCAGCATCAGAACTATTTCCACAAAGCAGAGCATCATTTTGCCCTTCCAGAAAATAAAAATGACCTGTTTAGAAAAGAATTTTAAAAAATTATAGAATTCCAATTATAGTCATTATCTTAAATCTCTATTAAATAAATATTCTCACGCTAGAAGTTTTAAGGTGATTTCTGATCCAATTTTAAACAAGCAGTATTATTTTCTCAGCAGGACAACTTTAAAGTAAATGACATTATTAATTTCATTAAGCGCTATCGCTCACAGCACTTACTTTTAAAATGCCAAAATGTACTAAAAATTCCGTATGCTTCTGGATGTAGATTCTCCCTTCTGTCTGATCACTGAACTAAATCGTGTTTTGCGAAATAATATTGTACAGTTGTTTATTAAAATAATTACAATCTATCTGAAAAAAATATTCTCATAATTTATTTAAAACTTTCTGATTAGTATTGCCAGGTGCTCCAGTTCGCTGCTTACAAGCACTTGTTATCTAATATGTAAACTCTGCAAAAACCCACCCAGCTGCCGATGGCTCTGATGGTTATGGGTGTGCACACACTGCAGTTGTACCCACTGACTGACTGTATGAAGGCCCTGGCATACACCTAAATTTAACTCAGACATAATTACTGCAGCAGCAGTCACAACTTCTGTAAGAAAGATTTTAAGAGTACATGACAAAATTATTGAACACCTTTGGAAAATAAATTGGATAAGTTCCATCAAATCACCCTGTAACCAACCATCCCATAGTCTGTACAGTAATGCCATAGTTAAAGGACATTTTAGATGGTTTAAATAACAAAGACATTGACCTATCTCTCTTCTTACAAGAGCAAAGAGATGAGAAAAACTTTGTGCTTATTAGGATTCATTTTGACTGTATCCTTGAGAAGTGTTTTTCTTTTTCCCCTCAGAGCAGATGCCTGCAGTCTTGATTGCTAAAGTCTTAATTTTTGGAAGAATTATCACAGGAGGAGCTTCTCCTGTAATAACAATCTCCCATTTGGTCACAGGCATAAAGATGGTTTTTTATACAGAGTCATACCATGTGTCCCATTTCTGATGGAGTCCAAAAGCATTGCCTCAGGCTGTCTGTAAGGACAGGGCAGGGACATGGTGATGCTCCTCTGAGCACCTCCTCAGCTCCAATACTTCTGAAGTGTAGCAGCTTCAGAATTAAGGTGGTAACCTTGTTTGCTTCCTGAGAAGATTTAAACCCCATGTTGGATTTCTTTTCCATTGAACTGTCCTGTTAGATTCCCTTAAAATGATCTCATTTGAAAATGAGTGCAAGTGAGTTTAAAGTTGACTTTGCCTGTACTGCCCAAGCCAGGCTACTACAGACACTAATGAATTCTGAGTCTGAGGAGGTGTCACAAGCTGCTGGCTCAGCAAGAAGGGACACACTACCTGGGTCAGCTCCATCCTGTGAGCAAAACTCACTATTGGGAAAAATGAGACCTTGCTCTGACACTCTGTGAAGGACTCATTTTTACTGTCTAATGATATATCTGCATCTCAGAGGGAACAATCTCCTGTGCTGTGCGAAGTGCACTGCCCTGTGTGTGGCTGCTGTCGCTCTGGGCTGGTGTGCATTGCAGAGCTGCTCTGTGCTGAAGCACAGCTGTAAACAGAAAGCTGACAGGATGCTGGCCACAGCTGACCCTTAGGAAGCAAACCTTATTCTGCATTATGTCAGCTAATCATGATTAAAACATGTTGGAACATAGCAGCTGGTTAGGAAGAATGCAAACCTGCTTTGATATAGTTTACATGGAGCAGTCAGTCCGGATCAGCACTGCACCAGCTGAGCTGAACTGCTAAAACAGGTCTGCATTCAGGTTCTGTGCCTCAGACAAGATGTGCCCTGCAAGGGTGCTGTACTTGCCAGCTACACGGAAACAAGAGCCACACAGGCTTTCTCTGAGTGCACTGATACACTTGGGCAAGTGCTCAGAATATTATCATGATAGGAAAATTTTTATAACACACAAGCTGAGCAGTATAAGCATGTGCCCCTATCTAGACGCAAAACTTTGAATTGTGTTTTACCAAAGTAATGTGAAAAAACCCTTTCTACACCAATGATGTGTGTTTGGCTGCTCTTTAATTGTTTGGGAAATGGGAAAATCTCCCTGGTAGATGAGTGCTTTACTTCAAGCAAGATTAAAGCTGTTTGAGTAAGCATAGGGTGTAACATGAGAAGCACAGAGAATAATTGTTATTTCACAAAATAGATTGTGAGATGCTTTTTCTCAGAAAAAAATTGTTTATGGAAAGCTTGTTAAGATAAACCTCATCTTATCTGGAACTAAGTTTATCAGAATTCTTATCTTGGAAAAAGAAAAAGGGGGTAAAAAAAATAGAGTGCTTGACTCATTAATGCCAGGAATGCTTGCATAAAGACCCTCTCAATGGTGTCTCCAAAAACGAGCTTGATGGTAAAATTAGGGCTTACATGTCTTTTTCTACATAGTATACACAACTAATGGTGTAATAACTTGCGTAATTCCTAAAAAAGACACTGCCATTGCTCTGCTCTGAGCTGCAGGTAAAGCACTTCTTACTGCCCTGTGAAGTAGCTGGTTTTTGCCTCCTGTCTGCCCGCCCTGTGCCCGCCCACATGCAAAAAGAGAGCAGGAAGCTCTGAGAAGATAATTTTCCTCTTAGAAACTGCTGGTAAGCAAGGACAACCTTATTAGGTTCATAGTAAGACTTGTAATTTCATTATAAATTTCATAATACATATGAAATCCTGTAAATATACCAAGGGCTCATGTAGCCGTTCAGTAAAGTACTTCCTGGAACTAACTCAATTGAGCTTTGTTTTCAGGGGGCTTCAGGTCTTCTTTAAGTCAAATGAAATCAGAACTTGAGTTTATAAATTCTTTGTTAAAAAGTCAGGAAATTAAGTTTGGCCTTGAAGTCTCGGTCTTCATTAGGAGTCTGCTTAGACTTTGTTATACCCCATAGCATGGGATCTCCATGAATTCACATGTTCAAGTAAACTGAGCTTCACAAAAAGATTGGTTTAAGAAATTCAGATGGAAATCCATCATAGTCATTGATTAGTTGTGTGATCACAGTTAGAAGCTGCCTCACTTCTATTCAAAATTTGTCTGGCTTTGACTTGCAGCTATTGAACCTGTTATATCTCTGCCTGCTAGATCAAAGATATGTCTAGGATGAAAATTCTGTTCCCCATGGGTTTTTTTTTTAACTGTGATCAAATCACCCCTTAAACCTTCTCTTTGATATGCTAAGTAGGCTGAGCTCCTGGTCTATCTTGGTATAAAGCATGTTTTCCAACCCTTTAATCATTCTGCTCTTTTTTGAACTTCCTCCATTTTTTCAGCTTTCTACCTAAATTGAAATTTATATAGTATTCCAGTAGCAACTGCAGTAGTGCTCAATACAGGGGTAATTCTGTCTTTCTGGTCAATAATTTATTTATGTGAACAGGATATTATTTAGCTTTTTGGCTGCAGAGTTTTAGCCTTAATTAGTCAGTCCTGGCTGTCCCAGAGTGCCTTAGGTGCCTCAGCCTCCCTATTGTTACGGGCTTTCCAATTGCACTTTTATATCCTGCCTTTCAGTTTCCCTGCAGCCTTACACATAAGCTGCTGGGGCAGTGTTTTCCAGAGCCTCTGTGGCACTATTTTTCCTTTGTCCTCCTGCTGTTCTTCATGTTGCTTTTATTCTCATGACATTACAGTTGCAAACATACTATTGCCACAACAGGTGCTCACAGGAAGCAATTGTCACTGGTGTGAGATTCACCCCTCTTTCTCCCCATTTTTCCTACTCTTGCTTGTAGCTTTTGGTTTATATTAAGTGACCTAATAACGTGTATGTACAAGCTTAAAAACCAACAGCCATGCAGCACCCACTCTGATCCAAGGGCATTGCAACTAGTGCTAATAGCACTGCAAGAAGGAGCAAGCTGTAGGGAATCTGAGGAGATGCTAATTAAAATCACAGAGTTGATATGGGAAAAGTGTCACTGCTGCACTGGGAAGGATACCCAAGTGAGGAGACTCACCTGGAGACCCCACAACCTCTCTATGCAGCTGGTCACTGTGATCTCTTTTCCCTTTCCTTTTCTATCTTTCTCTCCCCTTTAGTTCTTAATTTACTCCAGAAGTAACTTTCAGTGTTAGAGCTGATGTATGGCATCACCTTCAGTCTCTATGCAAACCTGTCTCAACATGAACTGTGAGCATTGATTTGTAGGATAGGGAGCGTAGGTTTGTTCCCTCACATCTGACTGTACCAGAATGCATTTCTTTATCTACTCTCAGTTTGCCAGACTGTTCTGCACCAGCAAAATTGGTTGAAAATTCATACTTTGGGAAATTATCAAAGTGGAAAGATGCATTAAAACAATGTCTGAAGAAATTTGTCTGAGGTTGCTGCTATTCAAGGTTTTAACTAATCTAAATCTAAATGGAAGAACACTTATCAAATTTGGAAATGACACCAATAAGGATGGTGGTGAGTTTGAGGAAACAATTACATTTTCAAAGGTTCCGGACAGCTGGAGAGATGGTTTGAAAAAAATAGAGTGCTGTTCAGGCTGGAATGATAAACTGATTCAGGAGCAGGTAGATGAAAGGCAGACAATACTACAATTGCAAACAACAGCAAGCTATATAAGATATATGAAATAGAAGTATAAGTCACTATGCTACCACTTCTTCCCTACTTAGTACTCCCTATGTGGAGTAGAAATGCCTATTTGTGGGTACTACACTTTAAGAAGCACACTTATGAAAAAGAAAGGATCCAGATGAGAGATCAACATCTAGAAAATACATTGTAGGAGAAAATGGTTAATGACCTGTGTTGTTTAGCATACAAGAAGACTGAAAGAGGAGAGAACAGGGCATGAAAACATAAGAATAGTGTCTTAAAACTTCAGAAACCTTGATTAATGATAGGGAATAATTTGGTTTTGATGTCTGTGTTGCAGTTTGTGAGAACAATAAGCATTAATTTTAGCATAAAAAATCTGATAACCTCAACCCACCTCAATAATAATAATAGTAATAATAATAATAACAACAACAATGCACAAGAATGAATGGATGGTGAAAATACTGAGGACTTCATCACTGGAATTCTCACTGCATATCAGAAGTCTCTGATATCTGCCAGAAAGGACATAGAATGTTGCTGCTCATCTTGGTTTGGGTAACAGAATGGAAAATATTTAAGACTATTAAGTAATTTTAGGACTCCTTTGTGTCTCAGGAGAGATGTGAATTTGGCAGATGGAGCTGAGAAAAAGAGCTATATCAAGTAGCAAGACCATGTCCCTTGTTCCCTCTTCCATGCAGGCCTTTAGAGCAGCCCTGTGAGAGAGAAAACACTTCTCTTGTTCTGTCATAACTGAATGTATCATCTCTTCCCCTCCTTCCTTCTAAGAACTGGGTCAGCCACAAAACACTTCAGTGAGAATTCTGCAGACAATACTTACTTTCATCTTCAATGTACCCCTTCCAGTCAAATGGAGTCACTGTTGAATTAACCAATGTACCATTTTCACCTATGGTGCTGTTTAGTTGGGAAGTAATATTTGTTTCCAAAGTAAAATTTTCTGGAGGCCACTGCAGGCATTTATTCCTCAGGTTGCCCATGAACAGCTGCAGCCCTATCAGTGCAAATACACTCAGACAAAACACAGTCAGGATCATCACATCTGAGAGCTTCTTCACAGACTGAATCAGGGCTCCCACAATAGTCTTCAGACCTGCAAATGGAAAAGAATTTTTATTCTGATGTTGGAAACGTTTTCAAAGCACAAATATGGCAGTGTCTCCCAGTAAAGTTATAGATTTCATGCAGAAGCCCAAATACATGATTGTAATGTCTGTGAAACAACAGTTTTGTGAAGAGCTTTTTCACTTGTGAAAATGAATAAATAGCTGAAATTTATGTCCATTTGAAACTGTGAGTGGAATGAGTTGCATATACTTCAAAACACTTGTTTTAATGATAAAACAAGCAACTATTTTTTATTCATGCTGTACATTAATCTCACATAAACATCTTCTTTCTTTTCACTTGTCAATACATCTTGCTCCAAACCTTTACTACTATCAGTTTTATAACATATTAGGTTTAGAAGACAGTAGTAAAAAGCCTGTTCAACAATAAATAGGATTCAAATGTAATGCTATAAAACTGGAAGTGGTTTGGAAAATTGTAGCTTTTTAAGATAATAAATCCCCCATGCAACACCCATGCTATTCTTTATTATCTTATTCCTTCATCTTCTTACTAAGTCAACATTTCAAACAGTTTTATTTTTTAGACACAAATATTCACAACAAACACCACATAAAATCATGTAGGTAGGATACACATGGGTAAGAAAACTTCAGGGCTAGAAATATTCATTGAATGTGGAGAAGAAAGCTTGACGTCATACGATGCAAACCACACACGCTGTGTACTGCAATGTCTCATGCAAGAATCTGTTAAACTCAAAGGCTGATTTCCAAAAGAAAGTGCTCATTTTTAAAAGCAACGAATCAGAGATTTCAGTGAATTCTGATACCTTCTGATTCCTGCTTTTTTGTGGAAAGAAATAAGACTTGTATTTAAAAAATATGAATTCCATTTCAGTGAATTAAAGTCAGCCTCAGTGTTTAACCTCGCTCTCACCTGGAATGACTGATATTGTTTTCAAAGCTCGGAGAACTCTGAATGTTCTCAACGCTGAGACATTGCCCAGGTCCACAAACTCTGTCACATATCTGTAATAGGGGAGTTCACACACAAACACAATGACAGGATAAAAAGGAACAGTTGGGAGGTACAAGGGGCCTAACACCTTACACCAGTTACTTCTTACCTGGAATTACAGAAATAGTTTTCAAAGCTCTCAATACTCTGAAAGTTCGAAGAGCTGAAACATTGCCTAGGTTTACAAATTCTGTTACATACCTGTAGGATTAAATCACAGTTATTCAGAATTTAGGCAAAGTTTATGCTACTTACTTGGGTCTTTCTTCAAGACCGCTTTGGCGTTTTTAGCAAAAACTTAAATAGCAACAGTCAGAGGTTTACCTTTCACTGCAGTTTGCCTTGCATTAATATACTTTCAGAGCCTTCAGCTAAATTAAATGTCTCTGAAGTGAATCGCACTGATTTTACTTTGAAAGCCTAAAATTTATCTAGACTAGACTGGTAAGTTCGGAGAATGAAGTCAAAGGGAAGCTCCTTTTCTGCTCAGAAAAAAAAAGCAGGACATGAAATTAGCCTCTCTAATACTAGCTGTACTGATGGCTTCTGCAGTATTTATGTTTACATCATATATGCATTTTTGAACGTGATAATTGTTTTAGACAAAAGTAAGTCCATAAAAGAATTTCCATTTAACAAAATTGATATGTATCGATACTAATTTCATGCCCTTTTTGCCCTTCTCTTTCCAAGAAATAGCAAAAAACAAGAACTTACGCAAAGGTAATGACTGTGAAATCAAGCCAGTTCCATGGATCTCGAAGAAAAGTAAAATCTTCTAAGCAAAAGCCCCTTGCAATGATTTTTATTAGTGACTCAAATGTGTAAATGCCAGTGAATGTATACCTGAAAAATATGGGAAAATTTAATCAAAAAGAAGTAGCAATATTTGACATTGATATTCTGACAGAAATTTGATGATCAAATGAAAGGGGTTTTTTTTCACAACTGGAGAAGAAATACAGTAAATAAGCAATTTCTTCTAGAATGCATAATATGAATCAGAGATACATGTGTATTTACATGCATTAATTGTTGTGACATGTTGTTGAAGTTCAGCTTTCCTGGTCTTGCATATAAATAAAAATAAACAAATCCATCAAATACATAGCATATTGTTGGGGAAGATGAAACAGGAAAGCCTTATAAATATGATTGCCTGGCAAAAGATGCTGAGAATGTCGAAACTATAAGCGAGATTGAAATGAAAGCATTCTTTGAGATACCAGGCCTTAGTTACTAAACAACTAGAAAACAATGGTATGGCCGGCTGAAGGTAATCCCCTTTTGATTGAACAATACCTTCTGCTTGCAAACAGGTCCAAGGGCCAGAGCAGACCCTACTAGCTTGGCAGAAGGGGTCCAAAGAGCAGTTTTTAAGGTTTAAAATGTAACGCAGTATGGTAATGTAACAATTCTTATAGGCTGTATGTAAATGCTATAGGATTTGTATCTTGTACTAGATTGGTTAATGAAAATTAGAATATTCAACACAGAAGAAGATTTATTGTATTGTAAATGAGAACCTCTCTCTCTTATGCACCTCTTACACACTTCTTCTTCTTTACTCTCTCTCTCTCTCCCGCTTCCTGCTTTTCTGGCCTGCTTCTAGCTGCAGCTGGCAGCTCCAAGCAGGTCCCCTGTACCCACGCCCTTCGCAATAAACATCATTCTCTAAGACCTGACTTCAGAGATCTCTTGTCTGCATCCGTCCCAACTGTCCAAACCTACCAACAGATCCTACAGCATATTAAAATTTGTTTGTGACATTCAGTTTAAAAATATGCTGTTCTAGGTTAAGCTGTTCTTACTGTTAAGCAAGAAAGCTGTGGGCATAAGGTACTGGATACTGTCTGAATCACTAACGTGTGAAACACCTGGTATTGGCCCTAAGGATGCATTCTCACTTTAGTAATACTTTTACTACGCTGTTCTTAACTGACGTGCATACAGGTGCCCATGGTTCTGCTACTAATGCAGTGGTGTAAGGTAGGGTAAAAACTGTGTGGAGGTGCTAACCACGGAGAAAACTAGTGGAATCTCAGTACAATACTATCTGTAAACAATTTTCATGGTTTTTCTACCCAATTGTTCTACTAGACTGAGGTTCAAATAATTGCTCAACATTTCTACATGGTTTAGAGAGGAAATAGTCATAGTGCCTCATGATAGTTCCTGCTGTCACATCTTGAACTGCAGTTACTGGCGTGCTAACTCCTGGAGGAACAGACAAAGACATAATGAAATAGCGTGCAACTTACTCTACATTCTTTGTCCAGTCTGGAGGGTTACTCATGGTCATAAATACGCAGTTGGTCAAAATAGTGCACATGATAAGCATGCTGAATAACGTAGGTAAGGTTAAGAAAAACACAGTAGTTATTCACACAATATCACATTAGTCATGACTTAAGTACAGAAAAATATTGCCACTTCCACAAAACTTTTAGACTTTGTAAACATTGACATACACTTTGCTTAACCTCATATTTCTCACTTTAGTACATTAGACTTTAATATTGGTCCTGATTTGTTGACACTCTGATGTTGGTTTGTTGGTGTCCTCGTGTTTTGTTTTCAGCTGGTACTGAAAGGAGATGGCTCTCACACCCTGGGAGGTAAGATGAGTTGAGCAACAACCAAAACCAAAACAACTTGCAAGAGTATACATAAGTACCTGGCATGACTGAATAAGTGTTAGTTCACTTCTACAGTCTTGGTACTAAACCCAAGAGCTAGCATAATGCAAGGTAAAAAAACTTTTTGCTATTTACCCGGAGTCAGAGCTGAGCTGAGTCAGTGCCACTCCAGCACCCAGCACAGCCAGTCTATCAAAAACACAGAATAAAACATAGAATACTGTTTTTAATTGCTGAGGTGAGTGTATTCCATGTTTCCCTAACACTAGCTTAGCAGTACACGCTTCAATCAGTGAAACAGAAATCCATAGAGAGCTCACAGATAAATGTGAATAGTTTTCCAGTATTACTTTGGGGCTCTCTCAAAACAAACAGCAGCAAAAACAGCTTATCTGTTTCTAGCTATGTTATAATTTGAAAATGCTTCAATAAGTGTGGTCAGTTGCTTGAAAAGCACGGAAAACTGGTGAAGATTATAATGAAAATGAATTTTTATTTTAAGTTCCAGCAAGGAACATTTAGGCACTCTGGGACTATGAAACCCAGACTAACAGCTCAGATGGGCTGGTTCAAGGGAGGTGGGACAATCCACTGGTGCTTCATGACACTCAATGCCATGTTCTTTGTCCACCAGATCACTGCCTCTTCAGGCAGTGCAGTTCTTCCCTTTTTGTGGCAATAAACTGAATTCAAACATTTGGAAATACTGAAGTAACCAAACTAGATGAAAACCTGACTCAGAATGGCCACATGATGGCAGCAAAAAATACACTCTGCTACACATTTATACCAAATGGTTAACTTATTTTTCCTCTAGTCATCTCTCCAAATTATGTGTTCCTTAAAAGTACTTGCATCACCATAACTGACAAAGAAAATAGTTTAAACTAAAGAAAGCTATTTACAGCTAAACTTGAACCTGAGACCCAGAATTTAATTTTTTTTTTTAGTCAAGTAGGTAGCATTTTGTTGTTTTGGGTATATTTTTATACCATCGACAAAACCAAAATGAAATAAAAACCAAACCAAACCAATCAACCACCACCACAAAACCCAAACCAAAATCCCAACCTTTCACTCTAGGTGAAGGAAGAATAAGAGAAGTAGCACCACAGTCTAAACTTCTCAGAAAATTGGTGCCATCATTAAGATCATTGCTTACAGCAGCTGAAAAATTCAAACTTAAGCGTACCTTTTCAATAAACACTGAAGTCACAGGGAAGGATTTAGCTGCCTGATTCCCATAGACAGGAGCGTGACCTTTGCCTAAATGCCGGATCCAGCCCTGAATAATGTGGTATATTTCAGTAAGTGACTTAACTAGTTTTGAAGATCATGTTGCCATACATGCTCTGTAGAGCAAAAATCATTCAGTGCCTTAGAATAAATTGTTAGAATGCCTTAGAGTGTTTGTCATCACAGTCCACAAACAGGTCTAAAGAGCCTGTTTTAATTTAATTGGGAAATTCCTTTAAATATAGAGTATCCATTTTGGAATCCAACTTGGAGATGCCTGGCTTCAGTTTCAGTCATCTCATGAAAGAGTTAGAGAAGTGCAATGTGCCCTTAGAAGGGCTGAGGTTTCACCCCTGTGCAGTGTGTTGTGTGCTTTCAGCTCAATATCATGGTACCACTCATAACAAGGGCCACAGGTAGGTCCTTGCACGTTGCTCACTCTGTACAAAACTTGCCACATCTGACACCTGTGAGGCCAAGGTGCTGTTGACTCTGAAAGGAAGCAGATGCTCACTAAGGGCTACCATATTTAGAAACATAAACTCTGACCATTTCTCTTACATAGAATCTCAAACATAACTGACACATTCAATGTCTGTGCATCTCTTCTGTCCTCTCCCACATTCTGAGTGATTGATTTACAAGCTCAATGTTCCCTTAATTTACTGTTTTACATTCTATAATTCAGCTATACACATGGGCAAAAAATTCTGATCTATGATGACTTCTTCATGGAAATGCACTGCTTTTTTCATGCTCCTCTCATATAGGCAAGCAGAGGCACCACACAGCTTCAAGCTAATCAATTACAGGAGCAGCTGAAGTCTCTTACCGCCTCTGTGGATTGGTGGGAGATGAAACAATTGGAAAAAACCCAAACATTACTAACTGGTTTCACAGATACCTTCTGACAGTCAGGCCACACTGAGGAACACTGTAATTTCAGCTTCCAGAGCCTTGCACAGGGGTACTTACACATTTTTCTCTAGAGCACCTCCCCAGTTCTTTCTAACATTCCTTAACATTCTGCAGCTCCAGCCCCTGCCACCTCCCTGTTTTTGACTGCTCAACACTCTACTTATTCTCACCTTTTCATTCTTTCTTATTAATTGCCAAAGCCTGGCCATCTCCCATCACTCCTGTGTTGTCCCCTCAGTTCCATGTTCTACCTTAAGTCGAGTCAGGCAGGCAAAAGGGAAAAAAAAAAGCAGACTACCAGGAGATGAGTCAGCAGAGAGAAATTCATGCTGTCACCAGTTTCTGTATCCAGTATTACAGTAGGTACTGGCAGTGAGAATAATTGCAGGGAAACTCTGTGAGCCCTGGAAAGAGACACACTCTGTTTCTCTGCAGGGCAGCAACATCTGCTCACGTGTCTGGGCACACGTGTTTAGAGAGCCCTATACAGAGGTTCAGAGAATTTGGAGGACAGACAGGTGAAGGTTTTCCAACCAATGTGCCCGTTGCATTGTGCTCAACACTTGTCTTTCACACTGAAAGTGAAAGGCTTATTTCTGTTACAAAGGCCAAAATGCCAAACACCTGCCACAAAATGTGGAGGAAGTAGAGTTTATCGATAAAAGTCAGGGGATTATTAAAAATAATAATCAATTTCACCCCTACTCTTTTTTGTATAGGTAGGTAACCTTGTATAAGCAGCTGAAATTTGAACTGCAAAAGGGAACAAATTTAATGGTTCTTAGCTAAAACACTTTCATATTTGCAGTGTTTGTACTATAATGAGTAATATTAAAAAAAAAAAAGAAAGTAACAGAACTTGCACATCTATTCTTACATTTTAGATTTTAAAAAATCCTGTGTCTATGTCTAAAAATAACTCCTCCTATAGTTAGCTGGTTGTAAAAAGAAATCAGTCCATATACTGAAAGAAAACCTCTTCCTATAATAGAGTTAAATTACACAATCAGTTAATAGATAGAAGGGAAAATACTGAAATTACATATTGTCTATTCGAATTTCTTTTGTTCACACTGTCATCAAGACCAGCTGGATACTCTTTGAACACAAGTAGGAGAAACCTAATACCAAGACCAAACTCAGTAAGCAACATGCCAGTGGAAAGCACTACCCACAACTCAGCCAGATGCAGTGCTGGAAGGTATTGCAAACCAGTGTCATGTGAATGGACAAGCACTCATTGGAGGCTGCAATCTGACAGTATTTGGCTGTGTTTTCTCACCATCACCACCACTGTGTCTGTAGGTCTCTGTCAGGTCCCTGAGCTACTGTCCCCAAATGCTCCCTGACTCCTCTCCAGACACCTTCTTCCCCTTCTTGCACTGCTTTAATTCCCAGGAGCTCAGACTGAAAGGTATTCTGAGCCAGCAACCATCAGCCTTGTTTCTTACTTTTTCCAAAGACCTAGACAATTCTGCCAGCACTCTCTAATAATAAGGCTTCTGCCTTTGATTACTTGTTCAATGTTAGAAGTCTTACTGTCGCACTGAAATTTTCAATTTGGTAACTACATTTCCCAGTCCTGAGGTTTTGCAAAAAAAACCCAACTGCACCAAAACCTCACCCACTGGAAATTCCCATCAACCTGTTATGACCATCAGGCAGCAATCCCCCATGTCAGTCTAAAACTTTACCTCGTGCACATCCCATCAGTTATGGTCCCCCAATCTGTCCACCATCTGCATGTGCAGATGCTTTGCAAACCGCCCGCAGGAATGCTGCCTATGCTTTCTGGCAATGTATTAAATTTGGCAGAGGCTTATGGTGCAAATGGGCGGGTTTGGGAATGTGAGAATCAGCATGCACGAGCCAGGCTTCCAGGCACACTGCTGCAGCAGACTGGAAAGCTGATCCTGAGGATGGCTCCAGAAGGACCTTGAACCTCTATTTATGATGAAATAGTTACATGTTTGCTTAATTTCAGTGTGTAATGTTTTGAACAACCACTAAAAAAGGATATGAATGTACCAAAATTTTAATAGCTATTTTTCTAAGAGGGTTGAAGGGAGTTAAAATGTACAGGGCAGAGGTGGCACTGAAACGGAAGATTGCCTTCCCTTTATTCAATACTATAAAGGTCTGGAAAAGAGAAAGAAAAGACATTTTATCAGTGTTTATTCATATAGATGCTCATTTAAAAACTGTTACAAGTAAGCAATCATCAAAATAGTAACTTTTTGAACAGTTAATACACAAAAAGCATGACTAATTTTTCAAAAAAAAATTATTTCCAGTACTTACCTGATGAATCTAAATGACATATGAAAATGTAATTAATTCAACTCATTAATGTTTAACTTCCTCATTAAGCAAACTAAGTATTGTTCCTTTTAATATGTTTCTTGTAAATAAAGATGCATAAATTATTAACTGAAATTCTAATTTTATTTATGTTTTCCCACAGAAAACTCCCCCTGTTTGAAATAGCACAAGCAGGGTAACCTCACCAGTGGACTTCAATGATATATTAGTCTTACTAACTAGAAATACTTCTGCAAGCTGATTTTTCCACTATCCACTTGTTTATAATTTTTGGGGTTTTGTGCTAAGGAGTGAGGGAAATAGCAGTAACATACACAGCCATATTTAGGTAGGTCTCTGAGGACTGAACATCTGAATATACCTTCCTGGAGGAGTGCAAGCGACAATCCCAAATGATCCTCCTGCACAATTGTGGTTTCCAGGTGTGAAACTTCCCCAGAAAATACATACTTTTAAAATTTAAGTTTTAATATCTATGGAGATAATAAAATTTAGAGAAACTTACATGCATGCAAGCCTTACTTCAGAGAATTGTAGAAGACTCTGTAGGTTAAATGTCTCAAATAAATCCATGAGCTAAACATAAACAGTATGAGAGCAAACCCTGCAAACACTGCTTTGCTTCCACTGCAGGCCATCATGTCTGCACCTGCTCTAGCACTACAGCACACAAAATGTGGGCTGTTGGATTTCTTTGTGTCACTAATGTGCTCTTCAACTGCAAGATCAATCAGAAAAGAATGAAAAACAGTGTAGAAGGAAGGAAGGTTCAGTAACTCAGAAGAAATCCGCATCCAGTGGAAGGGATGATACAAGGATTATAACCTAAATTCAAATTAAATTAAAGGGCAATGTCTAAAATTGCTTTTTTAATTATTTCTCTTTTCCATTGCCAGACTTGTATATTTTGCAAATAAGCTATGAGAAAGCCTCCTTGAGTTTTGTTAAGTTGATGATGAAATGAGCTGTAAACTAGAATTGTAGTGGAAGTGTGGGTATGTTGGTTTCATCTCGTGTCTGTGACATCAAGTATTGCTTCAGGACTGTAAGCAGTGAACTATATGACTATTTCCAGGAAGGCTGGTAGACAGGGAAAATATGCCAGGGAGGTTCAAGAAGGACAATGCTTCAGTCTGCTGAGATTTGGAAAGTTTGGTATGTATGGACCATGAAGTATAGATACGAATGTCCAGAAGCACACAGGAAGTGGAGAGAGATGCGGAGATGGGGGTTTACTAAAGGCAGAGCAGAAGCAAGGATTAAACCATGAGTAAAAGCTGCTCCAGTCCTAGTTCCAGTGGCTTCTTCCCTGAGCTGTCCCTCCATCACAGCTCTACACAGCACACCTCATACAAACCAAACCCCCTAGGAGAAAGGGACACTACCAGGCAGACTTCACGCTGTCTTGAGTACAAACTCAGGATGTGTAGGAATGTATGAGATATGTATATGATTTCCCACTTCTGCACAGAAATGGAGAAACATGTGAAGATGAGGACACTCTGAGCTAATGTTTCCAAATTTCCCACTTCCAGTTGGGGCTTACAGGTAACAACCTGCAGACGACCTGACCTTAACATGAAGCTTTCATTTCAACTACTGAAGCAACAAACCAGACGAATGACTTCTTGGCACAATGTTTTAAAGCCTCACACCCCGAGGGGGAAGGTGAATTTCCTCTCCCAGGTCTGTCCCCAGCCCCTAGGACTCACATCTCAGACGCCTCCAACTCATGCTCTTTTTTGTAGTTATGAGGTAGTCGACAAAATGCATTAAAAATCACACTTCCTACTAACTCTGTATCTCAGACTGCAGCACCTTCATTTAGTCAACCTACATTTTTTAAAAAATCTTTGAACACAAGCATATTAAACATACATCTATTTTCTAACATGCCTTATGGAAAATAACAGCATGCTGGCACAGCTCCAGTTTCAGTTGGCAGCTGCTGCTATTTTAGCTGTTCTACTTTCTGCTGCCCTGCATAAGCAGAACCAACAAGACATAAATTCCCTACCTCAGTTTTAATTTTTCACTCAAAGCATCTTTGTGACTCGAGCTCTCAGAATGACTTTGTTGGTCCTCTAAACTTCTAGCCTTAAACATGAATTAAAATTGTACCTTATCTCTGAATAAGAATTTTCATTAAAAAGTACAGATAAGAGCTGATATGCAAGCCCTGTGTAAGCTCCCTCCTATGCCTGCTATATCTCACTGCATTCTCAACCCAGATGCAAGCCAATGTGTAGGTAGTGTGGATGAACATGAAGTGTTGTACCCAAAGCTGTCAGGACAAAGTAGACATACACTGAGAAAAGATAGATAAATTCTAAACAAATTGTAAGATTAATGCTTATATATGAAGGATTATGTATAAATTTCAGGCCTCATGTTTATTCATTTTTATAAAGGCACAAAACCGACTCACACTCGAAGTTTTTGAGTGTGAATATAAACTCAAAGAATTCCCTGAAGACAAGTCCCTGATTTGCTACTTTTGCATCTGTAACCTAAAACCCAGTTAAGTATCTTCTGCCATTTTTGAAATAAAGACAGAAACCGAATTCTTAGCAGGGCAAAGGAGGAGGAGGAGTGTTTTGAGACGATGTAGCTAAGAGAGAAGAGTCAACACTGAACAAAAATACGGTCTCTTGGGATAAAGAGTTCCCAAACCTTATTTCTCCTCTTCTTCCTCCTAGTTAGTTGTAAACGTAGTTTCCGGAAGTCTAGATTTAGTACACTGACTGCTACCGCATTGCATTTCCACCTTTTGAAAGGCGGGAGGTGATGCAACATTGAGCTGGGTCCTCAGCTTCTCTGGAAAAGCTCCAGCAGCAGCTAGAACAGGAAAGTCATGGCATATGAGGAGTTGCCATTTCTTGGTTTTGTGCTTACCTTTTGAAACAATGTTTTCTACCAAGTCCTTCAACTTTTTGCGTTGCTAGAACTTTTCACTTAAAAATTATTTCACTTACAACTATGAAAATACCCAAAATCACTAGTGCGTTCACCTTTGCTGATGTAATAAAGTGAAGAAACTTTACAGAATCTTTTTGGGTTTTTTGCATCTCAAGACACATCTGTGAAACCCAGGAGTTAATGATTTGATCAGATTAGGGACTGATACCACCAAATGCCAGGAGAAAAGGAGGCATCTCTGCTGACAGACATCATTCAGATCCTTCTGGCAAGAGGCAGGGCATGGAGTGGCAACAAACAATGTTGTATCTCTATCAAAGCAGGGGGAAAGTGAAGGTTTACCCACTTAGCTCCACCTGCTCTCTCCCTCCTCTTTGATGCAGCAGCCCAGGTTCAAGGGAAAAGAGCCAGCCCTTAAAGTATGAAACCAAGTGGACCAGATTTTGATTCATGCCCGCAGGTCAGGATCTTAGGGGATTCCAGCTGATCTTTTCTCTATAGGCAATGATGTGAACATTGTTGATCCTTTGTGATGGCAGCTTGGGCATGAATAGGCAGTCACTATTATACTGAGAACACACAGATTTGCACTTACACAGAAGCGGAACATAAAACGTCAGTGAAGTTCCAGTTCACTTTTACTCAATTTTGGATTAAAAAAACCCCAAAAACAACATCAACAAAAAAGAGCATTGCAACCCTTTAGGATGCTAAACTTCACAGTTCTAAAGACCAGCATTATTGGTCACCACAGTCAGCAGCATTTCAGCATAATGAGATCGTAAGTATATCAGAACGGTATTCCATTCTTTCACAATAAAATAATTACATTTCAAGGGTACAGTTGCTGGTCTTCAGGCTATCTGTGACACAGTGTAAATTTAAAATACTATGAAGTGTGTAAATCTGCTCTAATGGGCTGTCCTATTGTCAAACAGCAGTTGTCATTATTTTCCTTTTCAACTTCAGGTTAGTATTGAGTACAAATATGTCCTCTTTTGTGGTAGATGTTGCATAGAAGCACACTTACAAAATCATAAAACTGTTGTACCTATTTGGTTCTGCTTCTCTTAAAGAGTTTTCATTTTAACTTATCATCTCAGGGCTACCTCAGGCACAAATTAGGGCTCACAAACCAGCTCAACATATGTATTTATTCCTTTCTTATTCTCTGTTAAACTGTATCAAATCGTGGCATGCACGAACATTTTGCTTAGAAAAAGCAGTCCCAAGGATGGAATATGAAACACTCTAGATGATGTTTAAACATTCACCACATGAAAAATACAGTGAGCTTGATCAATCTTGCTACAAAAAAAAAGGAAAAAAAATAAAACCAACAAGAGAGATGCAATACTTGCATATAAGGCAAATAATGGATGACTTCACTCATGACCCAAACTTGCCAAAAAAAAAAAAATCCTAAAACTCCTATACAGCTTTTACAAATAAACACAGTGACCAGTGCTGTGAGCAACTATTCCTATTCTCTGTTTGAAAGTTTAGAAGCCAAACTTTCTGTCAGTTTCTGCCAATAAATCAGCTATAGTTTATGTAGAGATCTTTACAGAGGTTTGAAGAAACAGTGGCATCTGGTATTGCCATACACTTGTCCTAATCCTTTCTTGCACATAAGTATTTTCCTTCATTCTGGTGTTTCTCATTAGACCCATGACATTTCAGATAGATGCTTCACCAGGGAGAAACATAAAATGTCTAATGATTATGCAGCAGTTGTCAGACTATTACATTGGAGAGGGTGTGCTGATGGACTTCTTGTCTTTACAAGGTGGAATTCAGAGAGAGGTAAAGAAGAAGCTGAAATGTTAAACATTTCAGAGGTACATACATTCAGCATTAAGATTCCTATGTGTCTTCTTAGAGATGTTCCCTTCTGATTCAAGATTTTCTCAAACTATTTCTCCTTCTGAGACTTTCATGAACTGCTTCCAGTATTTTCAAAATACAAGTGAAACAAGACATAACTATTTCCAGAATTCACATGCAGCGAGATAATAAATCTAGAAATTAGATATTTTACAGTAAAACTGCAGGTGAAAAATTGAAATAGGTGTTGATTTTCTGTTAGGAACATCTATTTTCCTCTTACTGACGGAAGAAAAAACAGAGAGAATCGTAGCATTTGAGAAATTTTTGCCTTGTCTTGGACTGACAGAGCTGTTTCTATTTCTGTCCTGTAGAAGATTAAAGCACATGCATTGAGAGGATATGTGACTTCAGCAGAAAGAAGAGAATCCCAGAGGGTATGTGTTTGGACCATACATATCTGGTGTGCAAATAAAAAGATTCTTCCTTTCAAGTAGTACAGAAACTTGACTGAATATTTTCAGCTGGTTTCTCTCCATTTCTTGCAACTCTACCACCAGACCTGGCTGATATAGTAAGTTTTCAGCTCCATTTGTGAAGGGACTGAAGGGGTCTTCCATTCCTAAGGGCTCAAGAGGCATATCTATCATAGGTCATGCCTATCGTATATCTGTTTTCACTGCCAGACACATAAGACAGATTGATTTGGCTATAAAGGTCCAGGATGAGTTGTGGGCAGGTAGGGATAAAATTATATGGAATACAGTATCATGAACAGACACAATTAGTACAGAACTCTACAAGGCCTGCTTTTATAGAAACACATCTTTTATCTTTGTAAAAGTAGAACTGTGATTTAAAGATAAATCTTCGTATGCTATGAATGGCAGATAAAGGCTCTTTCAGAGGCACCAGATAATAGAGATAAAAATATTGTTATTTCACACAGTATTTTCTCTGTTGTCAAAATAGGACTCAAAAATCACATGAAATTTAGCAAGCTGAGACACTTAGAACACAGTAGTTTGTGAAAGTCAAAATAGCTCCTATCTTCATATTGACAGTTTTTACAATCATAGAACCCAGTAATTAAAGTATCACCCAATCTAGCTATCTCTATAAAGCATGAACTTTTCCTGCTGCTTATGGGCTGTGCAACAGGATCATTCTGAAAGGATTTCACGCCTCTCCAAAACAGTTCCACTAAAAACTTTAAAATCAGTTTTACACTCTTTTTGTTATATTTCCTGCTTATCTGTTTGTTTCCCTATCAATTACATAAATTTCCTAAGCATTTGCTATCAAAGCAGATTTCTGTGAACAACATGTTCTATACATCGGTTCATGCTGTCAGTTTTAAATCTGAATAACCTTAGAGAATTTTGGCGTACCCAGTATGAATGTGTGTTCACTTTTTAAAAGTTCACAAAGTATTTATTATGTATCCACATGTTTGTATTACATATTGCTTATAATCAAAGACCACATACTATGCTTCAGCTTTGATATAGATGTGCCTTTGATATAAAGTCAGTTTTATCAAAGAAATAAATTTTGAGGTAAATTTAAAGGGTGAAAAGTTGGTCACCATTAAGGCGCTTGGATTCTGGCTGCAAATTAACATACTGAAGTAACAAACTACATGATCCACTCCAAGAAAATGAAACGAGCATGATAACGCACTCCGAACACTGGCATATGAACAGGATTGTTATCAGACTCACTTTTTTATTGATGTAATATGGGTCCATGTCTTCCAAGGGCTCAGACACCATTCCTGGAGGTATGTCGCCATATATAAAGGGGAGTGTTTTTCCTGCCTCCAAATCACTGTTTGGTTTTGGCCCGTTTTCATCATCGTCTTTACGATCTTGTTTAGGATTCTTAGCTTTTTCTGCAGCAATGCGCTGTTCAATAGCTGCAAGAGACTCTCTAGTGAAGTATTGGAAGCTGTCTGGTCCTGGTGGTACAAGCACTGACTGCTCCATCTTTTCATCCTGCACATTTTAATTACCATTTATTCTTCTGCATAGGAAAATACTAAAAGAAAGCAGAAAATAAAAGTCAAATAAACAAGCTGAAATCACCAAGTAAGAAAGACGTAGCAGTTATTTTTAAATGCAATTGTTTATGGCATGTTGAATTGTTAAAATACACAATTTGAAAATTATGAAAAGACAAAGTAAGCAGTTTGGCCGGTGATTTGGTATTTGTAAGAAGCACTAGTGTTGTTTTTACACCAGTTATTGAAACTGTGAAAATTTCTCAACTTCAGGACTATGATAGTCTTTTACTCCAAAGAAGGAAAAGTATGATATTTAAGAATAATCAAATACATTCTCTCCTCATAACTCTGTATATTAATATGGTATGATCACACTCCTCTGGAGTCAATCAGGATTACATTGGTAACTATAAATAGAACAGTTCAACAGAGCTAACAGAAAATTTCGCTGAGATCAGCAAACGTATCAGAAAACAAGCACTGTAAAATCAGAGTTTCTGTTTTAAAAAATCAGGTCTATATATTATGAAGTATTAAAGTAGTGATTCCAAGTTTTTGTATGGGAAGTTATTCTAGATAAGAAGAAGAGCAATTGCCTAGTATCTGTTCAGTTTAGCTGTTACTGTGTACTTTATTCAATTGCTGTAACTTTACTTCTTTAAAGAACCAGCTGTTACTGGTTCTTTATTCAATTGCTGTAACTGAAAAATTCTGGAAGTATTCTAGTATACATATTTATTTATATATTGCAACTGCAAAAACAAACCTGTTGGGAAGGAAAAAAAAAAGAAGAAGAAAAAAAAGAAGTCCTGTTAAGACTACAGATCTGGTATCTTCCATGCTGCTGAATAAGTTTCTGATGACACCACACAGACAGATGAAATGTATATTTGGGCTCACAACAGCGCATATATCCCTCATGCCTGAACGTAAAGAGATAAATGCATTGAAGAGATCCTTATGAAATGATCAGTCAGCCTTTCAGGAGACTCAAGGGTCAAGGCAGGTCAGTAGTCACTGAAACAAGCTAGAGATATGGAATGAAAGAGATGTAAGACTACAAGAGATGGTTGGGGGAAAACACATGAAAACAAATTAAAAGGCAACAAACAACCCCAGGAGTTGTAGAAAGATGCTGGAAAATATGAAGAAAATAGAGAAAAAAAATGGCTCAAGAGGAGATTGTAAATTAATGAAGAATTAAGGGAGAAAATGAAGAATGCAAAAAGATAAAAAATGGGAACTCTGGAGGATTAGCAATATAAAAATGACATGATGAAAATAAAGAAAAATAAAATATAAGTGGAAGAATAGATTACTGGGAAAGGAGCAGAAAGGTAAGCAAATACAGATAGGGCTAACTTTCTACTAAGTAAAAGTTAATAAGGAGAATAACTAATTAGATGACAAAGGGAGAAGAAAGAAAAATAAAGCTGGGAAATAAAGAAGAAGGTCACCAAATTATATTAAGTAATAAACCCTAAATTCTCTAAATCAGTAGTGCCAGGGTGAGCACATCATAATCACATATATGTACTGAATACTAGAATACAGTGTATAAAACAAAAAAGAGGGTTCAAATTGCTTATGGTCTCCACAAACACAAATATCTTGATTTCTAAAAAAAGTTAGACCCCCCCACATTTCACACAGGTGTATAAATCATCACCCACAATTGGAGGAATGACTTCTAAAGAAACAAGGTGGCAAGTTTCTCACTGTAAAAAAATTAAAGTGAGCTGATCTCGCACCAAACACAAAGTATTCACCCACGCAAAGTAGACACTCATGCCAGAACCAGTTCCATACAGCTTCTCTTCTTTCCAAGGGAAAATGAACAATCCATGTCTGTTTCCCTTGGTGGAGGGGGAAGGATATAAGAAAGTGTACCTCAGCCAAAAGGGATTCAAAATCTTGCCTTTCTCCACATAGAGAGTATCCTCCAGGCAGTCCTCAGCTCCGTATATAATGATTCTGCTTACTTCTGTGAATTGACACTTCAGTCACTTAACTATTGAAGTTATAAACTCACTGTTTGTACACTCTAACATTGTTTCTTAATGTTCAACCACAGCTTGTGGGTACTGGGAAAGAAGGAGAAAAAACTATCAGCCACATCACTGAGTTTTCTGATCTCAAACTGATCCCCATGAGTGGCGCCACAGTTTGGAAGACAGATCTCCTACTATGCTGTTATCAAAATGTTGCGGGGGACGTAGCTGTAGGTGGATCCTACTTGCTCTGTGGGCTTCAGGTAGATACAGAGACTCAAGACAGACAGCCAAGACATCTTCTCTGCTCAACTTATTTGGCAAAAGAAGGGACTAAGATCTCTCCTTCTCCCACTCCTCTCCTCTCCTCTCCTCCATTCCCCATGGGCATTGACAAATGAGTCTACATAGACATGTATGGCTTTCCCTCTCCTCCTCCTCATGAGAATCAGGAGGGTGGCTTTCCCCTTTGCCATTTTTCCTTTGAAACCTTCATTCATTGTCCAAAACCACCCCTGCAAACAGCACTCAGTGTTCCCTGCCACGGTAGCCAGCGAGGGCACACCAAGCCAAACGTGTCCTGGCACTGTGGGAGGGAGGTGCTGGACAGTAGCAAGGGCAATCTCATGTGTTGGAAGGAAATGGATGGCCAGGGAGCAGTCAGCAAAGATCAGATCTGAAACCATAGGGTGCTGAGTCAGGATCATCCTTTAGGTCAGTGAATGTCCCCACCCGGCATGCAGGACAAGGATTACCTCAGGACTGGTCTGCAGGTGCACAGAAACAAGATGCTTCACAGCCATTAGTTACGTTTCAAAAACATTTGATTCAGCTACTCTGTTTATATACTGAGTTTAAAACCAGCAAATGGTGTGGGTTTTTCCAATAATGCCTGCATTTCTTTATATAGAAAGGAACTCCATGTTATTTTTCTATAATTAATCCTAGAATGTTCTCTGGTCTGTCAAATGTACATGGAGCTAGATAGCTACACCTTTAGATGTAACTAAATCTAAGTAGGCTGTACTTAACAAAATCTTTCAGAAGGCTTTATGAAGATTACCTACTTTTTATCCTCTACTTAACAGATTAGAGGATGATATTCCAGATACATTTTCCCCTTCTTCATACATTTCAATGATTATAAGTCTTCAGAATTGCAAATAGAAATCTTCTATAAATTTAAAAGTCAATACTAAATACATACAGAATTCAGTACAGTCTTAACCCCAAATCACTTTTATCTCTCATATCGCAGTGCTTAACTAATAGTTTTGTATTTCCTTTACTGTAGTCAATGAATTTATTCTCACTTATCTGTGATGGGGATGGATAAAAATTGATACCAGGCCAGTTAATCAACTGATATCCTTCTGATTTCCACCAAGTGATTTATTAAATTTTAATTGAATAACTACAGATTGCTTACATGATCCAAATGGGCTGCTTTTTTTTTTCTTTAGCATTGTACTAGTAATTCAACATAGGAAAGAATATAAGAATACACAAAATATTAATTTCTTACTAAGTTATTTCCTACCCTCCTGGAGGGAATGAGATTTTTCCCTTCTACATTTCCATGCCTGTTTGAGTGACCTTCTTATGAGTAGTGCACAACATTTCAAATTTTGGAAAATAAGGTACTCAGAACATTTGAGAATAGAATCATTGTTTCTTCTGATATTTCCCAGGCACAATATATTCACATATACGTCGTAGTATACATTGTTGTAAGCCAGATAACTGCAGAGCACACTCAGCGTGCAGGGATCAGACCATCTGCAGACCACAAGCAGAATAAGTCAGAAGTTGTTCAGCTGCATATGTGCAATTGCACACAGCACAGTTGATCTGCCCACATGTATCAAGTCTGAAGCAGCCAGAGCTACTCTGGATTAGCTATGCACGCCCAGACCATCTGGGTGGTATACATACCATCACTGCCCTCCTGGATGTGATCTACTGTACACCTTGTGTCATTGTAGAACTATGCGTGCTTTGAGAATAACTAAACTGTCAAATATCCATAGAGCCTCTGCCTATTTTTGCACTGTTCAAATTTCATCGAAATAATTTTTCCAGGCAAAGTAAAGGGACTTATTGGAAATAGATGAAGAGATGGTGCCTTGCCAAACAATGATTTCAAATCAGTTACACACTGCTCCTTGAAGAAGTCAATTAGACAATACATAACTCTCTGAAAAAAAGACAAACTTGAACAAGATTATTTCCTAATCAAATGTTGTGAGTACCTTATTTTCCAAAATTTGAAATGTTATGCACTACTTATAAGAAGGTCACTAAGCATCTAGTTTACTGTCAGCTTTCATGTCCTTCATGCCTTCACAACAAGAGTTTCTGGAGAATTTGGTTGGGAGCAACTTAGCATACATGTGGAACTATGGTGCTGCAACTACCTAAACTTTAGCAAGTGAATTTCTTTATATTATCCATACGCTTAAATCTGAAACTGAAACATGTTTTGATGTTTGACCTTCTGGTACAACAGCCATGAATTAAAATTCAGCTGCTGCAAAATAAATTAATGAATCTACATGTAAACTTACAGAGCCCAGATCTCTATGCTATAATAATTCACATCATTTATTGGCACAGTTTCTCATTACTTTTAATTTACTAATGAGTCATTATGATTCTTTTCGTCATCCTACAGAATAAATATAATTTACCTTCCTCAAAGTGTGGATCTGTGGGAGGAGAGGAAGAAAGTTGTGGGAAGCCGCTACAGTTTTGTATATGTGGCCTCAGAACCAAGCCTGTGTCTGTCCTATCCATCTCAATTATGGGGTTACTGCAGGTAGCTAAGGTAGGTAGGATATCCAAAGCAACAGGCTTGGCAGAAGGGCAGAAATTGGATTGGAATATTGGAACTATACAACTTTTTATGACTCCCTGTAGCTCACATATAAAATTAAATTTAATTCTCATGGACAGCTCTGTAAGGGAAACATGCATATTACCAGACTGGTAATAGGATTCTCCCATATCTTTTTTTACCATCTTCTTGATGTTCCCTCTCAGCATGGATAATGCAGATCTGGCACAAGGACTTGCGTGCATTACATTACTTGGACTTGGATAACTGCATTTATTTAATGCATATTAATTTTAAATAAAGGGTAGGTACATTAATACTGCAGACATCAAAATAGGGTACACAGATATGCACTGAGCTATAAATAAATTATCTGAACTATTGGAAGCAATCAAACACTATATGCCAGTTTAAGTGAAAGTCTATGCTTTGCAGCTGGATATTTCCATTACTTAACCTGACACACAGAAAGAGTCACTGAAGGGGAGTGATGAGGGGAGAGGATGACTAATTTGTCACAGAGCTGCAAACAGCCATGGGGTAGCTCTGTGATTCAGGAAGGCAGTTTAGTGTTCACTTTGGGCTGCCCAACAGCCAGAAAGCAGAACAGACAGGGATAGGAAATGCAGCTCATGTCTCTGATATCCACACCGTTGTGCGATTGCTTAGCTTACATTTCATTGCATAAGTATTTATGTTAAATTCCCTCATCAGCTCCAGGGACTTCACAGCCATATTTTCCATCAGTCAGCAAAACTCTAACATGACCCCAGCCAACAGACCATCTGATCTCTTTGCAGTGCTCCACCATCACTGTGCAGGAATGAAATCAAGATTAACGGTACAGAAGGAAAGTGTGTAGGAAAACATGAGCTTGGCATCTTAAAGGTAAGATTTCATTTGGGAAGTCAATCATGGCTTCTGACTCCCGCTCGTAGAGCTCTTTCTCTATTATACCTAGTAAATTCACTTGAGAAAAGTCAGCTGAAAATTACCAGAGGTATATTAGTTGAGAAGAAAAAACGTAGCACTGTGGGAAAAGAGAGTTTAGTTCTAGTGTTCACTCACAACTAATTTCTTTAACCCAGGAAGAAAATGCAAGCGTAAATTTTGAAAAATAAAACAAAATAAAATAAGCCAGCCTTCCCCAACAAATAATTAGCCAGCTAAACCCCCATTTTACCAGCTGGTAAAATCAGGATGCTCACTGTGAGCTAACTGTTTGCCGCAACCTTTTCTCCCATTAACATCTATATTTTCAGTCCTGTCCTTGTGTCTTGTTTAGAGGAAATCAGAAAACTGTATGATGTAGACACAGTATATTGTCCATCTGTATTAGTTATATATGTATGCATTGTTGAAATTGCTATTCTCAGTATATTTTTAAATACAACTGATGTATCTCTAAACCAAAACATAGGTACTAGGCTTTGCTTTAGATTAAAAAGAAATAGTTTGCTTCAGCTTACTGCTTTGCTAGTCTAATTCCATTAACTGCAAGCCTTTGCTATTTTAGAAAGCTGAAAAAACCAAAATTAGTTATGCAGTTTTGTAGAATGGAAGGAAGAAAATATTTTAATGGGAAAAGTCACAATGCAGCTGCATTAGTACTCCAGCTGAGCAAATGCATTTAATAGCTTGGAACTACTGGACTGCTACCAAGATGAATGGATTCTCTGCTTACTCTGTTCCTGCAGCATATCTTGTGCAGCAAATGACTGCAGTACAGAGAAGCAATCTTTCTGCTTTCTTTCATTTGATTAGAGCACTGACCCCTTCTACTGGCAATCTGCCTTATTAACTCAAGTTTAATTTTCTTAAACATCTGTTTCTTAAACATCTGTTTCTATTTACCTTAGCAAACATAATAGCACCTTTCTTCAGTTAAAAAAACAAACACAGCCATGTAGGCTACGCAGTGTACATTACATAATGCTACTGATTCATTTTACATTAAGGTAAAATTGAATTTAAACAAGATTTAAGTTCTGGTCTCAGCATATTGCCACGCTTGGGAAAGAAATAAAAGTTGATGGAAAACAGAATGCTCCATACTCTGGAATGATGCCAAATTTGCAGAGCTAACAAACCCAAAGACATTACCATACTCAAACTATTAGTGGGTTGCCTGACCCCATTAACAGCATTCAGGTACTTGCTATCTCACATGGTCAGTGGAAAGGCCAGAAGCCTGAAAGACATAATGACAAAATTATTTACTTTTAACAATTTTAGCAAGCACGGATTTAATTCTTGAGGTTTTCCTGGGTCAAGGAAGCAGATGCAGGAACAACAGGAACATGTTTAACACACCAGATAACAGGGGAAAAAAATCAATCATAATTAAGGAAACCAAAAGAGTTTCTGCTTTTCATGCACAGTGATGGGGCTGCTATGAAATCATAAACGCCCCAAATTGTAGAAACTTGTGCTTTTTATACTGCACAGGAAGTCCAGACACCATATGAAAGGTAGATCTTTTGAAACTTTATCCCCTTGCTTTTACACACTGTGCACTCACAGCATGTCCCAGGACATGCTTGTGCACGGTGCAGAGAGGAGGCAACAGCAGCCCCACCACTGTGTGTTGGGAGCTGAGTATCATCTGCTGTCACTGCAGTGCAGCACCCAAAGGGAGGGATCCATCTCACAGATTGTCTTTGAAAGAAAGGAGTGCTCAAGGAATGGGAGATGCTCGAAGCACAAACGAGCTCTGCAGCCTAGGAAGAACTATTGCCACTGCATGACTTTGGGATAGTTCTATGACCTCAATCCCTTTCTGCAGCCCTCAGCCTGTCTTAGGTTCTACGAGATGCAGCAAATACATGGGCTACATGTGAATCAAGTGCTTTCCAAATTAATTGGTACGCTATATGCTAATGCCACATAGAATGTAACACAAGTCTGCAAACCGACGACATTTGCATTTCTGTTTGTGTGGGCAGGGCGCTGCACCTTGTCACTGGCCTCTTCTGATCCTGCTGAGGCAACTCATCTGCAGTTCTCCCCTCGTCCCTCTGCAGTTTTGTGATTCTGAACACGCAAACAAGCAACCATTTTTACCAACAGCAAGAGGATTCTGCTGTTTCTTAGCAAGTTGCGTTGAATTTAACAATTACCTAATAATGTGTGAGAAATGGCATACTACCGGATTAGCAATTTCACTGTACAGTAGCATAATTAGTATCTGTTCTTGCAGATACAATTTTATTAATTTCAAAAACTATTTTATATATAGATATAAAATAGTTCTCAAAATAAAAATAAAATTAAGAAAGGTCACATCACTGCTGTAAAGAAAAGTCTTCCAGAACACAGACCTGGTCAAAAATAAACAAGTAAATAACTCTCACCTATATCCTGTTTAGGTTTGAACTGATTTTCAACTAACTTTGAATTAGCAACAATAGTCCAATGTAATTTTGGAAAGTTTTCATTCAGTGGACACTCATGAGGCCTCGGTGTCCCAGTCTTGTGTCCAGGCATATCTATACATGTTGTGGTCTAGAGACATGACAGTACGCAAGCTCTGGCACCTTGTGCCCTAGAGGTAGTATACTTGCCGAGTTCATTTCCTCTACTGAATATTAGATATTTAGCTTGTTTTAAGATCTAAAAAGCTCCTCCATGGTACTCAGTATTTTCAGGTGCATAAAGGGGAAAACAATCTTGAAAATTCCTAGAGAAAACAAAATGGTTCTTGCTATTAAGTGTTTAACTACAAGCAGTGGCAGCAGCAGCATCTGCTGCCTCTGCCCCATCCTTTGAGCAACACCTTTTTGGAAAAAGCTTCAGATTTGCAAAGAAAGGCAGGGCCTGGGAATTAGTATTTCTGCAGAAGCAGTAGTTTGAAAGACATTGAGTGAAGACTGTTAGCCACACTGACTTTCACTTAAAAGCAAAAATTTCAAGGGTTTTTTGTCATTTGAGGTGCTGCTGAGTTTCCAGTCATTTAATATTTTATGTTCTAACACTACAATAAAAGTTCAGGATGTTAAGTTGATTTTTGATGGGAATGTAAAGATTTAATAAATAATCCAGTCAAAATCAATAAAATTATAGACTAAGAAATCTAGTGGTATTGAAACTTTGGGAATTTTTAAATCCTATGATTGGTCAAGAGGAACAATTAAAGAAATGTGTTTCTTTAAAATAAGTAAGAATACATTATGTGCAGAGACTTCAAATGTTTAGCAGCCCAGAACACTTGAAAATGAATGAACTTAATGCTATAAAATGTACTGAGAAAAAAGAAAAAATGTAAAACTAAGATAGTATCACCAGACACCATGTGTTATTTAAAAATGGAAAACCATTAATTAGAAATTTCTGTAATATTGATATATACTTATAAAGAGCATAAATTATAACAAATTTTGAAGCAAAACATTCAGTCATTCCAATTCTGAGCCACTGTCTGGTAGTTTTCTGAAGATCAGATAATCTGCTAAAAGCAGGCAACATTTACTTTATCAAATATAGTATTAAGATATGTGGTTAAACATGGAATTTTAGTGCACATTTAGTGATTATTTTGCAAAGAAGCCATTCTCAAATATAGGTACAGAAATGTAGAAAAAGGAAAGAGGTTTGAGATCTGTAGTTCTTAAAAATATCGCTTGGTGCACATCAAAAGTACACTTAAACTGCATTAACAAAGCTAATGAAGCAATAAAGTATTTAATAAAGTTTTCTATCTTGCATTTCACCTTGAATTCAAACTGATATATTACAAGGTCTGTATAATGTGAATCAGTTGATGTGGCTCCACCTTAAGATGACAACTCTAATAGGAGAATCAATGTAGTAAACTGAATATCACAGCAAATAATGTCAAATGTGACAAACAGCAAATAATATCTCTTTCAGCCTCAACTTTTCTGATTGAAAAATACCAGTTTTCCCATTTTGTAGGATTTGTGATTGGTGATTAAAGTACTTTCAGCTATTTTCATGCAAACCCACAGTTTTGTCTTTACATTAATTGAAATTACTCCAGCATTTGTGACTGAAACTGTTCATTGCTGTACTAAATTGTAATTTTTAATGTTGTATTAGAGATTAAAGTGTTTTGGAATGCTTTTTCTAATTAATAATTTTTAGTTTATAATAGTGAGTTGTAATGCCTTCTGGTACTTTGGCATTGGGTGTCCAGGGCAATACCTTAAATAGTTTAAAGATAAATCATAAATTAGTAATTGTTGTCCCATAACTCTTTACTCCACTAATAGCAGACCAGTGTGAAAGCAAGTTCTAGCCCTACTAGATAAGAGAAAGCTTCAGCCACTCAAACTCCCAGTGTCAGGTATTGATTTACAATACACCCAGCTGAGAAAAATGAAGAGAGACATTCCTCAGCACGTCACACTTCTTGTCTGATCAATGCATCTGAAGACAGGGCACCATTTCCTACCACACTCTGAGAACTGAATAATGTTTCTGCAGGCATTGTATGTGCAATCTAGAAGCATTTGTATACACAAGCTTACAGTGAGAAGCCAAAGTAGGAAACTTCCTTTTTTAAAATCCATTTCTCAATGCACTTGAGCAAGGGCACAACAATGGAAGAGCACTAGATAAAGATAAGAATATTCAGTTATGAAAAATGAGTCTTTAGTATGTCAACAGTGAACACTGTCAGAGAAGAGATCAATGCAATTTGTAGGGTCATGGCTCTAAGGAATTGAAGGACATTTAAGTCTGAGGGAAACATGCACAGTTAAAAAGCCTAAAAATATTCGTGTTTCATTCATCGTGAGTCAAGGACAAATTGGGGACTTACTATCATAGGTGGAAATGACATCAAGCAGATTTTAATTTGACTTTGAGGAAAAAGCCTGTGAAAAGTACAAATACAGAATAATTTTCAGTACTTAGCAATTTTGAGTAGGATTTGGTTTGTTACACCTGTTTATGTAGTTTTCCATATTTCTTACTCTTAAAATTCCTTGTTTTCTCTATTTAAAATTTCATCAGGAGGTATTAAAATGTCATGAAAATTTCTGTTCTCCCTTCCTCTCTTACTTTTCTTGCTCAGACACTTTTTTCTCCATGAAATCTTTTTGTCTTTCTGGCAAACCCATGGGGGATGTGAACTTAACATTGTCCTTAAGTGGGTCCAAGGGCGTGAGATGCAAGCTCCCTCCCTCCAGCCTGTTTGAGCCTTCCCAGGCAGCCAGGTTTGCTGTAAACTGAGTGCTTTGGGAGTGTTTGGGGCTTGATGGCATCAAGGCTGGGTTTCCAGGTATGTTGTTGTGATGTTAGGCTTGCTGTGGCTCAGTGATGAGGGAATTCTGGGGTGAACTACATGTTGATCACAGAAGCTTGTAGCAAGTCAGCAACCAGGAAGTGCATGGATAAATATAAAAATATAAATATAAATATAAATAATAACTACTAATATAACTATAAATATTAAAAATATAAAATATTCCAAACTCCACTAAGGTAAAGATAAAAATTGTTACCACTGAAAAACAGAGTCAAAGCCAGGTAAGAGTGCAGACCAAAAGGCATTTTTTCGGTGAGAACACCATGCTCTGATGCATAACAGGTGGCCAAAGCCTAAGACTGTGATTAGGTACCTTTAAAAGCCTATTCCTTTAGTGACTGTGTCCCATAAGAAGAAAGGATCTCAGTGAAAGAGTGCAATATATTACATCATCAAATCTTAAGATGTTTGTTTTGAAACATGAACACATAGATTTATCAGCAGCAATATGAAACATTAAGATTCTGTTTTACTACCTATTTTTCTCAGGCTACATCTGTACTGTATTTGACAGTGTGCAGCCAAAACTGTATTCTGTCACAAGCTGCTCTTGAGGCAACATCAATCTGCCTGTAATGCCTTTTATAGGCAGTTCTTCTGGACTTGGGAGACAGTATGCTTTCAAATCTTCAAACTTGCAGATATCAGAGCTTTTCTAGCTAAGTCCCTCTTGAGTTACTTTTGGTTTTTTGCCCTGAACAGCAGACAGCCATGTTCACACTGCAGGTAAATGGGTTTACACACCTGTGAAGTTTACCTTTTCAGAATAGCATCAAAGCTGTCCAAGCCATATGAGCCCTGCTGGAAGAAGGAAGAATGGATAACTGTAGCTATTTTAGTCTCCAAACTCCTTTCAGAATCATCCTGTTTATCATGTATGTAGTCCAATTTACCCAAGTTTTAATCATTTCAGACTTCCTTCCGCTGCCGTTGCTGGTGTAAATGTCTTCAATTTCTAGATGGAGTGATTCATCCCAGACTATGAGTGCTTAACACGGCAGCTCAGCACATGAAAGGCAACCAGGCCTAAGGGCTGCTGAGGTTAGTGGAGTCTGTGCTAGTAGCAGTCATAATGAATCTGACTCTTATATGTGTCAAGTGTCCTTGTCTAAGATTTGGAGCCAAACTATGTTTCAATCATATGCTACTCCCCCTGCTGCCATACATATCTAAGGTCTGTTTTCCATCATTCTTACAAAGAAACAAGAAACTTATCAAAAAACCCCTGCCCTTATTCAGAATTATTTTCTAGCTAGTTGCTTGGGCTATATCATCCTCCTGCATAAATTTTCAGAAAGCGGATGACTGATTGCCTTTCAGAGGGTCTTTGCAGCCTTTCTTCATTATCTCGAATTTCATTTTTTAGATGTTAACTCTGTTGTTTAAATTTTCAATTTACATCAACATGGTAATTTTGAAGATTTCCAGTCACACTGAGGAGATACAAACACCTGCAAAGATCCCTCATTAGGCTTATGCTCCTCTTAATGTCTTTTTCAAGATACCTTCCAAAACTCTTCAGTCGTTTGGCTGCTCACCTCCCAAAACTACTTCATCACCTGGCCACAAGTTGAAATAGAATAATTTGCAGGTAAGAATCTGGATGTTAAGAAGTGTTAGAATTCAAGAGCGTGTACTTCAGATGAGCAATATGAAGGAATGTGTTGAGAATTGAGCCTGACAGAGCCAGAAAGCAGGAGGTTTTTAATAATAAAGTTCCTGAAACTTCCAGAAGTAAAACACACCCTACAACACTGTAATATAGTATTTTAACATGATGACGCATGAATGTCTCAAAAAACCTGAAATCTGTCCTGTTTAAATCCCCCAAAGCTATTAACAATTACTGCTTCAGAAAAACCACTTGAATTAGAAGCATTACATAGAGAAACACAGACCTGCAGACCACCAAAGAGAAAGACAGCTTACTTTGTGGACTTCACTTCAGAATACTGCTAATCACAGTTGCAGTATCCTCAGCCGTTATTTAGCCATCTTCACAATCTTTTCTCACGTGAAAGAGAGAAAATGGCTCATATTTCCTATCTGAAACTTATCTGAACAGACAGCTAAAGGCATAAGCCACCCTTTTCCAAAGTGCTAAGTAATCAGGAATTCACACAAAAATCAATATAAAATTCTTGTCACTCTGTATGGAGTCATCGTATTTTTTGCCTCAGCACCAAAATATAGATTTAAATACGTTAGCTTAGATGTATAGTATGAAATTTCAGCCTTATCTCATAGTCAATCTTACTTTCATCACAGGAGGAAAAAAACTATTCCCCAAACAGACCAGTTTCCTTCATTTCAGAATTCTGCAAAGCATATAACCTTGAGAAATAAATGTCACTGCTGAGACATGCAGAGAAATACCATGTGTAAAGCAGTCAAAGAAAAAGGGAGAGAAAATTTTGAACAAAACACTATTAGTGAGTTAAACAGAGCTTAATGTCCTGAAGACAGATTGTTTTAGAACAAAGAAATAGCTTTTAAAAATAAAATTTGATGTTCCCTTCTCCGCTGCATTTTTAAAAATGGATTAATTCATATTTCCTCAGCCTTTTTTTTTTTTCTTCCCCAAAACTCGTTGTTAGATATTGTCTAGGAATTAGGCATGCAGACATAAGAGAGGGGGTACTGTATCAGCTACTTTGCTTTCTCTTGCTAGCACGTCTCATAATTTATCATTCTCTACTCTCGGACAGTAAGCATTTTTGTTTCTCCCAGCAGAACCTTTAAAGATTATTTAGTGCTGGTTCAGTAGTAGTCCGAACTTCACAGATGTACAGAAACCTGCTTGAGGGGAAAGCAGAGGGCAAGTCTGAGGTCAACGCCCACAAGTGACAGACTCTCAGCCAGGCTGTGCAGCAGCTGGACAGCACGTAACCTGCAGCAAAACTACCAGCTGCACTGCCCGAAAGAGAGGGGAATGCAGGCCTAGAATTCCCATAAACTGTGAGAATCCTTGGGATTGGCAGTACATGTAACATTTATCAGTTTTTTAAAAACTCACCACAGAATGTGTGTGCCTTTCTAAGCTGCTGCTCATTCTCAGCTCACTGCAGCAGTACCCTCGGCAGATGTTGTTAGCAGAGCACGGGAGACAATGGTTCTTTCTAGGCCCGACTGAAGTTTGTGTGTGAAACAAAGTGGTAGCACCACTGCTACTAGTGTTGTAAGAGAACACTTCCAAAAAATGATTTCAAAATAAAAACCTTAAAATATTGTTTGAATGAAATTAAACTTCAATTGGAATTCTACTTCAAAGGTACTCATAGTAATTAAGGCTTTTTTTCCTAGTCTCATTGCACATGTATATCAGTAAAGCCGAAAGCTTCTGTCTGCTCTATGTCCCATCCATGAAATATGACAATTCAGAGCAGGTACATTCCTCATACCTTGTGATGCAACACTACACCTCCATTAGCATTTCCAAATTTTCTAATTTATATTTCTATTCAAAGAAATAGGTTTCTAATTTTAGATCTTTAATACAGACTTTAAGTAGTTTATAATTTATATTTATATTCTCATTTTTTGTCCTTGGTGAATAGCTGTTCCTTATTAGAAATGAACAGGCTGGTGACAACCTCTACCCTTCACTCTTAGGATGTGGTTCTTACAGGCTCATAAAGGCTGAGGAGGGAAGGCACCTCTGGAGATCAGCTACTGTGTTAGAATAAAGACATTTAGCAAAATTTTCTCAGCTATGTAGCTCAGGTGGGTGGAAATTTTACTTCGATAAAATGTCGCAGGCAATTTGATATTTGTCATCAAAAAACAAGCAACAACATCCTGAAATAACATCTGGCAAGATGTCTTAATCTAGGTGTGCCTAGTAAATATAGTTTTATATAACTCCACAGTTCCAGAAACAGTGCTATAGAGCACACTATTTTTCAGCATATTTTAAGTGTATTCCATATATTTCTTTTCTCAGACCCTATATGTATCTTCCCCGTCACTCAATAAAAAAGATCAGTTCAGTCTGCCTTCAAATAGTAATGAATCTTAATGATTCGTGTACACTGGTTTCCATGTAAGTATTCAGAATTATTAAAAAGAAATAAAACAATTTTTTGTTTCAATTAACTCCAGTTTGGCATCTCATTTAGCAAGATGCTTTCTAAATCAGTTTTGCTTTTCTTGTAAACATTTATTAACAATCTTTTATACTACAATTAACTTTTTTAATTAGTATTAATCTCCCTGAAGGTGTGTCCCTCCATAACACTGAGTTTCATGGAAAAAAAAGAAGGTATACATTTAACATTTTTTTCCTACTATAAACTGTTCCTAAACAGTATTGTGCTGCTTCCTTTGCAATTGTTAATTCAGAAGTTGCAACATTTTGTGTCTATTCAATTAACATGTTATACTAGTTTGTGGATTTATTAAGCTTATTCTAAAACCATATTCTAAAAAAAGTCTGCTCAATAAAATTTAATTATCTCTTCCTAGGTAACCATACACATTTTACATTATATATATTTGGACATATATATATATGGACAATATTTATTCTGTTTGCTCTGTACCTTAGAAGCCAATAGATTAATCAGTGATAAGAAATACTCCTGGATGTGGGGACAGAATCCCGTCTTGCTAAAAACAGCTGATCCTGGTGCAATTTGCTCTCATTTTGGTTAGTCATTTCCCAAGGAGTTTGGGAATACGCCTCAAGAATCAGGTCCCATCAGTAGTATCCTGCTGACAGGGTGCAAACAGCCACTGGGCTGGTGAACACAAGACCCTTGCAGAAACAGGGTATCCCAATGCCAGTTAGTCCTGGTCTTAGACTGAGCCAAAATGAGTAAGAAAAAAAATACATTTTACTACACAGATAATTTTTCTTGGAGTAAAAATTTTTGTTTCAGACAAAATGCATCACTAATGCAGAGTAGTTGATTTGGAGTGTAATTTGTTCTGAGACAATACCAAGGCATGAAAATACAATAAAGGGACATCCTTTCTGGTTTATCCCCCCAGTGTTTGGAAAGAGAAAATAAATTGAACTGAAGGCAAAAATACCCAGATGCAAGGTTTCTAGACTACACTTGGATCACATAGTTAATGTTTAAGGAAAAAAATTAAATTGCTGCATAGCTTCATTTTCAATTAAGCATTGTCAATATTATAGCCAGTATTGAGTTCCGAGTAGTTCTCTGTCTCTATCCACCACCACACATTTCAAGTGATATATATATGGCATTATTTAGGTTTCATTTTAGAAAATAAATCTATCAGACTGGGTTTCTCAGCTGTGAAAATTACATTAAAAATAGAACTTTGAAATGGCTCTGGTACACTCACTTTATTTAATCAGATTCTGAAGTGTCCTAGTTCTTTCTATAAAGAAAAACTATCAATTTAAAAATATTTTTAATTAAGTGTATACTATTCTCCTGACAGTATAGAAACCTGATCAGATTTGCAAATACCCTTTTTCTACTCCTTACATTCACAGTTGCTATGGTTCATCAGTAAAGACTATGTAATCTGAAAGAAACACTAAGAAATAAAGTCACTTTTTAGGACCTATTTTCTGCTCTTTCTAGATATATTTGAAGCATTGCAGAGCATATATACCATAGGATAAATATTTTCAGGGGATGTTTATATACTTTTAGGCAATCCTAGTGAAGATAGCTTTTAGTAGGTCTGTTTGGGACCCTATATAATTTATTGTACGTTGTCTCTTATACCTCAGATATCTACTTCTTTTTGTAGACTCATAGATAAATGGGGTTGGAAAAAAAAGATCAGAGGCCACCTAGTTCATCTTGCTGCCCAAGGCAAGATTGCTGTACCTATTTCCCAAGAGATATTTCATCCAACCTCTTGCTACAGATCTTCAGGACAAATTTCACAGATGCTTCTGACATTCTATTGCAACTCTTCACTATCCTCTCTAGTAAAATGTTTGTCCTCATATCTCATCTGAGAGAGCCCATTTCTTCAATCTTCTCTTCCTGTCCCACCCACTATGGATGTAGAGAACAAAAATCATCTTCAGCATTCAGCTTCTAAGGATCCACCAGCCACTTCACTTCTGTGTTCATGTGGGACTTACTCCAGGGATCCTGCAAAGCTGCTTAAAGAGCCCTGCTGAGACATTCCTAAGAGGAGTACCTATCATCTGCATTCAGAAATATCTCCATCACGATTTCCTCTTAACAAATAAATTCAACAATAATTTCAAACAAAGAGGTTAAACACTTAGAGTCATTAAAAAAAAATGCAGGCTCTCACTCTGCAGGAAACAACATTTGGTAACAGTACTGTAGTTGATACTTAGATTCGTCTTCTTTGACCAATGCTATTATTAAATAGAGTTATTAAATAAGTGAGTCACACAAGCCTCTGCATTTACTTCTAAATTTTTATTTCTGACCTTGACAGGATTTGAGGTTTTGTTTGGTTTTGCTTTGTTTTACCAGGAGGATGATCATCAGTTTTTTGATTTGTGTTATGAAGTAATTTTAAAAAGCCAGTGCTAGAAGGAAATCAAAGAGTCTCTTGAAGGAGTAAGTGAAAGATGAAGAAGATCGGTCTGCATGTTTCAAGGTACTGGTATAAATTACAAAGATAGAGGGAATTAGAAGGGTTAGAGCTTGGAAACTCAAACTGAGGTGGATGTTTCTTAGACTAAAAATACAGGGGTTTTGTCCTTTTCTCAGAGACTTGTGGAAAAAAGAGGAAATTAATAAAAAGAAGGATGGAAACACTTTAAAATAGAGCACTGGAAGGATGGTTAGAGATCCACTAGATACTGCTGAGACAACGCAGTGGACACTTGGGTTCTGAAAATGCAACAGAATGAGAATTTCATAGCAGAAAGAGGAAGGAGAGAGAGAACTCTGGGGCTGATTAATCACAACAAAAAATAACAGGGTGGCTAAATCAGCATTGTGGTTTTTAAAGTGATATTTAATATGGCAGGGAATGTTTCTACCCAGATATTTTTTTAACAAGTGCAAAATAAAACCAATTATTTTTTTCAGAGCTAAACAGAATTTCAGAAGAACGTGAAAGGGGACCTGGAACCGCCACATACTGGTGAAAATGGAAGAGACAGAAAAAATGACACAATAATCAGTAAAAGACAGCAAGCCTGAAAACACTGAACACCCATGTATTTAGTAAGATATCAGTGATTCTTTCAACAAATATTACTAATATTGAGTAAAAAGAGATCAGTGTATTTTACAGAAGTTGGACTAACCCCATATGGAAAGGGTGGTGATTTCTATGTCCACATTTATCATTTAACTAATTACTTCACTCATACCAAATTTTCAGTTGTTTCCATCCAACTTCTATGTGTTTTTATGGATAGAAATCTACAAAGAATAAACCTACGACTAGAAAAATGGGAGTAACATACCAGAACTACTGAGCTTTGAGAAAAAACATCTGGAGAACTTGCATGATATTCTCCATCTCCCTACAATATTATGTTCTGTCAGAAACATCAGCGGTAGATTTTAATGGTTCAAATTTACTTAAAGGTTCTTGTTTTCCTACATTTTAGAATACTTCAGCTTTAGAATTTCTTTTTCTCTTGCAGCAATGTGATCTCGTAATTGCTCTGAAGCGTTATGCTAAAAAAAGCCTAATGGTATTCTTTCTCTAGTATGTCATACGGTCTCCATAACACTGGTTGTCTCAGCTTAGAAGTGTGAATAAATATTGTTCAATTTTTAATTTGATATTTCTTCTGCTGTAGTCATTTTGGCATCAAGAGAAAGTCTACAGGTCCAATACAGGACTCTTGAGGACTCCCACTGCCTCCCACCTACATCAGCTGTTATCAATGGAGAAAAAGAAGTCAGAATATGTTTCCGTTACTGAAAAACAATCCACAAATCTCTTCACGATATTTAGCCCAAAAGACACAGTATGCTTTCCCACAGATGAGCTTCGACTGGAGCTCAGAAAATTAGTAAAATGAAGGAAATTACATTAACCCATTAAAGTATCACAGTTCTAAATGCACACAGAAAACTAACATCAAGATTTCTGCCTCTTTTCAAAAGAATTTGCAAATTAACCACTTCTCCTGATTATTAACAGACTATTTCTCTTAACCAAGGGCAGGAGAAGTCTCACACTTAATTAATCTCAGTTCTTCAGGCAGCCAAAAATGATAGAGAGAGGTTTGTAAAATATTATTTAAGGGACAAAATTCAGTGCTAAGCTTTGTGGGTTTGCCCCTTAAATATGTTTTGTTCTGTCATGAATGTACAAAACTCTGGAATTAGAATTCACATGCTGGAAGGATGCAGTGCAATATGGATAGCAGCAGCACTGCCATCCTAAAAGTCAACAACCAGCTGTCCTTTAAACTGCTTGGCATTGGGATAGTACATTGAGAAGTCATATTAATAAACATTGTGAAGGTTTTCTAGCTCAAGGCCATCTTCATTTTAAGAATAAAATAATCTGTAAGTGCTTTTAGCTTCTCAGTTGTTGCCATTTACAACTTCTGAAACTTCAAAGCAAGTTTAGGTTTCAATATGATAATTTCAACAAAGATTTCAGTGATCAATAAACTACACTTGCCCCTATGTAAAGCATTGTTTCAAACAGTGGATAGGATATATGTTTTCTTGATCTACATTTATCTATATAATTTTTCTGTAAGTCATCATAGTCAGACTTTTAAAATTCTTTATTTCTGGTACCAGATGGTTTGCAAATTGCTGTAGTTTTCCTAGAATTTCACTAGAATTGTTCTGATTAGACTATGCCTTATGCAAGCTCTTAATTCTCTTAATTCCCTGTCCCACTCCACTTGATACTTCCTCCAAAATAATGAAAACTTTCTGGTAAACTGAGGACAACCAGTTTAAAGCTATTTGTCTCCAACTTGCTTCCCTGTGTCTAAATACTTCAGCAAATATTCAAGATCCCAGAAACCAGGCTCAACAGAATAAACTATCAGGGTGTCAGGCTTGACAGTAATCATCCTGTTATTGTTTCGCGTTAGATTTCAGAGTAATTTTTAGAACAGGCTTTTTTCTTTTGTACTTGACATTAACACATTGGTCAGGCATGAAAAACACAATAAACAAGGTAGTTGCAGTACAAAAATGCAACACTAACATCAGCCAATACAGCTCAGGAGTCTGACACCATAACCACAAAAAAAGCATTTCTGGAAAAAATGCAGTTGAAGAGGTTTTCAATAGCAACAGAAAACACCAATCCATTTTCAAATACTGCTGAGTGAGTAACAATAGCTTTCTCAGAGTGGGGCTGAACAAACAGCCCAATCCCAGGTAAATTAGTACAATGGGATTCTTTTAAGCACATACCTCAGACAAGCAGCAGAGAAGAAATCCATTCGAGAAAAGACGCTGAAAGAGCTTGAAGTCCACCTGGCAAATTTCTTGTGCTGTTTGAAAAAGCAAGACGGTTCAGATTATGAACCAAGCCATGTCTACAGCATTACAACCAGTCCTGGTCAGTATCTAAATGAAAGTAGGAGCTCCTAGCAATGCACCTGATCAGAAAGACAAGAGGCAGACGGAGAGAGAGACAAAAGAGAGGAATGCCTTTCTTCCTTTGGTAAAACATTTGTGTGAAGCACTTAGCCTTTAAGCAGAGCTTCTCCATGGGAAGGAAAACTGTACAATCCTGCAGTGCTTGCTTTAGACTTTAATATGTCTTCCATGAGAAGGAACAACATGACCTCTGTTATCTTCTAAAAAGTTAAGGGGAAAATATTTAATAATAATTTAAACAAAATCACCATCAACAAGCTGGCAAACACCCAAAAATATAAGGCCACTGAAACACACCTTAAACAGAATGCTGAGATGCCAAAAAGAACTGACTGCAGCTTGCAAAAAAAATTTAAAGCAAAAAAAAAAATCTCCTTAATTATATGCTTAACAATAACTATAAAGCAAGCATTCAAAAAAAAAAAAAA
>VZRS01002118.1:124511-152726 GCA_013398055.1 Ifrita kowaldi
AGTAGTAAGTGGTAAGGTAAGACCACGATGAAAGGACAATTCACTGCCTGGCAGTTCTTTTCCAGAGAAAGAGAGCTTCCAAAGACAACAAGAAAATGATAAAACAATTCACCTCACTTCGGAACAAGTGCTGAAATTAAAGTCTATCAGTTATTTCTAGAACAGTATGAAGAACAACTAGTTTCTTGTGGGGAGAAAAAACACATTTAAAAGGCCTCCACTCTTCCCATCAAAATTAGTTTTAATTGGATATTAATACATAAACTTATATTAATATCCAATCTTATTTTGATGTAAGGGACCTTGGCATTTACACTTAAAGCGAGCAGTTACGTATTAGACATGAAAATTTTTTCAATGCCATATTGTAAATTGCCAACAATTTTGCACTCCTAATTTACTTTTTTGACACTCATTAACATAATGCAATACAAACACTGCTATTTTGAAGTTAATATTAAAAGAAATCTTGGCAGTAAGCTGTTAAATACAATGCATTGATACAATGCTGACCAAAGTTCCTCTCAGTTTTGTTTTTTTTCCTTTTTTTTTTCTTTTACTATACATTCCCTGGTATTTTTTAATTCATTAATGTCTCTTAAATTTGTGTTAATTTTCACAAATTGCTGAGTCCCATGGAGACTCACTGCACTACAGAACAAAAAAGTTGCTGTCCGAGGTACTGCACATAAAGACAAGTGTTCCAATTAATCTCTCAAATGTGTTAAAAATGTTTTCAGATTTATTAGACAGTAGCTGTCCTTAGCAAGCAAGCTAGCCTTGTTGAAATTCCCTGTATGATACTGCAGTATCAGTGTTATGCTGTTACTTTCCAGGGCCTCTTCTACTGCATTCCAGTACGCTCAGACCTCCCAGCACCTGACAATACCCAGTATGTATAATTAAGGACAAACCTGTTCTATTCTTTGTTACAGACAGATTTTCAGCAGGGCTGAAATACAAAAAATGTCTTTGAATTCTACATGGGACATGAATAAAAGCTACCCTCTAATATAAATCTAGCTCCCATGTACTGTTCTGGCATTCTGCAGAGCAGACACTAAATGTAATTTTATCTGCAGTATTCACCTTACATAGCTCAGAAGCATAAAGATTCAGACATTCATGCAGTACACAGCAAACAGCATCCTAAGTTTAATTGCTACTTCAAAAAAATAACCATAGAGTACAAGAAAATTAAAGACTATTTTTGTTTCTTTTGTTAAGTTTAATAGGAGAAGCGTATTCATAATTTGCTAGGCTAAAAAAATGCAACAGCCAAGAACTGCAGTAAACCTCTCAGAGCTAATAGCAATATCCAATAATGCTTTCCCACACCATCTTCAAGCAAATGGATTTAATTCACTGCTTAATCAGTCAAATTAACACTAATCCCCATATGGTTAGAAAGGATGCTTCTTAACAAACCCGATTTATGATTTATTTATTTGTAAAGTGTCTTAAAGCTGAGATGCCTAGAAGAACTACTATGTTAATTCAATCATGCTGACAGAGCTGATTTCACCTAAGAAATTATCTCTGCAATTCACAGCATGGCTGACAGCTATCTGCATAGAAAAGCAGCACAGTAACCATTTAATTCATGCAAAAACACTCACCCAAGAAGATGTAGCAAAGATCAGGATCCAGCTTCCAGACCCCATGAAGCTGAGGGAGCAATCCACTAGCTTGCTCAGGCCAGCAGTGTCTCTCCTACACTTGACCTAGACTGCCTTACATAATGAGGAATCAGTGCTGTATCCTGTGTGGAGGAGCAAGCTGAATGTCATCACTGGCAGAAGTAGGGAGAACTGGCAGCAGGCAGGCTGGTAGTTAGCATGGAGATCACGAAGTCTGCTTTCCCTGACTGTTCTGGGAGAAAACACAAGAACAGCTCAGAAATGCTGGTGTCATTCCTCCCCTGGAACGAATGACCGGAAGGAGTGAGGGTGTTACAAATGCGAGGCAGCCAGCGAGCGCTAAAGCTGCAGCTGTACCTGCTCTCAAGGCAGCAGAGCTCCTGTCACACTGTGCCCACAGGACTGCTCAGCTACCCCTGATAGGAGAGCAACAGCAAGGCAGAGCACCGAGAGACACACACTGCTCCTGCACACCCCTGCCTATGTATCTCTTGCTGTGGTGAGTAGAAGGAAAGCATTGGTATAAGATAAAGTCTGGGATTAATTTCTAAAGGGAATTGCTATTCCCTCAAATCTTACTGCATGCAGGTTAGTTTCTGGAAAATAACCATTTTTTACCTGTTGTACATGATGTTACAGGGGTTAAACTGCTTGTATTACAGAGATTTGATTTTTCAAGAAAATGATGGGTAAGATACATTCTCTATTTTGAAGATATTTACAGTCATTTCTAGTGTTCCTTTGCTATTTTTTGTGGGTTTTTTGAGAGAAGCCTTGGTATATTTCTTAGTTTGTTGTTGTTTGGGTCATATCAGCACTTCTGTGCAAGGCACAACAGGAGAAACAAGTATTCAGGCTTAGCCAGCCATTAAAAACCTACACAACCTTGTTTAGAAAAAGCACTGTATAGAAATTAAAATTACTGCATGTAACTTGTATTCCATAATTTATTTCATTTTTATGCTTCAATAGTAAGCAAAGAGCCTTAAATACATATAATGCATATACAAATTATTTGTGAACGAATATTTTGATTGATAAAGTTTCTCTTTACAAAAGAAGGCAAAGGTTTCATTAAGATGGATCATTCTAAGTTTTGTGGTTATATTTGAGACTGCTCAATTAGACATAATCAAGAGTAAATGCAATTAGACATAAAATCCTGTGGCAACATTAAAAGACAGGTCAAGAAAAGTTTTAGTCTTAATGTGGAACACTGACAGAGTTTACAGAAGTCAGGTTAGATACAGGAACTATTATTCTTAGTTATGTCCTTAGCAGACTAAACATGACTTGAGCTCTGATCCCAAAAGGGAAAATCAAGGTGAAAGCAAAAGGAATAAAAATAATCCAAATTTTTGTCTACAAAATCTATTTAATTTATATTTCTCCTTTAAAGATAAACTTACAATGACTTTTCTATCAAATTTCATCAGGTAAAAAAAATGCTTGCTTTTCACTGGGTTTTGAAATGTATGTTTTCCTTGTTCCTTGTTTTTCCTTTCTTGAGAATTAAAAAAAAAAAAAAAAAGGAAAAAGGGAAAAAAGAAAAAAATCAGAAGCATTTGATAGAAAAGGCAGATCACTAATACACTAGTAAGACCTACAGCTAGCAGATCCAGAGTTAAGTAGAATATGGAAAGAAAAAAAAAAGCAAGAAAAATATAATTTGAGAATAATTTTAAAAACCCCAATTATTGCTGTATTTGAAATCAGTAACTGCTTTTCCAATCTTCAGAATATAACATTAAAAATTCTTTGGTGCATTTATTTTTCACATATTGGTGTAGACTGCTAATGAGGAGTCCCTATTAAAACTTTATATAGTTTATGTGTACGAACCTCTACTTTTGGTGTTTCAAGTGTTAAATAAGAGTGCTTGCTTTAGAAAAAATCTGTTTAACTACTTGCCCTGGGTTAATCAAGAGTTGAAAATATCATGACCTGTATTAGGCTTTGGAAACATACACAGACAGTTTAATTAAGGTGCAAACATGTAGCAATTCTGTTGGTCACGGCACTCCAAACAGCACACAGACAAAGTACTCACCTAAAGCAAGCTCAGGTGCCTCCACAGCCATGGCACTGGACAGGACAATCCGACTGGAGATAGATAACCAAATGTTGACTGCATCAGGTAGAAAAATAAATAAAGTTCATCGGTAAACTACAGGTAACCCAACCCAATACACAGAAATTGAATAGAAAAGGCTACCTAAATGAACAGAATGCAAATTTGGCTGGCAGCATTGCAAAGGCAAATATACAGTTTCCTTAATGTTGCAGCTCAGGCAAACTTTGTCTAAGTTTGATACAGCTGATTCCATCTTTGGGCTAAATGATGAATTGGGTCTTCCTTCAAAGTTTTCCAGTCTTATTTTCTATGATGTTTCCTATAAATGTATATCCAATTAGAGAACAATGACTGCCTCATCACAGTCTGTTCTCATGAGGATAAGTAAATCCAGTGTAATAGTTTGCAAACATTAGGTTTTGTCATTCAAAATACACCTGAGAGCCATAGCTTTTGTCCTGAGTATAAAAGCTCTTTACTTCTCTCAGGTACTAGCCAAATTGCTCTTCCATTGAGCCATAGTATTTTCAGTTTACAGTAACTCATATAAGCATTTTTCCCTGGGTCTGATCTGCTGGCAAGTCAAGACTATCTGAACACAAATTGATACAGAAATTGCTGACATGAAGGACTTTCAGCAAAAGACTCTTTCTGAGCCAGCTGCACTGGTAATGTGAGTAGTAATGTCTAATGCTTGAGAGTGGTAAGAAAGTAAGTAAAGTTTACTCAACTACCAAATCAATTATTCTGGTGCCTCAGCAGATAGAGAGGCAAAGTGAATAAAGTAAATGCAGTTTGAAAAATAATTCTTTAAAATTTTAGTCTTCTGAAAATGACTAGAAAAATCTGCTGATTGGAAAAGAAGAATGACTCCTCATGAGGATGGAGATGAAAATATGCATGTTTGGGGGTTTAATGTGACGAGTACAAAACAATCTAAACTCTTTTACTACACATGTTATGAAGATAATGCATCATTACTACAGAAGACTGTAAGCCTATGAACCAGGTTGTGGAATTTTTCCTTTATGGAAAATATGGCAGCAGAAGTTTACAGTGCTTATCACTAAACTACTCTTACTTGCTGAGTTTATTTCCACAAGGTCCTTTCTATTCCATGCTGAAATGAAGGAAGCAGTATCTCATAGACCTTACTCCTGCCAGCAACCTTGAGTAAACAGGACAAATTTTTTTAGACACCTTGCTCTTAAGATGCCTAGCACATAAATAAATCATTACTTGAGGTTTGCTCATACTAATATAGATTCCATTTGGGATCTGCTGAAACACTAAAATGCTCTGGTATCAGTGACTGGAGAGACAGCTACAATATCTTGTGGTGCAGGTTTTTGGCATTTTTTCCGTCCTTCTCTGACCTTTCTTTCTTTTCTCAAAATAATTTATCCCTTGTGTTCCTGAACAACCTGCACAAGTGAGTCATGCTGAAATGTGTAAACAATGGCTCAAAGTCTTCAAAAAAATAAGCTCCTGTATTTAGTGTTGATAACACACAGTCTTATAAATGGAGGAGGAGGGGGATTCCATATATGAGTCCTTTACCCAAGTCTCTCTGAAGACTTTGGTCGTTTCTCTCCATGTGCTACTTCGGTAAGCAAAACCTAGAAATGCATATCACATACCTACTTTTTGAAACAGGTAGCAAAAGCTTTTGGTTTCTTTCTTCAAGTATTATCTAACAGCTCAAGATCTCAATTTACTCTGCATATATTTTTTATTATTTGACCCAGTCATATCACAATGAAGATCACTGGAGGACTAGTCAAAGAGGGATGTTTTTTCTCCTTTAGTTGACTAAACTTTCTGGTGTCTGACTGATGCCAATATTCAATAGGCAGAAGTACATCTCAAAATACTCTCTTGTCCTTAAATGCCTTACCAAACTTTCAACTGAATTAAAGAGCATTTTAAAAAGCAGTCATATTTCCAAACATCTTAAATTGTACAACTTAGATGTTAAGATGTGTCAGTGTTTTCAAGCCTCCTTTCCTTAGTATTTTACAATATTTAGTATGCTACATATTTACAAAAAAAGTCCCTGATTTTCCTCCAAGTGATGAAGTATTCCAGTCATGAAAGATGAACACTGAATTCTTGAATGCAGTGGATACTCCTCAGATAGGTATCACTAATTTTGTAATTTTGTACTCACATGCAGTTTCTGATATTTAACAATATACATTATCCTAGAGAATAACTGAAAAATTATAATCCAATTAAACATAAAAACCTTCTACAATTAAACTGTGAACATTAAACAGGTCGTCACAGTAATCTTAATATTCATGGACTGTTCTTTCATTTCTCCTTGACATCTCTTCCTCTACAATAAAACTAGCTACGATAGTCTTTTGAATTCCTTTTCAAGATTCTTTGTAAGATTTATAGGGTTGCCTATTATACCTCTGAGAGTGCCCATAAACTGATTTCCCAAGCGACTATTTTTGTACTTATCTCATAAAAAAACCATCTGCTGTTTTGCATATTAATACTAAAAGAGAATAGCAAAAATAGGAGGAAAGAAAAAAGTTGAAAAATGAAAAAGCAGTTAATTAACCATTCAATAAATATGCCTATTTATTTTGAGTAAATGAATGATCTTTATCAACTGAAAATAATTAGTACTGGCAGGCTTTTCTGTTGAATTTTCTTCTGTCACTGATTCCAGGATGTTGAATTTAGATTTTAATTATTTTTAGCATCTCCCTAAACTATCTTTTATGAGCTTAGGAACAAGAAAGAAACTACACTTAGTTTTGGAGATTAAGTTAAATTGTCAGTCATCCATCAGAACATTTCTAGAAATTGTAGTGGTAGTACCCTGAACTCCAAGCCATGAGTTATTGATGCCTAAAAACAATATCAGGCAAAACAGATTTATGGTTCAGCATAATAAATGTACCATTAGCACTAAAAGCAATAAGGTGCATTTTTTTTTCTTTTTTTTTTCCCCCAAACCCCTCCTAAATAGCCCCCAGCATGCACCATTTGTGATATTGATTTAACACAGATGCAGAACTGGCTAACACAAAACCCTGAAAGACCTCCTACAACGAACATGTTCGCAAGACCAGCCACCCCCTCTAGCAACACATGAAGATACAATCAGTACTCACTTTTTGCTAAAAGGCATAAATTCATCACTTTCATTTTTTTCTGGATCCAAGTAGCTTATATTTGTCCTTCTTTAATTGACATGGGCCCAGACCAATCAAACAAACTATATTTACTTTCATTAGGTTTTAATGTCTTTTCAAGTCTTTGAAAGGTCTGTATTTCTGGGAAAAAAGAAAAATAGTTCAGATGTAGTTCTTTATAGAAAAGTGATACTTCTTGTATTTTGCTTTACCAGAAATTTTAGAAATATGCTAATAACTGCAGGGTAACAAAAGAGTGGGTGACCTGTTAAATGTTTTCAATAGATCTCTTTGGTTCACACCAAAGAAAATGTTCCAGCTTCTGTATTGCTCCTCTTACTTCCATCATTTCGGTGCTTCCATGAAATAATACAGATTGCCTTTTGGTTTCTTGCTTTTCTTTGCAAGATGTTCCTTGCCATTTGGGCATAGTTTACAGTATGAGAGCTCACAATTACATAAGAAGCCTGTGTCTCAGGTAACTTCGCAAGTCTCTAGTGTCTGCAGCTGTTTCCACAGAGGACTTACTGAGCAGTAATCAAAGCTTTTCAGGTCATGTATTCCACGTCCAAATTTTGAACTTGCACACTACAAGCTCTCATAGGCAAAAGACTGTTCAGCCTTCAGACTATACAGAGTTAAATATGGATGGTGCTCAGGCATCTAGATCAGGGCATGCTTCTGTCTTCATTTCTGCTTCACTAACCCAAAGACAAAGCCTAGTAAGATTGAGACAATTCTTTTAGTTTAATACTTTTGTACTAAACACATCAACCTTCATTCAGTGCTGAAAAACACAGTGGTCCAACACGCCAGATGTCCCAAATCTTTGTGAGTTGAGGGAAGTCCCTTGTAGAGCAGGAGGATTCAGCGGCTGTCAGTTATATTCTGCAGCTCCCAGGTTCTGAGGTTCCAGTCCTTTGCTGACTGATAACCAATGTATTATTATTTACATAGCAGGATACATCCTTGCCAACACCTTAGGTTTGCATACACTTTAGTGATCCTTTGTCTAATGCTGAGCTTAGCAGCACTGTATAAAAGCATTAAAAAAGATATGAATACTATGTTATGTAAAGAAAATTCAGTAACTTCTAGAATGCCTTGGTTTAAAACATTTGTTTTATCTGTCAGAATAAATATTATTTTGGCTACTATTAATTGATCTTTCATTTAAGTAAACCCCGAACTAAAACCAATTAACACACTAATTGCATAATCAAGAACAGTATTTTGAAGGTTTCAGGACAAAGAGGCATGAAAGTCTGTGTTATATTTGCTTATCTTGCTGATCTTTTTGACATAGCTGTCTCTTTTTCCTTCCCCTATGTGAGAAAGTAAACTGAGTGTCCTTGTAAGCCGCTATGGCTTGATTTCAGGCAGAGTAAATCAAACAAACAAACAAAACCAGCCATAAACAGACCAAAGCAATGCCTAAAATGCCTCGTCATCAAATTATATTTGTTCTTTATGCGGATCTCTTTCAAACTTATTCCACGCTGTAAACCAATGATATCTCAGAGAAATCTACTGAAGAAGTTCTTTCTCAATCATTCCTAGTGGGTAATTTTTCAAGATTCAGCTATATGTAGTCAAATCACTAAGACCTTAGGAGGTCAATAAGGGAGAATATTTTCTATTCCTATTTTTAATAGGTCACCTCAGGTGAATTCAGAAAGTTCTATTGTTTAAGGTGCTTCAATGAAGCAAAATTCTTTCCTTTGTCATATTTACTTCTTTAACAGTTTTTAATTTTAATTGGAAGCTGTGGCAACGTGACCTTGGGAAAGACAGGTCTCTACTCTTTCTTCTTCCACTGCTCTACAGTGTAGTATTGGGATGCCTATCACAGTCCTGACAGAGACCATCTTCCTCCCAGAACCAGTGTCTCAATTTGTGTCAGCTTTGAATCATTGCCTTACAAAATTCAGATTTTGGTCTCTTTGTGCCTAAAGGTGGACTTGCAAAGGAAATGAAGCAATGCAAATCTCTCTATTCTTTTGCCTAAGAGCAACTGGCTGAAACCTTCCAAAAGCTCCAGGTCCAAACAGAGTCATCTGGGAAGGAGACTGAGCGCTCTCTCACAACACGTCAGAATTTCTGTGGAACTCAAATAGAATCGTAGAATCATTCAGCCTGGAAAAGACCTCTAAAATCAAGTCCAACCATGAACCAAGCACCACTGTGTTCACCACTAAACCATGTCCCCAAGTGCCATTGGAATTGAAATTAGAACAGAAAAATTAACAGGACTTTCTTCACTTAAAAGAAGCTCTCAAACCTTTCTCCAGGATTTCTGCTTTGATTCACCATTTTCCTGGAAAGAGTGGGTCTTCCACTGAACTTTCATTACCCCCTCCTTTAAAACTGAGAGAACAGGATGAGTAATTTTTTATTTTCCCCTTTTTAACATAGCACTTCTGTGAGGATGCTTGAGCTTCAGCAGGGCTACCTTGATTTTGGTTGTGAGGCTATATTGATATTTTATTTCTACAACCTGTGCCCCCTCTTTTTGTTACTCTGAGTCTGCTGGAATAGCCATGTCAGTCTAGAATTGGAGCAATATTATACAATCTGCCATTGCCAAGCATTTTTACCACCAATATAGAAAGGAATGCTAATCCATGATAAGTTTACTCAATTGCAGCCATATTCTGATAAAGTAGTTATTTTAAGCAAAAAATTTTGGAAAATACAAGCAACACTACTTCATAGAACTTCAGGCCTCATGGGCTAGAATTCCACAGGATTTAGCTCAGTTATTGCTCTAATGAAACCATAATTTATTTATTTTGACTGGAATCAGACGAGAATTAAATAACTGGGTGAAAAGGTCATAGAATGAAGACAAAAAATCACAGCAAGCGCCTCTGTGGGCAAGTGATTGCTAGATGAAATGTATTGAGATGTCCTGTGCTGCAGAAGAAAGGTTTACAAGGGCTTTCCTCTTCCTTTCTCTGCTGACTTGAACTGTAGCCCTAAGCTCAACAACCACTTTAAAGCTGAGTTCGTGAGAAAGATACAGCTGGCTCATTCCCAGACTACAGGTGTATTCCGAAAACTATCTAATTCCCAGTGCTAATTTAGACTTTCTCAAAGCAATTCTGAGAAAAAAGAATAAACAGAATATAGCTGACTAATTTATGCATCTTGGAGAAGTTTCATGACCTCTAAAGGACATAATTTTATAATAATAATAATAATAATAATCTTAAAGCAGAACTGTTCCTATTAGTCATAGGAAAAACTTCTTTCAAGATGAAGGGAAAAGAAGAATTGCTAAATTAACGAATTGCACGACGGAAGTGAAGAATTTAAATTTGCTTTGCTATGAATCTAAATTAAAGGCCCAGACCAGTTCTATATCCACTGCCTTTTGTATCAGCTGTTCCAATTCTTATTAACAATAAACTGCATTTTACACGGTGAACTCATCTAGTATCAACTGCTGTTTTCTAGAAAATACTATTCCATTGTCAGACAAGCTGGGGAGTTCCCAATGTAATGTCTTCCCCACCCAACAGTGATACGTGCTTCTTAATTTTCTTTTCAGCAAGTTCATATTTAAGCTTGGTTTAAATCTCACTGCCAGTGCCTCAAAACACTTTTTTCATCTCACGCAATCTTTTAGTAGACCTTCAAACTCCTTCATGAACAAGAAGTGGAATATTTTAAGGAAACCTCATCAGTGCCACATGTTCCAGCTCATACCATGCTCATGCCCCTGCTTCTACTTGCTGCTCTCCATTCCAGTCATCACAGTAGCACACTGGCCTTCTTGACCAGGCCATGCACTTTGAGGTGGTTTTGGCTTTTAAATCTTTCATACTTGTTTCATTTGAAAATGAACTTTCTTATCCTACATTCTGAAGTCTCAATTCTTGTACCTTACATTTGACTACATTCAAATTTGGCATTTTCAACTCCAGTATTTAAACCAGACTACTCAGTTTGCCTTGAAATATCAACCTTATGAACCTTGTTCCTTTTTCCATGTCATTTGCAAACTTTATTACCAAAAACATTACAGCATAGTGTGCATAACTGACAAAAATATTAATTACACCAAACAAAGAACCTATTTACAGGGGTGTTTCCCAGAAATAATACCACTCAGATACATCTCATTAGTGATATTTTTAAATCTATCAGCCCAGCCTGTAGCTCATCTAATTTCATCACTTGCATCCAAACAAAGTATTTAATGAATGCAGGATATTTAGTAACTTTTAAAAAGTCCCAAAACCAACTATGCTTCTATGCTTGCCTCTTTAAATAGATTTATAAGCTTTTCAAAAAAGGGAGTCATTTGACGAGATTTGTCTTTGTGCTCATTACCGTAATTAGCACTGTAGCCTCTAATTTTTCGTTGCTCAAATCCAAATATCTTCAGTATTTTACTTGGAACTGGTATTCATGTAACTAATCAATAGTTCTTCAAAATGTCATTTCTAGTGTTTATAAATTCAGAGTAAGACTGGAAGTCCTCCAGTATTATTCATGTCACATTTTCAGAAACTTGCTGTTAGTTCTGCTAACAATAAGGGAATATTTCTATTGTTCATTAAGTCTTCACTGATTAATCTCTATTTCAACTTTCGATACACAGCAATAAAATGGAGTCCATCGCTGGTATGTCAAAAGACAGCATTCAGTATATTAAAAATAATGTTTTGCTCCACTCCTTTTCTTCTCATCTGTCCTAATGATGTGTTGCTTAACTTCTTTTCTTCTGCTATTCCAGTAAGATGCAATCTACCCTTAACAGTCACAAGCACTACTGTTAGTGCCAGAATACTGAGTGTGTATCCTTGTTTACCTTGGGACCACACTGACAATTCTCACAAAATGCTTTGTGGCTCTCAAACCCTTTTTTTACTATAATTTGAGCATATATCTCTATAGATAAACTTTTGGGGGTCACATCCCAGCCTGTGCTCACTGGATGCCACCCCATTAGCAATGGTACTACTCGCTTCAGTGAAATGTGGCAGCTCCTTCGGATCAGAATAGTAGGACAGTATTTTCTGTAATTTCAACTGAGATTTGAAACAGGAAGAAAGTACCAGCAGCAGGCCTGTCCAAGTCATCATGTGGCTAAGACATGACTCTTGACAATTTGGAGTTCAATGATTCTCTACTCTCCTGGTTGCATTTGTGTTTCTATTCTGTTAATGCTTCAACTTTTTATATTTTCATTAAAAAGAATTTTTGAACAGAAGAGTTCTTTTCCAATCTAAGAAAAAAAATATGCAAAGGTAATTTTTTGGATATAATATAAGCACATGGTAATTAAATGTTTTGGACATTGCCAACATAAGCCATAGACGGTGAAATTTGGCAATGAAACTGAATTAAAAATGAAGTGGGTTTTGGTGCATCCCAGCAGGTGCAAAAGAGCAATGAGTTGTAGTCTTTTAATTTCTCCAAGTCTAACACATGACCAGTGGGTGCCACAAAAATTCCTGAAGTCACACCAAAGTTACTCAGAACTGTAGAAAAGATGATCTTCTTACATAGATGGCATCACACTACAAAGCACAGTTCCTCTAATGGCTTAAAACACCTCAGTAATGTTTACCTTAATTGAAGTGCCCACCTGGGTGCTTTGCATACTTCATATTCAACAGGGGCCTGAAGTCTTAAAATCACCAGTTCTCTTGGCTAGAAATAGCCATTAGAATGTATTAAGCTTATGGAACATTTCCAAGATTCCTTAAGCCTGCTCCTGGGAATAGCTTTCTCCTATTTCCAAATATCTTAGCAGTCCATCTGATATAAATATATAATTGTTAGAGAAAGAGGATTCACACAATGTGTGGATGAATGGCGAATACCGGACATCTTAATGCAGGCTTTTGTGGGGATAAGAATTAATCATTTATATAGGTTGGAATTTCTTGCCTGCAGAGACAAGGAGCTCTGCATAGCTATTGTGTGCCAAGAGCTATTGATCTTAATTTTTTATTGAACAGAAACTGGAGGGAGTCGAAGTAATTACGGACATATAATTTGACATTCTCCCAAAGGACCTTAAGCTTATAATAATCACTAGAAAAATAATTACCAAAGTTGTTTTAGATAATTTTCAACCAAAATCCTGCATGCAAAGTACAGAATAAATTATTAAATTTTTGAAAGAAAACAAAATAACAATCTTTAGAAGGATGATAACACCTTTAGTCTAAAGCAATATCAAGCCAGTACTACCACCAGTAGCAAAAAATATATATTCCCCCAAATAAATCTGTTTTTTGAGAATCAGAATAAGTAGCTGAATAAAATGCAACATGTCATATAGTAAAAAATGTTAACTTTTAAGCTTTAAAATTGTACTGGTTTTGGTAAATTAAAATTCCTGAGTTTGTTACTTAAAGATTGCTTCTTTTCTTTTTTTATTTTTTTTTTGTAGAATAGTATGTTTTCTTCTTCTTTTATAATAACAAATATTTTAAAACATTGCATAAAAATGTGTATGGGGTTTTTTGTGGGGGTGTGTCTCACTTTTCATCTGTCTTGAAAGTTTTGCTGTTGAGGTGTTTATTGCTTCCTGAAGTACTCCCAGTGTGCACCTCTCAGAAGCTGCCTACTGTTACTGCTTTCTGGATTGCATTTGCAGGCTGAAGTCTGAAGCCATCACAGACATAATTTTTACACTATTTCTTTTTTTTTTTTTTTCAATTTGTCAGGAAAGAGCAGAATGATTTTCAGTAATGAAAGTGACTGGAGTATGCTTACCTGCTTACATTATCAATTCTTTCAACCAGTATAGCTGGGATCTTACTATGCCTGGGAGCAGACATTCCAAACTGAGCAAATTATCCAATTTAACAAGGATTTTCCAAATTTTTTTTTCATATGACAGGTACACACAGGTAGATAGGTATTTCTCTGTCACTCTATGCTGACATGTTACAGTTCACAATTACAAAGTCTGATTTCCCTGCAGATGCTGTAGCATAGAAACTATAGGAAATACCATAGGAAGTATTTTTATCTCTTTGACCTTGCCTCTTGGTGTTTCCTTGCCTGTACCAAACGATTTGGAGATAAAATCCTGTCTAAGCCAAATCCAGATAACACAGAATAGGAAATATGCTGCCAACGGGAACTCTTTTCATCATGAGACGTAAGAACTGATCAGAAACACAGACATTTTTTTACAGTTGCTACAAAGGCATGTGTGGGAGCTTATGTTTAGGAGGGTCTCTAGAGGAAAGCATATGTGCATGCTATGTTGTTTGCCATAAGAACCTCTTCATTTTTCAAATATGCCTGGCATCTACATTTCTGTTTGCAAAAAGATTGAAGCATTATATATTTCAGTGACTTGAAAAGCAAAGCAAAGTAAATTTCAGATCTTAGCCTGTTACTGAAAAATCTCAAACAGCAAATATGAAGTAGTTGGGTTGATGGATCACCATGCCTAAAGTTGTCTTCCCCAACCGTTTCAATGTAAAAACAAGGTGGAATTCAAAAAAAATATTTGTGCATTGGAGCAAAGCCTAGGCTTAATTTTACAAATTACCACCTCTTAAAGAATCCCAAACTCTTTTTTTCAGTACTCTGTAGATGTTGATTGCCTTTCAGTGCTCTGTCTAAATGGTTACAACTAAAGTAAGATTCATTCCCCTCACTTACAATTTATGTTGCTCAGATGGCGTCCAGAATGCTTAATTTTAGAGCTGACTACACAGTCAAGAGCTTCAAACAAGGAGAATACTTTCAATTATCTATGTTTTTTATAATTACATTAAAGTTGCCTTGAGTATTCAATATTTAAGCTAGTTTTGCTTAAATACGCTGAAGAGTGTCTGAAATATCGATCCCAGACCTCCTATTTGCTTCTGTGGCCTATTCTAATGTACTTTCTGAGTTCAACCAGTTTTTGTCTTCAGCTAATCATCCCCCACGAGACACACTTTGAAAGAAGCTACACTTGTATCACCTTGGTATTTCTCCTGGCCTATTCCTTAAAACAAATGTAAATTTGTCAACGTCCCCTTGGACCGCACTTACTGCAAAGTGTATGTTGATATTTGTGATGCTTTTAGTCTCTCTATAATAGATCATTGATACATAGACTTGAATGTCTCTGTTAAAGGGTCTGAAAGTAACAGAAAGGGCTGTAATATCAACGAGGAGTACCTGGAATCCTGAAGTGAAAAGTGACATTATAGTGAGCTGAGTGGCTGTGTGTTAATTCTTCTGAGCTGAGCTTACCCAGTTTCATCTGAACCTGGCATCTGTATGCCTTCCATTTGTGAATTTAAGGAGAGGATCATGACTAGACAGTTTGATTTCACAGAAGGGAAAATATTTAGAACAGCATACATGGAGTACCTGTTTTGCTAAAAATATTATCTCAAGATCTCCGAGTTCCTACATACTGATCAGGAAGAAGCTGAGCAGCTCTTAACACCTACCATCCCTCTCAGAAGACAGTTCCCTTTTCTGCAGCCAGCACTTCCACAGTCCTGACAAGCTCCAGGCACCGACTCACAGGTCAGCTTCAGCGGGATCTGTAGGCAGCCAAGCCAGGAATCTTCCAGCTCACTTGTTGTGACCTGATACCTCAAGTGCCCTCCAGTTTGGAGCCCGCAGAGTGACAGCTTCCAATCACCCTTTCTTTTTTCTCATTATCACCTGCTGTGCTATCAAAGCAACTGACTCATTCATAGACCACACTGGTAGAAGCAAAACATACGCTACCCAAAAACTATTGCAGAGGTGCTTTGTTTGTCATGATTTGATCACACTTCTTTTCTATTTGTATTTTTTCAGAATATTTTTCTCTCTCTCGTTCTTTAAATCCTTCAGGTCATTCACTTCCTCTTGCCCATTTTTTTCTTCCATTTTATCATTTAGTTTTGGTTACAAATTCTCCCTCATTCACCCAAATCTTAACATTTAACACTTTGTTACTGTTTATGAAGCCTTCCAAAAATTGGTGACTATGCTTCTATGCTTGACATTGTGGAATGAATGAGATGGAACAAGTATAGCCATAGACATAAAAAACCCAAATGTGTTCTGTACTCATTCTTACGTGAGAAGAAATCATAGAAATAAAATCATACACATTCTATTTATAAATGCAGGGTAGTGTTTTTGGTTTTGTTTCTTCAAGAGAATGCCACATTTGCCTAACCTATTAATTCCCTATTCTCCCCACCTCCAAGGAAAATCATAAAACTTTCTGCCTTGTGGAAAAAGGGGGCACAGACATGTCAGAGATCCTTCCAAGTAATATTATGCTTCTCATGCTATTCACTATGCACCAGTTCTGGCTTGTCCTTCCATCCAGAAATTCATTCTTTCTCCTCCTGAGGAGATTAACGTGAAATTTGATAGCTTTCAAAAGTGGTTTGAAACCTTAAACAAGAAATAAGAGCAGTTGGGACCAATTGTTCCTAACAGTGAAATCTGTCACACTGCATATAGCCAGGCATGCTTTGACAGTTCTTTCACTCTGAACTGGGTAATGTGAAAGTCAGTAAAGAAATGTTGTGTAACCTGCCTTGAAGCCCATATTCTCTGAGTTTCAGAGAATTTGAACAAAACACAATGAAAACTGTATTTGTTGTACAGGAAAAGATTGAGTTGGTTCTGCTTATCTTCCAAAGTAAGCTCCTCCAGGCAGGGACTGTATCTTTGTACTTCTTACAATATCAAGTGTGCTGTAAGCACTTAACAATTAATAATGAATTGTAAGTAAATGCAAAACTTGTGAGAGGTGTCAGACTGACATCTCTGGAGAATTGGCCTGTCTATTTATGTAGAGAATAGGCAGCACGGCATTGCAAGCTTGTTTATGCTGCTTCAAAAATTTACTAATTCATTTCACATAGGCTGCTGAATGACCATCAAATGGTAACTGCTCACAATCACTAACGTCCTAGAGAGATTTAAACTGCTGCCATCATGGTCTAAAGCTACAACAGGGGGTGTATCTCATTTTCAAACAGCAAAATGAAGTAGCATCCTTTTTAAAAATTGGAATTAGCATCAATTCAGGAAATAAAAGGTGACTTGGATACACCAAGAATTATTACAAATAGTATTAGAGGGAATGCTGTTTACCAGAACTCTAAGTGCCATAGTAAGTGAGTTAAAAGTAACTTGTTCGCATTTTAGCCCTATAATTTCTATTTCATTTAACACATCTTGCATTTTCTGAAATTATGAGGAATGTAGGCATAGTGTAACTGACAGTATGCAGAATGCTTAGGTAATATCTAATCATCCGCTTTGAACTTCCCTTTTAAAATACTACCATAATAAAATTAAAGGTATGAAAATCTTCTAAGAGAAAACCTGAACAAAGTAGAATACTTCATTCAATACTGTACTTACCAGTAATTCTTTGGATGGAGATAGAAGGAATTTCTTCAATTCTATGCAGAAGTAAAAAAAAAAAAAAGAAAAAAATCTGAAATTATTTCCCTTTGTCTACCTCATTCCACAGAAAAAAAGGTTCACCTTCACATCAGTTGCTCTTTAATTAGTAAAGCAGCAGCAAATCAGGCTTATCTCTATTACAGCCACCAAGATCAAACCACTGTCCTTCTCATTAAGCAAATAATGGAAAAAAATGGGAATAGTAGGGTAGCATTCTGTAGAAGTATCCATCTGTTTTTGCACTGAGGAAGGCAAATAACACCAATCTGACTGAAATGAGTTCCTGCAGACCCATTCCCAAGTGTCTGTGTACTCTGAGTGTGATGGGTTCAGGCATAGAATCACACAAATGCACTTAGGTCTAACTATGTCACCAAATGATGGCACTTGGCTTTTTAGGTGTTGCTCTCCTTGCCACCACCCCCACACCCCTCCCCATAGATGAACCTACTGGAACCAGCCTGTTTTTATAACACAGAAGTCTCGGGCTCTCTGAACCTGATGCCTCCCTCCCCACAGGTATAAACGTACACCTCTCCAGCTGATTTACTATGTAGGTTTTTAATTACCAGTAAAACACGGCTCAAAGTGATGGCCGTCTGCTTTGTTTACAGGCGAATAACTTCACACTTCACTCAATTATCCACTGTAGGAGCCACCCGCCTGCAGCTTTTTGCCACCATTCCTGGCTATTCCTCAAGTTACTGGCATTGCTTTGCACGGCACATGAAATCAGTCCTTCCATTTTGCCCTGAAAAAAAAGTCAGTGAAACACAACTAATAAGCACATGTCTACCATTCACCTTGAAATAATAAATTCACAGGCACTATTCTGGGTCTTTTTTTGCTCCCATTTAATCCCAAAAATATTGTGATGGTGAATACCACTGGCTTTTTATTTTTCTTTCTTTTTTAATTATCGAAGTCTATTATTTGATTAGTTTGCATTCTACTCTTTGAACAAAACCCACAAAGGCTGAAGGAGTCACTATCAGTATCTGTTCCTACATGTGTAAGAACTAGCACTAGGAGCTTTGCTACTATTTCCTGCAATAACATAGACACTTCCTTAAGTCTGTGTAGTGAAGAAGACATTTTAGCCAGTTCATACCTCTGGACTTCATAGCATTAATTTATTCCATAAGCCTCTAGGGAAGCAAATATTTATTGAATTTCTCAATATTCTCTTAAATATGCTCTTAAAAAGATGCTCTTAAAGGCATCAACAATACCAGTGGATTTCTGAGAGCACAAACTGCTAAAGGTTGCTGTCCTTACACCTGCAAACTGCCGCAGAGCATGCTGGCAGCCTGCTTCCTAAATCTAACCCCCCGTTCAGCAAGCATGCTGCAGAATCAACCCAGTCTCTCCATTTTAGCCCCCAAAATCTTGGTACATTTACTGAGCCCAGAATCCAAGCGAGTTATTTCTTCCACTTTATTAGCATTTGTGAAGAGACAGGTGAGATCTAATTTTAAAGCCTTCAGTCTAATTTTTTTGCCATACTCAGGAATCTTGGCAGAGAGCCCAAAACTGAAGAAGGATCATTCTATTCATTTGTAGGGGAGTCCTGCTCTGATTAAATCCTTTAAAGCTAAGAAAATATATTTTTTTTCTATTACTGAGGCATGTATAATTATATTACATATGTATGAATTAGGTTAATCACTTATTTTCAAATGCATGGCTTCCATATCAGAAAAAATAGTTATTCAAAGAAGCAAATTTATGTATGTTCTTTATCAAAAGGTATAGTGCTGTTAGAAGCTGCATTTCTGAAATTTAATGATTGATAAGGGTTTTGAGACAGGGAGAATTTTTCAAGCTTGTTCACAAATGTGAAATAACTATATCATGATGACTTAAAAAAATCACCATCTGGGAATCCTTCCACTCAGCTTAGGTAGAGTTTGCTTCCTGATGGCATGACTCAGGTTGATAAACTGAGGCAGCCAAAAGTGATAAAAAGCCATTAGAGCTGGGGTAGCAGGATGATAGAATGCAAAAAAACCCTACCTCATGGGAGATTATGTTGTAATATTATTATTATTATTATTATTATTATTATTATTATTACTATTATATGTCCTGTCAGACATTAAGAAGTGATTAAGCAGATAAAAGTCCCTATTTTTGACTCTGAATACCTTAAGAAAAATTAGTGTAGAAATAAAAAAAAAAATCAACTGCATGATAATAAACACATACACAGCCTATTTTGTAAAAAAAGTAATGGAGTCACTTGCTTCATAAAAAGATCTCTGGAATTCAAATATTTATCTTTAATTGAATAAACACTCCTTTAAAAAAAATCTCTTCTGATCCTTGGAAAACATGGCTATGGCAAAGGCAGTTACGCTTGATGCACTTTCAAGTTATGCAAATCCCAAAGAGGAAATTATATTAATCCCCAGATTCTATGCTTTCTTCACTAATTATTTATTATGCACACTCAAAATACAGAAAGTAACCCAACCTAACAATTTTTAATTTTTTTTTTATGAGTCTAAAAATTCACAGATCTTCATGGAAAGAATAATACAGGGACATGCAACCAAAAAGTGAAGGTCAACTTGAAAGTAAATTCACTGAATTGATGTCATCTTATCTCTTATCCCAGATTTTATACAATTCCCACATACCAAAGTTATTGTATCTCTTGTCTATGGCAGCTGCCAAACTGCAATACTGGGTTCTCCTCCTACTTCCCCAGGTCACTGCTTCTGCCTTAACACATGCACCCTGCTGCCATCTCACTTTGCCTCTGCCAAGGTACATTTTCATGTCAGCCAAAAATGTAAGTAAAGGCTGCTCCTGAGTATATTTTAATTATTATTATTAAACTTAGAGAAGAACATAAGATTTGCTTTGAGGTGACACAACTAAACTACTGACACAGCTTAAAGCAATACAATACCAGACAATGGTGGTTTTAAAAAAATCTTCTTAGCAGAACAAAAAATCATAAACAAACTGAAACTTGAAATACTACGTGTACACAGACAAGTTTTTCAGTAGTCATAAAGAATGAAAGTTGTAATACAATGGTGTTGAGTTTCTGAGTTTCTGTAAATGTCTTCTTTCATTTTTACTTGTTTGAGTTTTGTGGGGGTTTTGGTGTGGATTTTTTTGTTTGTTCATTTGTTTTGTTTCTTTGTTGTTGGGGTGTTTTTTTAATGGCATTATTTCATAACTTAGAAACTATAGTAGAGACAAATGAATCAGAAAAATATAACAACACACCACAGTACTTGAGGTAGAGTGAATTGAATAGAAAAATTATCTAGGTTAAGGATAAACTTTTTCTGTTCTTGCTGTTTTTAGTTCCCCAATCCAGGCTGCTATAGGGAAGTATGAACGGTTGCTCTAACTGGGGGCAAAGGACTACTTCTTTCACTTACATTGCCACCTTATGGCAGTTAAATATGTTTGTGAAACTACGGCCTAATTTAGACCTTCCACTTGACAATTAGTAAAGATAAGCCACTTTCAGAGATGTCAGCTGTCAGAAGTGCTACTAAAACAAAAATCAGAGTGAGTCACCAGCACCAGAGCTTACTTACCAGAGATGTCAAGAATTCTAAGGAGAGAAAGGGAAAGCCATAGAGATATAAAATATACCTACTAAAATGATACCATGATTGTATGATAACTAGGTTTATAAACATTATGGCTGTCAGTATTATTTTTACTATATTCACATTGAATCAGGAGAGTCAAGACTGATGGATTATATTTTAGGGAAGGAAACTGGAATGCTGGAACATAATTTGATGTAAGTCTACAAAATAAGAAAATAATTTTGCATTAATAATGTGTAAAGAATGACTTTTTTTTTCTAAGTCACTCAAGATCAGGAAAATTCACTTATTGCTAAGATTTGACCCTAACTTCCCTGTGTCCATGCACTGTCCAGTAGCTGTGTTAATATATCTCTTACATAAACCCTGAACATTCAAAGTACCTAACAGCACTATAACAAATTCTTTTCATAAACACTTTGACATTGTTTTCCTGCAATGCCTTTCACAGCTGAGTTGGGAAGGAACTGCTAAATTGTCAATGTATCCTAGAAAAAATTTCTGAGCCACTTGGAGTATTCTTCAGTTATATTGGAACATAAATGTGCCCATGTTTTTAAAACTTCTTTCAAAGTCCCAAAAAACTCTAGAGTTTCTAGAAGTATCAGGGGACAGCATTGATAAAACCAATGAGCTGACCCAACTCCTCTGCTTCAACTAAGATTAGGAGAGGGTAATGATATGTAATTCTAACTGAAATACGCCATCTGTGATTGTAACAATTGCTCATAACATGTTAGTGTAACTGACAGTAATAGATCTGGATCATTTCAGACAAATCTGCAGTAATCCCCTAGTATTTTAACTGATCAGAAACAGGCAGAAACTCTTAACCATGCAGGTTTCATAAATACAAAGGAAGCTGTGCAATTGCCCAATACCTCTTATGCTAAAGAATCCTCATTGATATCAAGTTCATATTTTCAGTGGACTCATGATTTTCTGACACAATTTTTCTTAATACGAAATTAAACCAGGTAAGCTAATTCAGTTTTTGACAGTCTGGAAGAGAAGTTACTGCCTGGCTTCATTTTGTTCCTTTGTCTTTATCCCCACTCTGCCCAGCTCCTTGTCAGCTTTCTGAACTGAGCTGGTTCTCCTCCTCCTTTCCATACCTTCACTTATTTCCCTCATCTCACAGCCTGGTAAACAGAGCAGAAAAATGGGATGGAGAAACCCTGCCTCATCCACAACAGACATTGCCAATTATGCACTCAAAACTCTCACCACAGCGTGCAGGGTGGAGAAGGGACCTGTTGACTGCTGTGCTTTTACAGACTTATTGAAGCATTAAGATACTGGGCAGTTGTTTGTGGTGTGCTGAAAGAACTTCCTTCCTGCTTGGTAACTACCATGACTTATCCAGTGCATGTGCAATCAACAGGCTGGGAAGGATCAGAAAGCAATTTATTGGTCAGTCTCTCACCCTGGGAATAAGATAAACCTTGGATTAGCTTGGTAATACCTCTGGCAGCTTTTTGGCATTAATGTTTTTTTCACTGTCAGAATGGCCAGAACCCAGTAATATTCAAGGAAGGTTTTTCAGACAAGCATCCCAGTTGTGCTCAGAAAGACTAGAAACGTAGTAGAAGTTTAGATTGCATTCTGCCAGATTAGTTATAGATTAGCAAGATTTCAGAAAAGCCCTTAGGCACCATGAAAAAAAAATTTAAAGAGCTAGGGAAGTTCATAGCTGAAATTGTCCTGACATTTAACTATAGTCTAAACTGTTAAGAAAATGCAGTCACACCTAAAGAGTCTCTCACAAGGTTATGAACAAACCAGATACTTTACAATGGTCCTTATTACTTTTGTCAGTTGGGACAATCTCAAAGAGACAGAACCAAGTTCTCTATATGAAAAATATAAGTAAAAGTAGGAAGTAAGTTGTTTATCAGTCTCCAAGTATGAACTTTTATCTGCCTCTGCTTGCAGTTAAATGGGACATTTTAAGGTGGTATTTTTGCCATTTTTCAACATTATTTAAAATCACTTCTGAATGTCCTTTATCCCCACAAGGGAGGTCCGAGTACTGTGCATCTGCTCTTTAAAGAATTCATACACAAAGTTGTAATTTTATGTGGAATAAAATTACCTATAAAACCTAAAAGATCTTGTCTCAAATTTCTGTTTTTAAACAGCAATTATCTTCTCTCTTCACTCTTTAGCATTTATTCTAATTGCTGCTGAAGTCTATTTGCTCATGAGGTTACCTACCATCATTTGCTGGTGCTGTCATACGTGAAAAAACTGCTGCAGCTGTTCCAGTTACTGTTCAGCTCCACCATTTGAATCATCTGCAACAATAAATTGATTTGTGGTCTTCCTGCTTGAAAGGCAACTCTTCTGTCTTCCAGACTGGGAACAGAGCGGGAAGGAAAAGGAAAGGAGATGCAATTATACTCTACTAGAGTTGCCTTAAAGTCAGAAAAGAACCTATGAGTAGAGGAACAGGTGTAGGCTCTTACCTACCTGCTTACATTCTCTTCCTCTAGACTTCCACAAATATACTTCCATAAGACCAGAGGCAAAAGACATTGTAGACTAAATATGCAGCTCTGAAGAATGTAATTTTTTATTCTATGTCATATGTATGAAGAAATACTGAGGAAACACTGAAGAAACCTTTCAAATGCAGTTCCTTTGACTCAACAATACAAAACTTCTTAAAAGCCAAGAACTGAACAAGTGGTTTTTGGACAGTATATTACTGACAATGCAAGGGAGACCTGCAAATTCAACATTTCTTTGTCCTTCAGAGAGAAATAGGCATTTTACTTTACTTCATAATGGATTTTTAAAAGGAATGCATTCCACCACATCAGTCTGAATTGTCATGTGAAACCTTCATCTCATGCAAAGGGATTGATAGTGGAACAGGGAAAGGGAAGCTGGAATGTGAGTAGGTACCAAGTAATACAGAAAAGTTGAACCCGTATGCCTTCCTATTTCACCTTCTCTTTTTGTCTTAAAAAAATTAGAGAATTTTTAAACTCTAAAATTATTAAAGACATTTATATAGTAATAGATATGAATAAATAGGGTACATAGACATAGATGCATTTTGGATATTAACAGATATGTATTTTTTGATCCTAGGTTTTAGTACGAAGTTTTCTCTCTGATCACAAAAGTAAAACAACTCCATGTGTAAGACAATAATTTCTAATTGTACTCTGCTGCAGATTTTTCGTACTCCATATTCTGTGGCAAAATCTTTTATTTTCAGAGTTCATCAACTTCCAATTAACTTCTACAAAAGACTTCATATTAGTAAACTCAGTAATTTCAGCACTGTAATTTCTTTTCCTGTCACTTCTTCTATGTAGCTTTTGAAACTTCCTGTTTAGAGAATTTTTAAACTCTAAAATTATTAAAGACATTTATATAGTAATAGATATGAATAAATAGGGTACATAGACATAGATGCATTTTGGATATTAACAGATATGTATTTTTTGATCCTAGGTTTTAGTACGAAGTTTTCTCTCTGATCACAAAAGTAAAACAATTCCATGTGTAAGACAATAATTTCTAATTGTACTCTGCTGCAGATTTTTCGTACTCCATATTCTGTGGCAAAATCTTTTATTTTCAGAGTTCATCAACTTCCAATTAACTTCTACAAAAGACTTCATATTAGTAAACTCAGTAATTTCAGCACTGTAATTTCTTTTCCTGTCACTTCTTCTATGTAGCTTTTGAAACTTCCTGTTGGACATTCTCCAAATATGTAGTAGAATTCAACTGCGAAGAAAAGGTTTTAATATTGAAATACAAGTAGAAAATCATGTCAACATTGTATTATGTTGTCTTCATATATCATTGGTTACTATCTTTTCAAAACATTCTCCTTTCCTTGTTCTTCTAGTATTTATATAAAAATAACAGAATTGTAAAAGATTAATGAAACATAGATAAATGAAATTTCAAGTAACTGCTTTTCAAATAAATGAGAATGCAAGAGTGGCAAAGCAGTGCTCTTTAGCATCACTCTGAAATTTTTTTCTTGGATGTACATGTTCCAGACAGAGGCTATCAGGAGCCTGCATTTATCTGCCCACTTACTCAGCATCACATAAATCACATCCAATTTCCAATGTTATACAGTTACAGCATGAGCAGCTGCTTTCCATCTACATAAATACTAGTATTTGCAGCAATGCTGCAGGAATCATTGTAAGACCACATTTGACAGCCATCAGGGCCATGAAGAAGTTAAGACAAGAGAAAGGGTATTCACAGTGTTAATTATTGGAGAGAGTATTTTAACTTTTTGCTTGCCTGAGACCATGAACTTGAGACCACTGCTGGCACAGCTCAGTTTGCATTATGTTGTGGATGCAGATAAAATTTCTACTAATCACTATATAAAGATATTAATGCAAGTATGGCTGCAGAATATGAGCATAAATCTACTATACAGCTTGGCAGTCAAGAAGTACCACATGAGAGGGGTTGCTATGGTATCTGCAAGCATGACTTTTTTATAAAGCAATACTGCAAATAGCAATACAGCACGTAATTCTCTGACCATTTTAAAATATGACTGTTACGGATAGTTACTACTGCGGAAATGAAAACAATTTATTACGTTCCATTTCAGATACACATTTTCTGAAAAATATGTTGCACTGCTTTTTAATCAGCTGTCACATTCCACAAAGATTAGTATCAAGATTGCTGTTAAAGAGAAAGTAACATGCTTTCAAGACAATAGAAAATGGAAGTGCAGAGCATGTCTGGAACTGCAGTGTTTGATTGTTATAAATTGTTTATGAAGTGTCATTCCTTATTTTCATCAAAAGCTTTTCTTGCAGCAGACATCATGTGTGCTTCAGCATGCAATTTTCCCTCTCCAGAGGGGTGAGAATGTGCCGCAGTTTAGTTTGCTTGGGTTACACTGCAGTGTCTTTTTTTTTTTTTAAGGCAAGCACTAGAATACATCACTTTCCACAGTGCAACAGCTCCCACTGATCAGCAAGGAAAAATAAATATGCTGAGTGACAGAGCCTGCATGCTGTATCACATAGACAAAACCCAATTGTGCTCAGTGAATGAAAGAAACAGTACCATCCCCCACTGAAAAAGATGTTGCTAATGCAGAGATTTGTGAGCCATTAAATATTCCTACACTGCAGAGATTTCAGATTATTTCTCCTAATGCCTTACTGAGCTAGATAAGCCTTTCTGAATCTATACTATAGAATGAATATCGTAAGGATTTTCTGTGTCCAAAAAATCCCCTGCATTTTTAGTAATACTTCATTATATATATATATATANAGCAACACCAGTTCCTGCCGGAAAACACAAACAACCCCGGACCTATTTAAGGCCTCTTCATGAAAACAAGAGAATGAGCAATATCCTACCTATTCCCCCTGCTATCGCTCCCTTTTTCATTTTTACAAGTGATTTTGTATGATGGATGCAGGACAAGTCTTGTTCTTAGAAGTGAAACAGAGTTTTATTACAAGGTTGAGCCAGGCCAGGATTTGAAGAATTCCAGAAATGTTCCCCTTTTATGTTCCTGTACAGGTTTGGGGTCTAGTTGGGGCATTTTTGGAGGGTGGGGAGGGGAGCTGGAGGCTGATGACACCTTCACAAAATAAAATACACCTACATTCCCGGGTTAGTAAGAGAGAGTAAAGAAAGCATTTATGAGGCAATTTTAAGGGAGCTTTTCTTATTAATTCTTCCTTCTCTGTGAGCTGGGACAGTAAGAGAGTGCAGTGTCCTACTGTCCTAGGAATTTTGCTTAATGCTTTGCACAATATTACCTGAAACAAATGTCTTATATCAAACTAAAACACGGATTTATTTTACACCTGCAGGTTAAGGAGGAAGTTTGCAAGTCAACTGTGTCTTCCACAAGCTTTTTACCTGCAAGGTATACTGGAATAATTTCAAAGAAATATAAATTTACAAATTTACAAATTTATTCAAATATATACACTTGAAATCAAAAAATATACTACTTTTTTTGTAAAGGACTAAAATTTTGCATTTGAGATACTAAAAATGGAGTGACTTTAGTGAGATTATTGGTTCAATAGCCATAACTTCAAAAATAATAGAAATTTTATAGAGTAAAATGATATTATAAAAGACCTCATATACTTCTGTGCACTACCAAATTTGTAGAAAAATTATCACATAAATATTTTGTGCTTATTCCACATAGAATTTTTAAGTTAACTACACACTCGACCAGCACTGACTCAATTTTATTCTTTAAACAGTAATTTAAGAGTATGACCAATATTTTTCAAAAGTATCTACATTATTAAATTAATACGTAATTATTGTTAGCAACTAAGATATTAAAACCCTAGCTATTCTGGATTGAAAAAACCACATTAATTCAAAGCAGGTATAGCTACTAAAAACATGCACACTGTCCTTCAAAGCACAGCCTAGTTCAGGGTTTTTTCCTGTTAGATATGTTGGCCCAATTATACAGCAGCTACACTTCACAAAAGAAATGAGAACACAAAAAAAAGAAAAAAAAAAAGAAGCAAAAAGNTCAGCATGCAATTTTCCCTCTCCAGAGGGGTGAGAATGTGCCGCAGTTTAGTTTGCTTGGGTTACACTGCAGTGTCTTTTTTTTTTTTTAAGGCAAGCACTAGAATACATCACTTTCCACAGTGCAACAGCTCCCACTGATCAGCAAGGAAAAATAAATATGCTGAGTGACAGAGCCTGCATGCTGTATCACATAGACAAAACCCAATTGTGCTCAGTGAATGAAAGAAACAGTACCATCCCCCACTGAAAAAGATGTTGCTAATGCAGAGATTTGTGAGCCATTAAATATTCCTACACTGCAGAGATTTCAGATTATTTCTCCTAATGCCTTACTGAGCTAGATAAGCCTTTCTGAATCTATACTATAGAATGAATATCGTAAGGATTTTCTGTGTCCAAAAAATCCCCTGCATTTTTAGTAATACTTCATTATATATATATATATATCACTGTTTGTCATGCAAACGGCACAGGTACTTTCATACGTGGTTCTTTTAGAAGGTTGGGGCTGTTTCAGGGGTGCACCGTGGGATTAGATGAATAATGCCTATTAATAAAAGTAAACCTAAAGCTACTTGAGGAATTCCTCGGTACATCAAAGCCCTTCAGCTGTAGTTTAGTAAGCTCAGATGAGCATGGCAGTTCTTAACCAACGTGGCATCAGGTCTGAATATAGGTCCACATGTCTTACAGAGTACAGAACCGAAATCCAAGTAGCTGCTGCTTCAGTCACAAGAAAGTATTAACAACAAACCTATCTTTACACAACCAGACGCATTATCAGGTTGTAACAAGCATAGAATGCGTCCATTCTCTGCGGGCCTGGGCTCTCC
>VZRS01002118.1:152860-223466 GCA_013398055.1 Ifrita kowaldi
TACTGGAATAATTTCAAAGAAATATAAATTTACAAATTTACAAATTTATTCAAATATATACACTTGAAATCAAAAAATATACTACTTTTTTTGTAAAGGACTAAAATTTTGCATTTGAGATACTAAAAATGGAGTGACTTTAGTGAGATTATTGGTTCAATAGCCATAACTTCAAAAATAATAGAAATTTTATAGAGTAAAATGATATATAAAAGACCTCATATACTTCTGTGCACTACCAAATTTGTAGAAAAATTATCACATAAATATTTTGTGCTTATTCCACATAGAATTTTTAAGTTAACTACACACTCGACCAGCACTGACTCAATTTTATTCTTTAAACAGTAATTTAAGAGTATGACCAATATTTTTCAAAAGTATCTACATTATTAAATTAATACGTAATTATTGTTAGCAACTAAGATATTAAAACCCTAGCTATTCTGGATTGAAAAAACCACATTAATTCAAAGCAGGTATAGCTACTAAAAACATGCACACTGTCCTTCAAAGCACAGCCTAGTTCAGGGTTTTTTCCTGTTAGATATGTTGGCCCAATTATACAGCAGCTACACTTCACAAAAGAAATGAGAACACAAAAAAAAGAAAAAAAAAAAGAAGCAAAAAGCATTAATTACGCCATGCCCAGGTCCCATGCACATCCCGTGTCCCTCACCCTGCCACCTGCATGTAGCAACCTCCCGCCATGGACCAGGCCCAAGCGCCTCCACAAAGGCATCAGCTGCCTGACCACAGCTGTGACATGGCCACTAAAACCTCTAACAGCTCTTGTTCCCTCTCTTGGCAAGCATGGGTTTCTTCTGAGGGAAAGGGATTAAAGCAACTCCATTATGCTCCCTTGGGGTCATTTCGGTGACAGGTCCCAGTCACCTATCCCAGGGTGAGCAGTGAGCAGCTGTGGAGCCATCCTGCACTGGACTTGCCCAATAGAGAGTATCACTGGAGCTCTTCCTGGGCAACTCAAAAATCTGACAAAAAGACACATAGTTGAATGGGGTTTTTTCCTGAATTCTAGAAAAACTCCTCTGGTCAGGACAACATCAGCATTTCATTTCATCTAGACGGTGACAAGTTAATACTGATCTAATTCATGATGCAATGTGATCTAGATGTCTAAATCACCTCACTGCTGAAGTGGCTCCCCCTTAATTTTACCATTACTTGTTAATCTTTATAAACTTCATACAATAAAAGACAAAGACTAAAATAATTACATAAAAAGGTTATCTTTATTCTTTTGGGTTGTTAGCAATGTAGTTGGTTTTGGTAAAACAACTTCCTGCATGCAGTTCATCAGTACACTATGAGGCAATAATTTCTATAAAAGCAGGAGCCCGTCTATATTCTAGTTCTTTTGTAAGAAACACAAAATGTTTCACCGCCCATTGCACAAGTTCACTATTCATCCTCATGAAGGAAGATTTTTGAATAACAAATTATATTTAAAGTGTCTCTACTGCAGTGTGTACCAATAAGCAAAGCAGACAGTGTGAGACTAACTGGGGAAAAAGCAATATTTCTATGACTAAAATTACCCTGAAAACCAACAGACAGGATTATAACTAAAAAGAAAAAGGCCTTCTATCTCGTTTCACATAAAAAGACCTACCTATGGATCAGGAAAAAAAATGTACTGTCCATTTGTTTTTATATTATTCCTCATTAAAACCTGTTTAAAGTAATTAGCAGAAATTTTCAATTACACATTGTATCTTGGGTTTCCGAACAGTAAAGCATCAAAGACAGATGGCAATAAAAATTAATAGCAACAGGAAAATACGTGTAATTTCTTACAGTAAGTATAAAATGCTATACAATAAAACTATTTTAGAAGTAAAAAGAATAGACATATATTATAACATTTTTCTAGCCCCATATTTTAAGCCATCTATTTGTCCATATATAGTCCAGTAAGTTACTGCTTATTTGCTGATTACAACACTCAAACAAAATAAAATCTTTAATAGCAGCAAACTATTGCTTACTGGTAGGAGGAATGATGGTCTTGTCAAACAGTGTTTTTCTTTTTACCACTCACATCTCTTCCCATGTTAAACTTTAATAGCTGTAGGATAATAGCAGCAAGCATGCATCAGGTAGAGCTTCCAATTACTTGGAGTACCACAGAATATACCATAATATCTATTGAAATGGTGTAAGCTAACTTGCTAGGGTACACATTTGACACATATACGGTAATTAGGTCATTGTCTCTTTGTTCAAAAAGGTACCACTGTGTAAAACAACTGATTAAATAACAGAGGGTATTTTACTTACATATATAGTGTCAGCCTGAATGCAAAAAAGTAATCTAAACCCCAGTGCAGGACAAAGCTGATTTGAGTACATCTTTTTGGTCATCTCAGCTCTCTATGGAAGATTACATTACAGTGGAAACCTGACTAAAGTGCCATGGGGGTGTCAAAATCACCTCTCTGAGGTACATATTTTGTGTTTCTGGCATGATCCATCCTTCCAAAGCAGGGAAATTTAAACCTGAAGTATATATTAAGGTAGTATTTGTACCCAAAGGTAATCAGCTATCAATTTATACTCATAGCTTTGATGATTTTCCTAAGTGGGATATGCTCATGAGAAATAAGAAGTGTCGCAACAGACTTTGGAATAAAGTATGGAAGCTACTCATGATATTACAGAGTAAAAATACACCACTTTTTAAAAAAATTCTATAACTTCCTGTAGGCAGAATTTGGCATTTGTAGCTTTTCTGTGAAAAGAATTGTTTGAATGTTTCAGGAATTATGAGCTATCTTGTACTCTAAAAGTAATTTTTTTTTTATAGCTTCACAATTTTCAGAACAGGAGCTCTGTGTATATAAATGCTCATCATTTATTTAAACCACTGTATCTGAAATGGACAGTACAATAAATTAAGAACTAGTAAAAGCTATTAAAAATAAATATATTAAACTTAAAAGAGTAAGTTACCAATCTCTTTTCTTTGACAATTATTCCCTTGTTTGATTTACTGATAAATTCTCTATCTGGACTCTGTCGGTTTCTTTATATTTTGCTGCTACTTTGATCTAGATCCTGAGGTTCCATAATCTGGAATCTTGGTTTTTTTGCATTTAGAAGTGGCTTGAAGAGAACTATGTTCATAATATGATGCCATAATTACGTATTCCTGACATTTGTGTTCCTCTGCAGATAAGAGTATTATTTCGTATTTAATGTTTATCTAAATAAAGAGTATTTAGATTTTTTCTCTCAGCACAGCAGAATTAATAAAGCAGTATGTCATTAAAGCAAACGAGATCATGAACAAGAACTGACACACGAGGAACACAGACAGGAGATGAAATGTACACAGTGGATACACTTACTCTACTAAAATACAGGCCTATTAGGACTCATTAAGGGTTCCTATAGTCCAAGTAGAAATTTTCTGTCTCCTCTCAATTAGTAACAGCTGATAATCAAAACTATTGTTCTTCAAGTTTTTTTCCCTGTTACAGATCAAGAGCTTACTAGTGAAGGACCATTGTCTTGGACAGGCACTGACTGCAGCAGTGGGTAAACAGGTAAAAACTTATCATTTTGGCATAATCCTCCAATAAGAGTGCTATTGACAAAAACATCATATTTTCAAGCTTGCGAACATTCATCATGGATAACCTCTGCCTTTTACTTTTTGTTTCCTCTTCTGTCTTTTCCTTTGTCTTCCTTTTCTGATTTGTCATCTTCATATTTTTCTTTTTCTGGTTTTGTTACACTGTCATAAGAAGGTGGAGCTGTGGTGGATGCAGACATATCCATTTTCTCTGGAGGTGAGTTTTCACTTAGCTTACCAACAATCATATCTTTTTTGATAAGCGGATCATCACCATCTTTCTGGTACATAAATGAAAGCTTCTTTACTGACTGTCTTAAAAGGTGACGTCTGTAAGCACGCTGAATGATAGTGGCAGACACTTCTTCCTGCTTTCGTTTCAATGTGGTTGTAATTGGTTCATAGGAGACTTTAGAAGGATTGGCTGCCATAAACCGATCTTCCATCTGTATTCTGAGGGCATCCATCTCCCCACTTTCCCCCAATACACGCTTTGTGAAAGCAAACAAGATGTCAAGGCAGTGAATTCTGTCACCGCTCACCACAGGCAGATCCATTGCAATAAGATGAATTGTGTTTGGTTTTGGTATACTAAGAGGAGGATCTAGAGAAGCTGCAAAATCAGACAGTTTGCTATATTCTATGAATTGCGTTGCATCGGGATCATATTTTTCCCAAACCTCATAGAACATCTCAAAGTCATCCTCGCCCAAGGGTTCAGCGCTTTCTTCAGTAGCAACACTGAAGTTCTCCAAAATCACAGCGATGTACATGTTCACCACGACCAGAAAGGATATGATAATGTAGCTGACAAAGAAGAAAATCCCAACAGAAGGGTTGCCACAGTCACCTTTCACAGAGCTCCCCGGATGATCTTTATGGGGGTCACAGTCTGGCTCTCCACTGTTAAGGATCGGGGCGAGCAAACCATCCCAGCCAGCGGACGTGGTGATCTGAAACAGGCAGATCATGCTGTTGCCAAACGTTTCAAAGTTGAACATGTCATCAATCCCACCTTCCTTCTTGACATAGGCAAAGTTGGACATGCCAAATATGGCGTAGATGAACATGACCAGGAAGAGCAGCAGCCCAATGTTGAACAAAGCAGGAAGAGACATCATCAAAGCAAAAAGCAGAGTGCGGATTCCCTTAGCGCCTTTAATGAGGCGCAGGATTCGACCAATTCTGGCAAGTCGCACAACTCTGAACAAAGTGGGTGACACAAAGTACTTTTCAATCACCTCAGCTAGAAACATACCTGTGAAACAAAAATAAATTAAGAGAGTAACTTTTTAACACAGATTACATTTTCCACAAAAAAGTACAAGAAACCCCCCCAACTTTAGTTGTGGAATTAGTGGAAAATATAATTGGAGATAAATTTTATCTGCTATGGATAATTTTAGATTTTTTTTCCCAGCACTTTTAGAAAATAACCCCAAACCTAGATAGATATAGAATTATGAAAAAAGTTAGTACTCTCCAGTACGCACTTAATTTCCTAAATAAGCAAGAGAAATTAAAATTAAGTAACTCCTCTAACCTGCACAACTTGACAGAGATAAAGCATTAAATGCACATATAACTATATTTCATTTTGAATATAAGAATTTCTTACCTATTATTGAAAGAATAACAACCACAAAATCAAAAATATTCCAGCCAATGGTGAAGTAATAATAACGGAGTGAAAATATTTTGAAGACACATTCACCAGTGAAAAGGACAACAAAGACCAAGTTAATCCAATATAAAATATTTTGCATCAGTTCAGTCTGGTCATCTGTTTCTATCATCATTGTGACCATGTTAAGACAGATTAGAACCATAATAGTGATGTCAAACACTTGCTGTGTTACAATATCAAACACCAGACCTTGCAATTTGTTCTGAGGGGAGAAAAAAGAAAAGGTGATAGTATTCATATGCAATGAACATCCGTTTCCGCCCTCCCATTTCATTCTTCCTTTCCCAAAGTATACAACCAAGCAAAAGGCTGAAAAATCTAAGAAAACTGTTGTCCAGTAACTTATATGCCTGCTCAAAGTTTTCCTCTCAAAACCCAACAAGCCTATGTTTCTTCACATTCTTTGATTCTCTGCTTCCTCAGGCATAACAAATATGAGAGATTTTTCCTGCACAATAGACACATGAACATTTCAATTAAGAATGAAGGGATAATTTGAATTAGGCCAAAACCATTTTAGAGTTAAAGGAGAAATTTCATTATAATTAATGTACAGCTGTGATTTCTCCCCAAATACAGATGATATAAGAATAGCACAATTCTTACCACTGGTCGAGGTATAGGTTTTTGTGGTTTCTTGGATCCCAGCTTCTTCATTGCATTGTAGTATTTCTTTTGTTCTTCTGTCATGAAAATGTCTTGACCTCCAAGGTAAATTAATAAAAGAAACCCCAAATCTGATTACAGCCAAGCCTTTACATCCATTAATTCACAGCATTGTAGAACATGGTTTTGATGAACCCTTTATTCATCCTTACACATTGTTACCAAAACATAGTAATTATTTCAAATATTGTTAAAATATCTGATGAATCTTGAAGGAAAAATGAAATAAATTAGGAACAAAGACAATCACCAGAACTTCTATCTATATCTTATTAAAAAAAATACATACCTGATTAATTCAGTTAAATAAATACCAAAAAACCCCAACTTGTAAAATATACATTTCATAGACACTTATAAATCTAGCATCATAAACTCCACATTGCAAATCAATCTACCAGAAATAAAAAAGCTTCAAAGGTACAAAGATACACTGTGAGCAGATATGTCTTCAGGTAGAACATCCAAGGAGAAAGAAATTACTGATTTTGCCTCTCAGGATGTATATTTTATCATTTCAGTATAGGTATCTCAGTTCAGATGATAATACTTCCACAGTGTTTAAGAGGCTTGATCATCCCTCTACATTGTAGCAAGACCATCAGAAGCATGGGTTAGGTCTGGGGTTTCTTGTCTGAATAAAAGGATATCTAGACGGGTATGTGTAATACACACATAGGAACACTTACCAGAAATACAATTTATATTGACAAGTAACTTGTTTTTCTTCCTTTCATGCATTTGTTTGCAATTACATTCCAGGTATGTATGATATCAAAGCAGAGGCATTTGGAAATGAACTTCAGAGTCGGGGTGATTCTGTGACTTGGTCCCACTGAATTTGTCAAATGTAGTGCCAATCTTAAAGTAATGATAAGTCTGAAGGCAGACGTGTTTGATTCTTTCAGCTATGGCTATATATTGACATGAAGATTTAGAAGTCAAGAGAGACCCTCCTTAACAAGCTCTCCTCATAAATCAAATATTTAAGTAAATTTAACTCCTTGGAGAGTAAACGTTTTGGAAGAAAAACAAGAAGTTGATTTGATAATTATGGTGGAAATGTGCTGTGACTGTTAAAAGCTTTCACCCAGTGGGAAATAAATAATAATTAAAAAAAAAAAAAAAAAAAAAAATCCCCGCCATAAAGAAAGTGGGGTTGATTTGGGGATTTCTTCTGCTGTCTCACTGATGTAATCACTATCATGAATGAACAAGCCATCCTTGTCTCAGCATGCTGTCCATAAGGAGAATAGAGGCCCCAAGGCAAGATACCCTTAAGGACTAGTTAGGAAATTGACAGTAGAACATCGCCTCCCTCATGGAACTAATGTAATGAAAGTAGGATGCACACAGGAACCACAGTTTAACTACACAGAGACAGTATATTTCAACATGAGGTCCTTTCCCATTAATATCCCAACATTCCCAAATGTCAATGATACAAAGAAAGAACAAAGACAAGAAAAATACTGCTAGCCATGAACTGTGTGATCTGCACATTTCTACAAACACAGGTGTTACCTATAAACTCAAAAGACAGACAACTAATGCTTGCTAATTTGTTACATGAAACTGAAGAATACCATATAGATAGAATTTTCCCTAGCCTAATCATGTGTCCAGCATTTTACTTTCTCAGTGACTTAAAACAGCTCCAAATGTACAAGGGGTGTATACCACACTGCCAGAAAATGCCTTTTAACAGGAACCCTTATCTGTCTTCTGAGTCAAGATGATTCCAGTAGACAGTGTCTGCCAAGTGAACTTAGTAAAATTTATAATTACCTCATTACTGAGTAAGGTCACCTTGCTACATAACGACTGCCAAAAATGCCAATAACATGTATATAACCTTAGATTTGCTCCCCAAGGATGAGAAACGGAACCACCTTCCTCCTAAGCACTGGATGCGCCACAAATTTAATCCAGGGAAGATGCAAATATCTTGAAGGACTAAGATGCCACCATTTATGGTTTAAATAGCAAGTATGATTTAATTTGCCATCATAGTCTGCATTTTCACCTATTTAAACATTCCTAGAGTTCTTGATACAATCCTGTGTTCATTTAACTAGAAACAGCTTAAGCTGCAAAGAAAACCTACGTATTTTCAAATGTCACCCATTTTCTTTTTCTTGCAAATTCACTAACTCAAGATGGTTTCCCAACCCTCTTTAATCTTACAATCCAAAGCAGTGTTTTCAGCATTCAACTAGTCGGTATTAATCTCTGTAATGAAGGCCTTCACAACACTGCTATATGTTATCTCCTTATCAATTTTGAAATACTCTCTTATTTCCTGTCTTTTATTTGCTTAAGTCATCTGCACTTTCACATAGCTTGGTCACAGCACTGTAAGGATAAGAAAAACAAAGACAGAACCTTCTGATGGACAACCCATCATTCGGCTGTTCAGGGATGTGGAGAACACTAAGACACTCAGTGTAAGTTTAAATTACTTCAAATGCCTTAAAAAGAAAAGACTGTTATTTCATTATTTTGAATAAACAAAAATCTTAAAACCTGATTTCTTTTTTTTCTTTCTATTACTATAAGAAATTCCAGACACTCGTATTTATCCTTGCATACATTTGCTGAATGCTCAGTAACAATGTAGTATTGTGAAAACGAAACATGTGGTACTTATCTTCTTTTTTTGTTGGTTGAAGTTATCTATGATGACACCAATGAATAAGTTTAGGGTGAAAAACGATCCAAAGACGATAAAGGCAACAAAGTAAAGGTACATGTACAGGTTGTCTTCATACTTGGGCTGTTTCCCTGCCTATGTAACACAGAAAAACAACAAAGCACCACGAATAGCAGTTAAGACAAATCAAAGATTCTCGAGCAGGAAGAGAAGTTGCATTCAGATGGACAAGGGGAAAACCCAAATGTCCAAGGGGGTAAACCAAACTCTTCTGGAGCATACACTACACTTGCCTTATATTTGAACTTGAAAATCTATCTAATACAGGTGTCTGTAATTGCACACACAAACCTGCCATTCCTCCCCCTCTCAGTCTGTTCTCTTTGACGACATTTGGCATTTCTTGTAGGTCCTACTAAATTTGACATAAATGTGTAAATCTCAAAAGCAATTCAATTCCTATAGACTATATGCAAATCAGGGACTGGACTGAGGAGGGATGCAAACAAATATCAACATTAAAGGAAAAATAGGCAAAATATAGGAAATTTGGGTTTTGAGATCATCAGAGTCTGCAGCTCTGGATTAGCTATTGCGGTGACGCCTCTTGACTATTTGGGTCATTTTTGAAAACACAGGAAAAAGTTATTTCCTGATCTGTACAATTTCAGACATAAATTAATAGAAAACCAGATCTCATTAGTTCGGATTTTTACAGAAGAATTGTTTAATTAGTAATAATTTCTGTAGCTCTACAGCTATAATTTTTTTTTTACCCGTTAAAAGTATAAGCATTCTGTGGGCATAGATTTATATAAAAAATTCTTCAGGGCTTTACATTTTAATGTTTTATATTTTAGTTCATTTCAACTGCCATTCAAGAAGCACTATATCAATTTTACATTTGTTTTCTTTCAGTAAATTTCATTTTTACTCAGTAGATTTTATATTGCACTCACTTCTGTGGAATCAACTGCAGCGTACATAATGTCCGTCCATCCTTTAAATGTTGCCTAAAAATAAAATTTGTTAATATTTTCTATCAAAGCTCCAATTCTGAGAACATTCTAAATAAAACAGTGTCTTCTGCAATGCATTTGTATTCATAAAAGTAAAGAGAATATTAAAAGTCTGGTGAGTTACAAGTAAAGCATTCACAGGAAGTTCATTACTGTGGAATATTTCCCCCTAATTCTTAAAACACTGAATGAATTCTAATCTTCATGGAAATTCATATGAACTCTCTGCGAGATGAGTTGCAATCAATATCACCATACCAGAGAGACAGAAATTTATCTCCCAGGGAAATGGGATGTGCTGGTTGCCATCTGTAAAGCATTACCTTAACAGGAAAGGTCCTGTGCTATTTGGCATCCCAGTAAAGCCAAGTCCCTGATGTCAGGATACAGAGGACCTACATGATGAGCTGGTCCACCTGCACAGGGATGGGATGGCATGGATGACTCCACTGGAAGCTCCAAGAAGAGACTGAGTGAAGCTGCCCAAGGACTCAGTAGCTCATCCATCCTTCTAGTGTGTGCCACGGCGTCCTCAGGGGCCATGGTGGGCCACAGACCCCACGCAGCTCTGTGCACCTTCCAGAGCCAGCACCCAGCCAGGATCTACTGCTTCTCCTCCAGGACCTCCCCTGCACATCCCAGCTCTCCGGCTCCCCTGTAATTCCATTATTGATGGAACCATTCTGAGCTGGACTGTTCCTCTGCCACGAGTGCAGCACATGCTGCTGACACCAGCTCTTCCCAAACACTGCTTGGTTTTCTTCAAGGTGTTATAATAAGGCTTTCAGTTCTAACTTTCTGACTATCAAAAAACTGAAGGACTTCTCCAAGAAAAAAAAAAAATCAGCCACCACGTATCGGCATTGCTCAGACAGAACAGGGAAATAGTCCTAGAAGAACTCCTAAAGGTAAGTAGTCCCAAGAAATCTTAAGAAAATAATAGAATCATAGAATGGTTTGTCTTGGAAGTCACCTTTAGAAATTATCTAGTTTAAACCCTCGCCATGGGCAGGGACATCTTCCACTACATCAAAAACTTCCAATGATGGGCCATCCACATTCTCTGGGCAACCTGAATGTCTCAATGCATTATCATTAAAAAAATAAATAAATCTTCCTTATATCCAATATAAATCTACCTCCTTTCAGTTAAAAAACATTGCCATTTGTCTTTTCCCTACAGGCCCTAGGAAAAATTTTCCCTCAGTCTTTCTTAGAAGCCCTCTTTAAACACTGAAAGGACACCATAAGGTCTCCCTGGGGCCTTCTCTTCTCCAGGCTGAACAATCTCACCTCTCTCAGCTTTTCTTCAAAGGAGAGGTGTTCCAGTCCTCTGATCTTTTTCTTGGCTGTCTTCTGGACCCCTAAGAAGTCCATACCTCCTTGTTCTGGTTAGGTCTCATGAGAACGGAGTGTATAGGGAGAATCACCTCCCTCTATCTGTTGGCGACACTTCCTTTTGGCTAGCCCAGGATATGATTGACTTGGCAATCAAATACTGTGCAATCACACGCAAGCACACATTGCCAGCTCATGTCAGAGTTTTTTCCCCAAGATCACCTCTGTGGGGCTGACCTCAATCCATTCATTTTCCAGTCTGTACTGATACTGGGGATTGCCCTGAACCTGGTGCAGGACCTTGCTTGTGGCCTTGTTGAACTCCTTTAGGTTCATGGAGTTCAACCTTCAGGCGGCTGAGGTCCCTCAGGTTGGCATTCCCTCTAAGCCTATCAAAAAACTCAGCTTGGTGTCATCTACAAACTGCTGAGGGTGTACTGCATTCCATTATCAATGTCATTGATGGAGCTATTAGATAGTACTGGTCCTAGAGCAAATCCTTGAGACACCCCTTGGTACTGGTTTCCTCTTGGACACTAAGCTGCTGACTGTAAGTCTTTCGACACAGCCATACAACCAATTACTTATCCCTCTAGCGGGCCTTCATCAAACTTATTCTGGTGAGCTACGATACTGAGGGCAAGAAAGGTGTGAATGATGTTTACTGCGATCAGTACGTAGGCGAACTGTACATGCAAGATATGCTACAACTGCTAAAAGCAGTGCTCCTTTCTAAGCTGGTAATTTATGTAATTGCCTAGTGCTGTTTAGTAATAGCTACTGTTACCCCCCGAAGCAATCAGATGGTAGCCTGCTAGCACAATAATAACTACTAAACACTACAAGTTGGAAATTTTTTAAAGACATAATACTTACCAATTGCTTATGAGTACAAATAATTTCCCAGAAGCAGTTTGTCAAATGAACTTGATTATGAATATACGTTTGTCTTATTGGCAATTTACAGATACTGCCTCTAAAACAGGCTCATGCCCAGAAATCTAGCACTAGTAAATTCTGCAACTGTTAATCTTTAAGAGTTTAAAAGCAAGCTAAAAACTTCCTCAAAAAAAACTCACTTGGAAATAATAGACAGTGACTGGAGTGCAACTATTAATAATAAAACAGGCAAAGAAGAGAGAGGAAAAAGTAATTTAATTTATGTAAATCAATAGTTCACTCTCCTCTTGTTTGAAGATCAGGTAAGTCCTAGAACATACCTATGACAATCATGGTAAAAATATTAGTCAATATGCCTTAACAGATAAAGCAAATAACAGAAAATGAAACCTATCTGCAGTGTTTGACCAGATAATTTAACTACATACTGTATTTCTATAGAACTTGAAATGTTACTGGCAGCTGGGTGCCAAGCAACTTTATATCCATCAGGTAAATATTAGACATTCCTCCTCTTCCAAAATGGCCAAAGAATGTATCACATCTTTACCATAAGCAACATTAATTAGCTCCATAGAACAAAATTATAAAGTCAAATCCATATCCATTTATTTATTTTAAAATAACATTGAAAATTATGGAATTAAATGATACTGCTACAAAAATTAAAGCTGGAAAATTTATGCACTTACCACTTGAAGCAGAGAAAGATAACCAATTGCAACATTATCAAAGTTTACTTTCACATTTTTCCACCGAACACCTCCAGAAGTCCTGTTCATATTTTCACACATACTTTTATTACTGACTTCCTGTGGTGTGAACCTCTCATTACTTGTGGTGTTAACACAGTAATAGAACTTGCCAGCAAACAAATTTACTCCCATAATGCTGAAAATTAGCCAGAACGTAAGACAAACCAGAAGTACGTTCATAATGGATGGGATTGCTCCTGTAAGAGCATTCACAACCACCTAGTCAATAAACACAGAAAAAAAAATTAAAAAACAACACAAGGATTAATTTTTTTTATATCTAGAAAATGATTTAATGTAAAACATTACAGTACACTGAAGTAATGCAAACAGAAAATGAGTAATGCAGATGATAGAATCAAAAATGCTACTGTTGGCCTTGCAAACAGGCATGCAATTAGTGTTCTTCCATGGTTTTATAATTTGGCATATGTTTAAGGATTTGTTTTACACATTATTTGTTTTTATTTCCTTACCCTCATGCCTTCAAAGCGTGACAAAGCTCTTAGAGGTCTCAAAGCTCTTAATGTTCGGAGGGATTTAATAGCACCAAGTTCTGAGAAACCAAGGGCAGTAGCTACTAAGCTAACCAACGAGACCTAGAGGAAACAAATCAAAACAAAAGAACTTTTCTTTTTCAAGTAGCTTCAAAATAGAAATGCCTTGAGGGGTAAAATTTTTATCTGGATATTGGGAAAAAATTTTACAAGGTCCCTAATCTTTCAGTGAAAATAAATTAAAATAGAAAAAAAAAGAAGAAAAAGAAAAGGAAAAGGAAAAGGAATTAGTCTAATATTGCATGTAAATTTCAGAACAGTTCAAACAAAAACATACCTTAATCTATAATATTATCTGTGGATATGTGTGTATGTGCATTTTTATTTTTATTTTTATTTTTTAAAAAAAGAAATAATTTCCTCTTCTTCCATATTTGATTTGGGTTTGGACAATTTGTGATACCAGATATAAACTGACTTCTACATATAGAATTGCTAAATATAATATTAGAAAATTAGAAAATTCAAAGGTATATTGCAAAAAAAGAAGGGGATATATTACAAAACACCCTGTAATGATGCACATGAGACAGAATCCCAACTTCAGCTTCATTTCAACTTCCTGTTCTTGTAACTACCAAACACGGTAATTGTAGAAAAGCACATTGTTATCATAAGCTGGAAACATCTTATTTTGGATTTTTAAAATTGTTTGTATTTTGGACTATTAATGTGCCTTGAGATTTCCTCTATCAACATTATTACTTTTGTGGAAGAAAGAGTTTAATCCACAAGATTTTTTGAAACTTGCATTACAGCTGGATTAACAGCTCAAAAGCTGATTTTCCTCCTGTTTTCTGGTGAAAGTCAATGACTCATGCCCTCACTGAGTCTCCCACTCCAGATGGCTGTCTCCTGTTGTGTTTACACACGAGGAAGTCTTCTGCAGATTTCTTTACTCTAAGGGTAGCTCAAGCAAGCTGCCAAATACTATACAATCCCATCTTCGTTCTTTTCTGTGATACCATTTGTACTTGCACATGGAAAGCTGAACAAAATGAGCATTTTTATTTGTTTCAGGGCTAATTATCTATTTCTAAAATCACTGTAAACATCACAAAGGGTAAGAATTTGTTTGTATACCATAAGTTCTTTCCCAAGCAGGGAACAGCTGGAGAGTCTAGGCTGATAGATACAGAACAGTTTGCCTAAAAAGATTCTGTAAAATGTTGCCACACTATGATAATTTGACCAGTACTGGTATGGCAAATTGTTCAATGTTTAGCTGGACAAACACATAGGATAGGAAGATAAAACAAAGATTGATCCAAGCAGATGAGGGCAGCAACTGCATGCTAAACCAGCGTGGAAAATGGCAACAGGAAGAGAAATAATTAAAATTCCTTGTTACTAGCTGAAAACAGCATCAAGTAAGTCTGGCAATAGTGTCAGAAAAAGCTAAGCAGACCACCATGACTTCATGGGTGAGGAGGAGTGGGTTTACAATACATGAGGTCAAACACTGGGAATGGATTGCTAAGTAAGGCATTCTCCATTCAAAACAGAGTATCAGCCTGAGCAGTCTAATCTAACCTTGAGGTTAGAGCTAATTTAAAACCTCCGAAGGTGCCCTCCAACATAAATTGTTATATAATCTGCTACTACAGGGCCACAAAGTGCAGACACGCTAAACATGAAAGCACTGAAATCACCGAAAAAATGAAGAGCCCGTACCCATCCATATGGATAAATGGTATACCTAATAAGAAGAATTGATCTTAAAACTGAATTCAAGATCAACCTTTCCCAATACAGGCTTGTACAGAGACAGTAATTCTGAATACTCCTTAAATAGTAATACATTTATTTATTTATTTCTGGTTTTCCGCGTTTTTTGTTTGTTTGTTTTTTGTTTTTGTTTGGTTTTTTTTTGTTTTTTTGTTTTTTGGTTTTTTTTTTTCATGAATGACCATTGTAATGGGAAAAAATTTCCGAATTTAGGTATCACAAGGTTCTGGAAACATACTGTCTGGGATTCATAATATGAAAAGATTCTAAAACATGGCATCAACAATTTGATGGAAAGGTGACAGAATCTATCTAGATGATTGCTGCTGATTTCCCGTTAGTTATAAAATCGTCAAAATTTTTCATTTAACACTTAAGTTACAATAAAGAAAAATCAGAATGCTATAGTATTCACAAAGAAAGCAAATATAAGAAAATCATATATTCAGCCTTACTCAAAGACAGTCTTAACTTTTTTTTCCTTTTGTGTGCTGAGGGTATCTTGGTTTGGAAAATTTAATCTTAGGACCCTTATACTTGCTAAGTTTATTACAGTATATCTGTTCAGGGAATATGTTAACTTTACACTTGGTGTAAGTATAAACTGGGAGTTCACAACAGAAGAAATGGAGAGGCCATGAAAGTAAAAAGCAGGAAACTGCATATCCCAGAAAAAACATATCACGTTATCTCATGTCACTGAATCCATTTGCTCAGAATGGGGATTCACTAAAAAGAGAAGCACAGTTAAATGAGGAAGACAAATAACAAACACCACTTATGCCTTTCCCTCCAAAAAATCTGCTTTGAAAACAGCATTAGGTAAGTTTCAATTCTACTGGTAGGGGACAAAACTTCTGTCCTAGATCCCAGATACCATCCAATTAATAGAGTTTTGTTTTGTCCATTTGTTGAATTTCTACTCCAACATCTTTGTAAAAAGAAAGAACTCCTTCAAATGAACATATGTGATGTCACTAATTTAGTTTCTTTGGAGTGCAATTTCAACCCTAGTTTTTAATGTTATTGTTGAAAAACAATTCTACCCTGGAGCTCTTTGTCAGTGCCTCATTAAGCCCAGGATCAACCTCCCTACCCCATGTGCTCACTTAAACTTCCCTCTCCTTTCTTGTGTCTGCTTCCTCCTTGTTCTCTGTCGCCACATCCAGCAGACTGAAGTCAAATCAGCAGATAGTGCTCCCTCACCAGCTGGGACCCCGCACAGTAAAACACAGAGCACACGGTGTCAATGACAGCACAAAGGCAGATTTAGTTACACACTGGAAAATTGCAGTAGGATCTTATTCACCAGTATGTAATTTTCTGTTCCTTTAAGCCAGATTTCTATTATTCACTGCATATATCTCTATCAGATTGAAGTTACATAAAATGACCTGCCTAAAAACAGAAACAGACTACGTAGAAAGCATAGTACCTACATCAACAATCAGGAAGTCCAGCCAGCACCAAGCATTAGTGAAGTAAGTCTGAAAACCATAGGCCACCCATTTTAGTACCATTTCCAGAATAAAGACATAAGTAAAGATTTTATCAGCATAGTCCAGCAGGATTTTTATAGTCTTGTGCTGTTCAATATATATATCTTCAAAAGCCTGTGAAGAATGGGTTACATACAAGTCAGATATTGAAAAGTCGTTGCAAATTACAAATTAAGCCAGAACTAAATGAAAACAGCAAAGTAAAATCACTTTCAACTTTAAATGTTTTACCTTGAAAAACAAAAATAGCAGAAATTACAATTACATTCTGTCTCCAATTTAGATTTTATCATTGTCTGAAAAGGAATTACAATATAACATCACAGGTTGCCAAAAAGGTTTTTAGAAATTTCAGTAATAGTCAACACAGAATTACAATTTTTCACCCTGAAAGCCGAACCAGGTTCAGTCAGAAGGCAGTTTCATTATTACATTAACTTCAATTGACAAAAGAGACCAAAAACTATGTTGATGCTCTTTAGTGAATTTCAGCCTTAGATGCTGATGGCAAGGTTTTAGCAGTGGGAGGCTGTAGGTGTGGCCACTATGAGAAGAGACCAGGGGGATGCTTTGTGCCAGCTCCAGCATCGATCCAACACAGGAAACAGCTGAGCACAATAATCAAGCTGGTGGTGCCTCTGGGAAAACATACATAAGAAAGGGCAAAACACTGCATTGGCAGCATGAGGAGTGAAGGAAAAAAGTGAGAGAAAGTGCCCTGCAAACACCAAGATCAGAGAAGAAGGAAGTGAAGTAGGTGGTGCTCTTGGTGCTAGAGCAGAGACCAAGACAATATACAGCAAATCCTATGTCAATGAGCAACCAAAATGAACCCAAGCTGTGTGAAGCATTAAATGTCACTAAGAATAATATAAAGAAATTCAAGATTTCCTATGTAACAGTCCAGAAATACTCAAACGAAAACTGTAGCAAAACATTAACTAAGAACATGATGAATTCAGTGTCTGCTTTTGGGGACAATTTTCATTTGAAGTGGAATAATTGTTTCATGCATACATTTCTTTTTTCATTGTTTTTATAATTTCTTAAACAAGATTTTTAGTGTAATCCTTTTCATAAATACACACATCACCTTTTAATCATCAAAAGTTCACCCGCAAAATTTTAACGTAATGTAAATTAAATGCAATACCCAAAATATTCTGGGAATTTAGTTCCAAGTCCTCTTTCAAGAAAACTTTGTATTTTTTTCTTAATGAACACATATGTGTTACAATACTAACTTTGATAAAACATTTTTATAGGTACTGTTTCTATGGGTGCAAGCTCTACTTACCAGAGCAGCACTGCTGAGAAGAATCATGAAGACAATAAATGATTCAAACCAGTTGTGCTCTACTATCTTGTAACAGGTTTTCCGAAGGTTCCACCAGATTCTTCCTTTTGTGCTCTCCCTACTGCCTTTACAGCATTTAAACTTCTGTACACAGCCTAATAGCACAAAAATAAGAAACTGTTATATGGTAGAATTTTCACTATCCTGAGAAACCAAATAACTCTTAGCTAGCTCCTATTTAACGAAGTTCAAGCTACTTATCTTTTCAATTTTATACTTTGGATGTAGGAAAATTTAAGTGTACACAATTTTTTCTCTACTCTGATGCTAAATCAAGCTTATAGTAAAGGACAGTTATCTAATTGAGCTAATTTTCATTTACAAACATTTAATATATATTATTCAATTTATATACAGATAATTAAAGAACATGCAAATTGTCAGGGAGTAGAAACAAAGCATACATAGCACCTTTCACATGAACTTGTTCAAGAATACAGAAGCTTCTTCTTTTAAAAGAACTTCTGCCTTTTAGATAAGGTTCAAACAAATCAGATATAAATACTAGTTTTATTTATTACACTGAGGAACAACCGATGCTCCAAGGGCTGACTAAGGATACCTCTTTACATAAACAAATGTTTTAACAGGAGATTATGAGAGCTTTTCCAATAGGACACAGATTTGTGGCAACTGTCCACAGGATTTTGCCTCACATTGAAGAGGTCCCTGCTTTATCATGGGGCCTCAAGGCATTGTTTTCAATGAACCTCAGTATCTGCCTAGCCAAGAGTAGCCTCCTTAATTCTTTAAAAATTATTAATCACATAGAAACATAAGCAAGTTAACATGACCTTAATGGGTCCCAAAGGCATTATGGTTTTCCTGTGAGTGTCATTAAGTTCGTATGTTACAAATAACTTATGCTATATTTCATCATCTCAGATAAAACAGCTACCACTGTGAAGAACATGAACTACCATACCTTCAACTACTCAAAATGCTTACATTATGAAAAAATTAATCTTATGCCTAAAAACTAACAGGTATCACATAACACAGGGATAAGGAAGAATTAATATAATGTCAAATTATTTGAAAAATGTATGTTTGTTTATTGGATTTTTTAAATTAATAACTTGATATAGTCAATACAGTCCCACATTGCAAAATTATTTTCGTTTTTTAAAGATCAGTAAAATAATACTTCAAAGTACAAGGGTCCTAACCTAAATCAAAGGTGTCTTCAAAACAGCAAACCAAAAAGCATGGACAGGATAGGCGTGTTAATCCTGGAACATATTTTGTTTCGAATGATTTCACTCATGATTTTAAAGGAAATCAAAATCTGTAGTATCACAAAAACTAGAGATTCTTTCCTACATAGTAAATTTCAGTAGTTCCCTAGAAGATATAGCTATACAGAACTAAAATCAAAACTTTCAAGGACATGCAAGTTTGATGCTAAGACTTCTTTACCTAAATAGATACACAGGCTCTCATTGACCTGTTTCAATCCACAGTATATTTATACACCCTCTCCCCCCATTAATGGTGCAATGTCAACAAAATAAGTTTATTTTTGAGTCAAACTTTCCAAGATCTGAATCACCCACTGGATTGCTTTCTAGCACTAGGAAGTGACCATGAGTAATCACATGATTCTATTTTAAATTTCTCAGTGGAGTGAGACTGGTCCAGGGTTTAATCTTGCAGATTTCACTATTGACAAAGTAATTTAAATCAACAGAATTACTGACTGCTGAGAATAAGTTTATAGAATTGTGCCTAGTTATTATTTTAAAATATTATAAATGATCACAAACACATATACTGAACTTTGCATTAACAAATAGTACTTCATAGACATCAGTATTGCTATCTACAACAGGCAAAATTAATCATACCCTATGACCTGATGAACTAGGATTCAGGACTGCTGTAGCAAAAGCTTCCTTGAACTGCCAATGTTTGTTGCGAAGAAGCAAAACGCAATTGCTAGCCCCAAATCTTATTTCCATACCTTCTGTAAAGCATGCCTGTAGTTCTGATGCTTTTTCTGGTTCAGAGTCACTTTTTTCTTCTCCAAAGACAGCTAAATTAACTGTACTTCCTTCTGATGAGCTGGAAAAATCTAACTTCTGAAAATAAAATTCAATAATATTTTTATTTTATTAATATTTACATTTTTAGAAGCGTAATTAACTAAGCATGCAACGCCAGTAATAAGAATAATAATATTTTTCACCAGAAATACAAAAAAACACCCACATGTAGCAGTCAATGCTGTTGAAATGTGCATAAATTGTCCACTTTCTACCTAGAGATTGCAGGGCATATCATGGAAACTTTCGTGGAATTTCAGAATTTCTAGTCTAAATATGTTATTCATCAAAGTTAACTGCTACTTAGTTGATTTGCTGATACATACTCTATTTATTTTGCTTTCTACTATTACTTTCTTATACATTTCAACTGGCATTAATTTGCATTCTCTTTTGCCAATGCACATATGTAGTACATTGTGCATTCTGAAACTACTCATTACTCTGGTACACATACCTGTACAGTCAACACCCAGAAATAATTTTTGTTGTTTTTCAATAATTGATATTACATAACTCACATTATTAAAAATACCCCCAAACATAAAACCAAACACACACACACACACAACCACCCCAACCAATACAAGAATAAGCCTTCATTTATTGTTTGTAATCTGCCTGTGTATTGCAGAGATCTGGAGATTTTAAGGGAAGATGTGGTGTCCTGTACACTTAATTTAAGTATGAGTACCAAACTAAATTAGAGTAGTTTTGGTCACAGCATTCTCTGACATTTTACAATGTTATCACCAAGAAGTATACAACATCAGTAATGAAGTCACACAAGTAAATGTCTGTAGGGAATGATGTAAGCACGCTTTATAAAACCACCTTGGTTTTGTCAAATCAGCACCACTTTTACTAATTTAGTTAGATTTTTATGATTAAGAGATATTTGCAGGCAAGTTACTATCCAATCAAGTTGTATTTACACCTCAATTGTGAAATGTGAAAGGACAAAATTATTTTTGGTATTAAACAATTTTTTTTTGTGAAAGAAGACAGACAATATGATAACAATAAATAACCCAGTATCCTGCACTATTTTTTATTAAAAATGGTTTTGCTATGTTGCCTATTTTGCTATTACTTTACAAACTGATTATCTGGAATAGAACCCCCATATTACTCATGTTTACTGTAAACATGTCTTTTCTTTTTTAGTAACGTGATTTAAAAATAGCAATATTCACAGCAAACAACTTTTCCCATCATTACTTCTACTGAACTCAGGGATAGCAATCTATGCCATCCACAATTCTATTAGTAGGCTGCTTTCATCGTTCCATGACATAGCATATATATTGCAAGATGTTGCAGTGGTGGTGAGCAAACTAAAATTATTAATTAAACAAGTCAAATTATCAGTTTTGAAAAATTTAATTTTTAAGAAGCTTTGTGTCATATTACTAATAAAAATTAAAACCAATGAGAAGTACGCTGGGTAATTTGAACTGTAAGCTTAGTACACCATTTGAGCAGATGACATGAATTCAACTGAAAGTATAAAAGATGAACAACCACAAACACAAAAGGAACTGAAAAGAACCAATGTGTTTAGAACATGAAGTTATATATCTCATATAATTCATGGTAGAAGAATCAGAGATTAGAGCTTTTTAAAATTTATTTTTAATTACAAAAGGCAATTTTCTTTAGAAATAAAACCAGAGATTCCAGGACCTATTTTGATATAAACCAGGCAGCCTGGTTTCCTCTTTCTTCTACAGATGGTGTAGACTATAATCCTACTGCTTAAAGATTTACAGATTTAACTAAACATTGGTTCTCTTTTTTTATGTGAGGGGCTCATACTTTTCATAAGATGCAGGTATCAAACAACAACAACAAAAAAACAGATCGTAAATATCAATACGCATAGAAGAGTTTCCTGCTATAACTAAAAAACTGATCTGCGGAATCACTCCAGGAAGAGAACTTCTGGGAAAGACAGAAATGTTCATCCTTCACCTTCCAGGGCCCTTAGCTGCTGCTCAGTTTACTAAACAGTGGTTAAGAAGGCCACAACGTATGTAAACTAAGCACAGGATTGAATGGATCAAGTGATGCACTCAAAAGTTAATTAGCAGTTTTGATGTTTGCAAATCTACAGCTAAATAACTTTTGTTTGAGAAAATTCCCTCAATACAATATTTTTTTTCTTTTTCACTGTTGGCAGTAATAGGCCATTCAGATTTTGAATACACTAGTTTTTTCAGTATAAAATTCTCCTGTACTGTTATCAGGTCAAAATTTGATGCTTATGACCTTTCTTTTTCCTGAAGGATTCAAGGTATCATGGCACAAATACTTCCATGAATATTGTGACTACTACAAATCGTCCCACAGAAACAACATATGATTGCTTGAAGCAATAAGAGTCAATCTTTACTGAGCATTACCATTAAAATAAAAAATGAAAAGTTTCAGATAATAACTTTAAAGAAAACTCTATAATAAGAGCTAATAACAGGTAGCCACAGATTGTTCACATGATGCTACCTACTGGGCATTCAACTTATATGTCACTGAAATAGGAACAGAAAATCTGGCAGGTTCCCAACCTCTGAAGCAAAGAGCAAACATACCAGTAAGTACAGCTCTTAAGAGAAGGAATAGAAGGGAAACATTATCTCGTGTAATTAAAAAACCAAAATGAACCCACAGGATGACTGTGCTACACATTCTTGTCTTTTCATTTACTAAGGATCTCTCTCTCTCTCTCTCTCTCTTTTTAATTTAAGACCACCAAGTACTTCTCCACAGGAGAAGAGGTAAAGAACTACAGTGAAATGTGAAAGGTGATTGCTGATAACAGCACTTTGAAGAGAATGTTCAGGAGCTTCTTAGTAAAGAGGATCCAAAAGTATTATTGCACAGCCACACAACAGAAACCTTTAGAACACCTGTGTTACCTCTCTTAATATTCCATTCATTGGCTATTTGCCTAGTTAATCAGATCTATTTCGAGCAGGAAGTACTTCTTAAACTAAAAAAAACCCTTGATTTTTCCATTTAGCATCAACTATTAATTAAACAATAAAAAGGACACAAAGCACTTTTTTTCAATAATAATTTTGAATTATCACTAAGTATGGTACTCTTCAGCATAAGCACAGCCAGTCACTTTAATTGGGATATTTTATTCACCTTTTTTCTGAAAGAATAAAAGTAAGAATGTCTATAGATAAAGCTTGCAAATTATTTATCTTTCAAAGTAACCAAAAGATTCTCCATAGAAAAGACCTGCCTCTCCTACTCCATGTAACTTAGAAAAATTGGCATATGTATCTACTAAAAAAAAAGCATTGCCTTACTGTGCAGGGAAGGGTAAGACAAAGCGACACCCAAATGAAAAAGATTTGTGTATTTTTCAGCCAAATGATTGGAAGCTCCCAGTTTACTGGTTTGCATGCTGTTCTACACTTATCCAGATGCATGAAGGCAGAAGCTTGAGGCAGGAGCAGTGTCACATAAACAATATCCATCAAATAAGAGCCATCCACTCATACCTGGGACCTCTAGGATGGGATATTAACACAGTCTACTCTTCTCTACTGAAGTGCCTTTTCTAAAATAGCTTCAAAAAATCCTTAGAAAGATATTTCTCCATTTCTTCTGAACAGTTTACCATCCCCTTGAACACAAAGGAGAGATGGAAATACTTCCAATATATAATACAAAAGAATACATGGAAGATAATGCAAGGTTCCACAACAAAACCGCACAAACAAAATTTGTATTGGCAAAAGGATTACCTCAATGATACCTAGATGGCAAAGAGCAGAACTGTGAAACTGTTCAGAAGAGATCATCAGGAATAAGAAACGCATAGCTTGGTAAAATTAAGCTATATAAAAAACTTTGTAAGTTTTACGGTTCAGGAGTTTCTGAAATTAGAGGTTTCGGAGTGTAGCAGTTCCTATTTTGTCTTTTTAACAATCGTCTTAATTTTATCCTTGTCCTTAGTTTTCCTATCTTATACTTCTTTCTTGTTTAAAGATCCATATTTATATAGTTTTAAACCATCCAGATTTATTGAGACACCTGCATAAAATTTTTGATTAAAGTTACGTTTTATGTCTGTCTTTATAAAAATAAAGCAACTGGATTAAGTTCACAAAGAAACAATTATTTATGATGAAGAACAAAACTTACATAAATGATTCCCTATATTCCAACCTTGCAGACATATACAAACTTCATGACTAGAATATAACTAAATCATTACATCCATATTCAAAAGAATTATGCATATGTATAAAAAAATACATTTACTGGTTCCTAGGAGTGCATCTTTCATCCTATATTTTAGCTTCTCTTATATGAGAAAACTGAAATGTGAATTATAAAAACGTTGTGAACAAACACAAAACAATTTATATCAGAGATATAAACATTTTAACATACAAGTAACTGTATATATGTAATATTACAGAGGCACTGGTAAAATGAGCATGATCAGAAAATGTTCATAATTACATGACATCTAAAAACATGGTACAACAGATGAACAGAAAACACCAAGTGAGGACAACCTTTCAATGGTCATAAAATCATAGGTCGTTAACCTCTTTGAATCTTGAAAAGTGTTGATGCTTAATCAGTCAGTTAACAATAATAAAAATTTACAAAGCATGCAGGTTATGCCACAGAAATAGTACAGAAAATATCAAAGATGTAACAAGGAGAGAAGAACATGTTGGTGTTGCCCTCAGTCATGCTGTGACATGAGTCATGGGACAGCTTACAGAGCAGTGTGCATGTTCCCACTACATTGCAACATATGGGGGAAAATATATTGTAGCTGAATAGCATGCAGGCCAATCAATCTCAGAAGTGACCACATATGTATGATTTCTTTAGGTAACCTGTGTAAACATGCTGACACGTTGCTCTGCCTGGTTAAAAAGCACCAGATCTGCATTCTTGACTGATCCAGCTTGATTTTACTCCTGTGAGAAGAATGGTACGCAGTGAAATTAAAACATGGTACCCTTTAGGTTGAATATTGGAAACAGAAGTGTGGATTCCTACTTACTTAAAATATGTGTTTTCTAGATATGTCACACATTTGCAAAACAACATTTTTAGGTGTGGATGAGAGCTTTAAGCACATCCAAATACATAACGGAAGAGGTAAGATTAGTAGAACATCTGAACTTCACAGATGTATACTGGAGTTGGGCCTGAACATAAATAACACCCTACAACCAAAAAAACAAAATCACAACCAAAAATCCCTCCACCCGCAAACACTCCTCAAAAAAAAAAAAAAAAAGTATTGAAAGGCCCAAACAAAAAAGAAAAAAAAGACATAGAGATACACCCACACTACATGTACTTCAGCTTTAGGTATCCTTTAAATGGTATTACTAGACATTTAAAATAACAGAAATATATTTCTCCTTGCATTTCATTTTCAAGGTTAATTCCTGGTCTTCACTAGATACTTAAGATGATACATTTAGGTCCTTTCTTTCAGAAAAAAACTGCAGGCAAAACAAAAAGTAAATCAGACCATGTTAAACACAGAAAATTCTGCATATGCAGTTTTTCCCAGCATTGTTACATATTTAACTGGATGATTAAAAAAAAAAATCAAACAGTTTAAGGTGCATTATGGATAGCAGCAGACATAGAAATGAAAAAGAAATCCCCATGCTTAGCAATAAACCTATAACTTCCTCAATTTGTCTTCTGGTATAAATCTGATCTCACTTCTTAGCAGTGACTTCTCAAGGATTCTTTAAATAATGTTAAATAAGTTGTTAAATATAACAACTTCAGCATAAACTGCTCCCATTTAAAGGGGATGCCTGAAAGAAAGAGCTAAACTAATCTACAGGATGAAAGACAATTTCCCTACTGTCTATGAACAAGCATACATGAAATAGAAGGGTTTTGTTAGTTTATGTATCTCCTGTGGTTGCCAATTCTCAGCCACTTTTCCAAACCTGAGCGTGTCAAAATTGATACCAGGTAACTTTATCTTATGAACAGCTAGTGCTTATCTATCTTCTTGAATATCAGAGGTGAGAAGGCATAGATTTTATCACACAATTCTAAAATATAAAATAGTGAAGAACCAGGTGTCTTCATCTGAAGGATAATTTCCAGGCAAGTGTTAGCTTTAAAGTTAAATTTCCTGGATTCATCAAATATTCCTTCCAAAAACCAAGTTTCATTAAAACACTAAGAAATCCAGCATCCTTCCGTCAGATTAGTAATATGTAAAAGCTGTAGAAGCTATTCAGCAAACATTATCGCTTCATTACATAGTTCAGTTAATGTTTTAAACAGGTTAAGAACACTGTTTGCTTTGCTTTAAAGAAGCCTCTTAATAATCCAAGGTCTTCTCAACTGAGTGGTCAATGTAACACATACAGTAACAGAATCCCCAAAAAGTAGATGGAACAAATCAAGCATCAGGAAACAAGCTACTGAAATAACAAAAATAAGTGTAATACTACTGAACACTGCACTCTGCAATAAAAGAAACACATATAGAGTACCTTATTATACCTTTCTAAATATAATTTCACTACAACTTTGCTGTAATGAACTTATTTTCTAAACTTTGGAAGTAATACTGGCAAAATAATTGCCAGTTCAAAACAAAATAACTGAAAACCTAAAAAGCCCACAACCAACCAAAAATCTCTCTGACTCATCAACTGAATGCCCAAAAACCAACTACACACAAAAAAACCCCCAAAAAACAAAACAATCCAGACAAAGGAATCCACACTGGAGTACAGTTGTCTGCACAAGTGATGATATTCTATTTATGTCCTTGTGTCTTCAGGCGCCAGAGGTGGTGATACCAGACATAGTCTGCTCTCGAGCCACAGATCGCAATCTGAATTTTTAGTGTCCTTCAAAATCCTGCCGAAATCCATGATTTTGCTTTTCCCCTCAGTTTGCAGCTGCTGAAAAATGACTACAATCCTAGAGCTGACACAGTTTAAAATCAGGCAGTTGTCTCAGAAGTGACTGGTTCAAAACTCCCAAAAACAAGCAAGAGATTAATACTTTTTCGTTCAGTAATTCTATTTTTTGCTTGAGTTTTTAGTTGAGGAATTCACCTTATAATACAAACATTGCTCCGTTGTCTTTCCCCGTCATTTTGACTTAAGAACATGAAAACTGTCGCTACTGCTCTCATTAGCCTGAGTCAGCACCTCTGTGAAGTTTATCCAGTAAAAGTAATGCCAATTTTCCTCAAAGAGTATTAATATTCTTTATTAATATCTTCTCTAATAATTTTAAATAGCAGTTTACTTACATTTGTAGTTCACAGAAACATTACAACTATAAAAAAACCCAGTCTTTTGACACTGTTTATTCTGGACACATATATTAGTTTCTCTATTCAACTAGCAATTCGGTAAAGTTTGCTTTTCAAGTATCTTTATAAATGGGTTCACATAAACTTATACAATTCTGCCAGGATTTCCTACTCTCTTGAACTCCACTTTCCTATTTCAGATTATTCACTCTCTGTACAGTCCAAGAATCTTGAGTTACAATTGCTTTGCATTTCTAAGCAGGAAGAATTACACTGGAACAATATAGTTGGTATAATTCGTTCATCCAAAACATAAAATATTTAAATTTTACCTCCTTGCTTGCCTCCAAATCCGAGTCACTGCTAAATTCTTCTGTATTGAGATGTTCAAAATCAGACTCTCCAGCAGCTATTGGTACTGTAACAGTAAGACTCGGGTTGTTTATGAATGATGTATAATCATTGCCACCTATAACAGTGGCCATTCCATTCTCATTTTTGCCATAATTCGTATCTATCCTTAGTTCAGTGATAGTACAGTTGGAAATGTAATGGTTTCTCTCATCATTCAACTGATCTGTTGCTGTTCTTTGATTTACAGCAGCTTGTTTCCCCAAACAAGACTTTCGGACACATTCACCTGCTTTTTTCTTCACATAATCTATTCCCTTCTGAATTCTTGCCACAGCAATTTGCAAGTTGTTCATTTCATTATCGTCCTCTGTAGCAGCAAGATTGTCTGAACTAAATGAACTCAGCAGCAAGGCCAGAAAAAGATTCAACACCTAATTAACAAAAAAAAAAAAAGAGGCAAAGACAACAGAGCAGAATTTTTTTCATTTTTCATTCACATGCTTCTTAGGAACCCATTATGAACACAGGCTTTGTGTTTTCATTCACAGTATATGATTCTGAAAGTACATAGAAAATAAAATGCAAATGCAATTTAAGAACAATACCTTCCCTATACCTCAACACAGGGGATTTTGTGCCTTTGCTTTGCTTATGTTTGCAGAAGGTCAGAAATTAATGATTCTTTGGTATTGTCTGAACAGATTCAACATGTTTGCTTTTCTGGCAAATTGCAGCACTCTGCAAAAGAAGACATAACTGATCTGTGCAGAAAACACATTTTCTACGTGCTGGTCCAAACTCACACAAATATTTTGTGGTATGCGACTTAAAAAATCAGGAATGCACCCTGTCTTTTAACCCCCAGGTCACCCTTTTCCCACAGCAAGACAAAACATAGAACATACATCAGCTATAAAAGCCCAGAGTTTACCAGGAACTCAAATGCCAAAGCAGCAGAGTACCAGCCCTTAAAATCTTCAAATCAGCTTTTCTATCAGCTTGGAAGGTAAGATAAAAAAATGTGTTGGGAACACAGAAAGACAAATGGATAAAACAGCCCTGAATATACAGCAGGGATGTCTGCTCATGTAAGAAATTTTCCTAGAGCTATGGTATAAAATCAGAATACAGTAAATACTGTGGAAATATTCACATAGGTGGATGCTTCATTCCACAAAGTTCTATCTTCTGGTTTGTAAAACTACTTATGGAGTATGTTTTGTTTAATCAAACAACTTCACAGCGGTCTTCATTATAAGACAATAGATTTATAGGAAATCCTGAAGCAAGTGGCTGTGCAACTAGAAGCAGTGCAGGCTTGCTTTAAAGATAATCACCTTATTCCTCTTAGAAATTTTATTCCGAAAGAATACTTTCAGGATGGCTAATTTAAAATCTCTTCTGCTACTGACAGTTGTTTAAAGCAGAGATGTAGAATAATAGAGGGAATGAGAAAAGCAGAGCAATTAATGTCTTAAATACTGGTGACTTAAAAAATATAAAACATATTTAAAAAGAGAAATTTATACTCATACATACTAATGGCAATCTGATGCTTTCCTCTGAAAAAGAAAAAGCAGATATAATACAGACCACTTTAGAAGTATCTGTAGAAAGCACTTATGAAATAGGAAGCAAAAAAGTGAAGAAGGAAAAGAAAACCTGAAGTAATTGAATCTGGGTTTTTTCTGCATAACGACTTCCTTCTAATTTAAGTTTCCTTACTCCATTCATGTAAAATGTTGGCTGTGCAGCAAGCAGGTCTCAAAATGGCATACACTTCAGAGTCTTAAGAATGTCACAGCAGTCTTTTAGACAGGAGAGATCAGAAAAAGTTTAAAAAAAAAAGGCCTGGTAACCTGCCTATGTGTGATTGGAACCGATGACTAAATCAGTTTGGGAGAAAAGGCCCTGCTATATCCTCTTCTGCAAATAGGAAACTTCCACCCTGGAAGTTCAACACTGGGGGTGCCTTTGCTCTTCTCTCCCCCTCTAGGTAACCAGGAATAGTCCAGAATACCCTGAACATCCAGTGCTGCATGCTCTCATGCACATCCTCTGAATTGCACTCCAGACCCCTGAGGGGGGTCATCCTCCAAGCTGAGGATTCTGTATAGGATCAGAAATCTAACAAACAGAAAACTCTATTTCAGAACCCATACTTGTAACAAATCCAAAATAATAAAAATCATATTTAAAAATCACATTTAATAATACTTTTATAATTAATTACTGGTTCTCTTACCTTTCATATTCTAAATTAATAGTAAAATCATTTTGGATACATACCACTAGGTTTCCAATCACCATGACCATCATGAAAACAATAAGGCACATGGTTTGGTCTGCAACCTCCATGCAGTCCCACATAGTTTCTATCCATTCTCCACACAGCACTCGGAATACAATCAGGAAAGAGTGGAAAAAGTCATGCATGTGCCAGCGAGGAAGTTCACAGTCACTGGAGATCTTACAGACACATTCCATGTAGCTTTTCCCAAACAGCTGCATCCCAACCACAGCAAAAATGAACACAATGATGGCCAGCACCAGGGTCAGATTCCCCAGAGCTCCCACTGAGTTGCCAATAATTTTTATCAACATATTTAGAGTTGGCCAAGATTTTGCCAGCTTGAAAACTCGCAACTGGAAAACAAAAATATACAGGCATCATTTGCAGTAGCTACAAAAACGCTATAGAAATAACAGCGTACTACAAACTAGTGACTCTCAGCAACAGCAAAAAGAAGAAACTTCAACACCAACAACCATGACTTTAATAGCGTTTCATGAAATCCACACTTTTAGAAAGTAATAAATTTTAGACACTCCTTTTTTTTCCCCCCTCTGTTTTTTTTAGCATATACATTCTTTTCCACATAAAAGAAACAGCACACTGGTTGTATTTGTTCAGACAGTGGATTCTGAACACGTCATATACCTTGGATATTACATGTAGAAACAAATTTAAATAACATTTTTCTAATAAAATAAAGTGCTTTTTTGCTAAGGGGAAAAAAATCAATCTTCTTAAAAATTTTTAAACCCATGAATTTTATAATTCCTACATATCAAAAGAACACATCTAGCCTTTTTGCCATATCCAGATATGGAAGTCAACAAGACTACAAATGTTTTCTATTTCTCAGTATAGACTAAACAAACTGTACATTCCACTGAGCTTTACCCATCCATGTTTAAACAATTATAATAAAATTACAGCTCTTTCCCTTGAAAGAATATTTGCTTCTGAACAATAAAATGGCACACAGTATTCAATAATAACATACATTAGTAAAACATGCTTACAGAGATATCCCATGTCACTTAATAAAAAATATACCTAATGCTAAGAGGTGTCTTATTTATATGAATAGAGTTGAAATGCAAATGTAATTCATTAATTAATGCAGATATATTATTTACCAATCTGAATGATCGGAGAACGGATAATCCATCCACGTTTGACAAAAAAAGCTCCACCAAACTAAGAGTAACTATAAAACTATCAAAAATATTCCAGCCAACTTGGAAATAATTAAAAGGATGCATGGCAATTATCTTGAGAACCATTTCTGCTGCAAAAATTCCAGTAAAAACCTGAAGAAAGAATTTTTATTGTTACTTTATAGATGAATATGAAGAAGTTGAACCAGCAGATAAGGAACAACTTTAAGTAAGAAGTAACATCCCTCTTACAGCAGGATGTCATTAAGGAAAACTATCACAAGCTGAACCCGACAGAGAAGGTAAGTGGCAACATCAAAACGAGCTGTTGCATAAATACATAACTTCAGTTAAATCTGAGATACATTTAGTGCCTGCTGAAGAATAAGCTATTCCTAACAGGCCTCCAGTTTGCTCCTTATATCTGCCATCCATCTAATTAAAGGAACTTTGCCCAGCAAGATAATACACTCAGTCTTGACAGAATGGAAGCTGCTTTAACAAAGGTGTGTGGAAAAACATGAACTGGTCATAAATTGACGCACTGTTAATGAAGTCTATATAAGAACTCACAGATAAACTTATCTTCTCTAACTGCCAAAAAAAGGTGAAGTGTGCCAAGGCTTGTGTTTGAAGTAAAACTTCTTTCTGACTCTGAGTGCCTCTGATATCTTCTGAAGCAGAAGGCAAACAACACCTCTGAAATAAATTCATTGCACTTACTGTACAATGTACAGTAATTGACGTATGATCACCAGTACAAAACTGCATAAATTACTATCTTTTACTAGATAGATGAAAAAAAGTTCAAAAATTCAGGAGCATTTTATAGTCTTTAAAAGGTAGTGCTACAGAGTCCAAAAAGGAAGAAAGCAACTGCTGAAACTATACCAGTGTCATAGCGGCATATTGGCTGACTGGGAGCACACACAAATCCTTGGCATGAAGGAACACTTATACTCACACAAACTACTCCATTACATAGGAAAGGTAGAAATGGCAATTTCCTGGGTAAAACACACAGATACGATCACAGGACAGCCCCCTGAAACAGCTATTGATCCTCACCTGTCTTCCCTATCTCTTCCTCAAATGCATCCTGCATATATTTTAAACTGCAACATGAGATGTTTATCTTCTACTGATAATGATCTCTAATTCCAGGTTAAGGTGAAAACACTGAACTATATCTGTATTGGCTAAAAATATCAGCATACAATTTAAATGTTGATACATTCACTCTGTACTTCAGAGCATGTTACCAATAGGTATCAGAATGTCACAGTTTCTAATAACCAAATTGTTTTAATATTTTTCCACATCATAATCACCAGAATAACCACTTAGAAAAAGCATAGGTTAAGAAGTATAACATTATTGCTGTTAAAAACCAAAGCTACCTCACCAAATCCGACCCACAGACTGTGTTCACTAAGGAACAAAACCCAACTGTATCAACAGATACTCTTAGAATAAGTCACACATTCTTTGCCTTCCAAATTGCTATGGACCAATCAAATAAATGGTCTTCAAGGAAATACAAAATCAATCCACAGAAATAGCAGTGAAAAATAGTAATCCAAAAGAGCATTCGACTCTTTTTGTGTTATCAATGGTACCTACAGTAAAAAGGATCTAATTTGGCTCCTGCTTTTTTTTTGTAATACTAAACAAAAGCATGTCAGATTCCTTTCAGTTTCATGTCATTCAAACTGTGGCTGTTGGAAACTCTATTTGAAGAAGTTGCAATACAGAAATCAAACTTTAAGATACAACATCTCTCAAATACTCTTATATACAACATATTCCAAATGGTATTTTTAGACTATTTTTAGTACAATTAAACCTTTAACATTTATTTTATGGGATGACAATAAAAATAATAAAAGCAATTCTATTCCAAAGAGAAACTAGGTTCCAACTGTATCAAATTTTATGCATTGAAGAACTTACCAGATTTCCTATTTTAAGTACAGCGTCAAAATGGTCAGTCATTGGATAATGTTCCATGGCCATAAATAGTGTGTTTAAAACTATGCAAACAGTGACAGCCAGATCAACAAATGGATCCATTACAATAAATTCAACTACACTCTTTACTTTTAACCAGGGCTCACAACATTCCCAAATTAAGAAAGTGCGGGCAAACTTATCCCAGCAGGGTGGACATTTTTGTCTGGATCCTGCAAGTTCTGGAGAAAAAGAGAAATTTATAGTGAACAAGTTTTGGAGAAGCTGAAGATAATTTTTTATCTGTTTTTTCAGGTTTTACTCTTCATACCTGTAACAATTAAGGACACTTGGAGGAACATCCTCAGATTTCCAGGAACTTAATTAATTGTCTCTGACTTGAAAGATTTTAGCAGACTAAAAGAAAAACCTCAAGTGTTCTGAGCAAATAATTTAAAAACTTGTCTACTTTTAATATAATATGATCTTGCTTAAAAAACCCGAAAAAAGCCATAAAGACTATGCTTATGATTAGGGACTTTTTTTTTCAGTAAAATTTTCAACTTCAAAGTCCTCTTAAAAGTCTAAATACTTATCTTCAGGAAAAACAACATTAATTTTAGCCTGAATAGGGTTTTGAAAATTATTCAAGCTTTTTTCATGATTTTCACTAGTAATCATTCCACTGTTCCAAGTAATCCTTGTACAAATTTTCTTCTCCTTATTAACTAAAGCCTGGCCTTTAATTTTCTCTAATGTTTTTACAGTAGAGTTAGGGGAAAATGTATCAGAAGGTATTTCTTCCAATAACTATGTTGCTAAGCATGAACAACTAGCATAAAACACATACACATTACCTATTTTAATTAGAATGAGTTTTTTACTTTAGCCTGCTTAACAAAGTCCTTCCTTTCTTTTTTCACTATGTACATGCATTTTTTTCCTGTTACTCAGTTTATGTATTGGCAATGGCTATTCTTTTCTGTACTTGCATTGTGATAAAATATCTTCAAGTAAGTCTAAGTATGTCAAGAAAGTTCAAGTATCTACAGTCGTAACACACCTTCCATTCTATTTGTGATAACATCAGCTAGACTCATGGCCCTTTCCCTTAAATTGGGATCCTCCAGCAACTCCATTGATATTTGATATGAACTTGAACGTCTGTTTTTTAATTCTATTTCTGTGGTAGTGCTCTATGAAAAAGAAAAAAAAGTGTGTAAATTAAATTCAACTTCAGAAATACTGTGATGTTTCTTAAATTATTATTTTCATGCTATACTTCCAAATACTATTAATACTAACAAAACATTAAGAAAAACATTTGGATATTTAGTTCCCAAATTTCCATCGCATTAAACTCAAATAACATTAACTCCACTTCAGACACCAAGAAATTTTGAAGGGGGCCACAGCCAAGAAAACAAAGCAAGAACTGCAGAATTTGTGTAAATAACAATTCCCAGTTCCATGCTTTCTCTACCAATATTTCTGTTCTAAACTAGTTTATTCACAAGATACTTCCCATAAGTGATTAATGCTAGGAATATTCTGCAGCAACAACTAGTCCATAAAAGTAACTTTTAAAGATCAGTTTTGATCTCTATACACATTCAAAAAAATATTTAAATTCTATTTTCTAAATTTAATTGCTATCAACTCTGACTTCTTTTATGAATTTCAACTAAAGTAAGAGCATGTCTGACTTAATTGATCCCAAAAATGAACTCTTGTTTTACATGATTTTATTTTAAAAAATGAAAGCAGTGTTATAACTCTAGCATTGAGCACACCTCAGTTATGAAGAAGTTTTGAATGTATAAGGATGGGTAGATTTTTTTATCAGTACATTAAATAAATGCATGAAAATGGAAGTATAATACACTGCAAGAAGATTATAACTACAAGGCATCTGGCTGATAACTGCAAGGAAGCTGGCTGATGTACTTTCGCTTGCTGTGACCCATATAGAAATTTCTGTTTCAGTAAAATAACATTTTTAGGAAAAAGCATGCAGATGTCTCTGCTCTATTCCTAAAGCAGACTGAGGGAAAAGGGAAAACCGAGCAGAATTAACATGTTTTGTTGGTTTGGGTTTTTTGGTTTTTTGTAATTATATCCTGATCCTGGGCAGTGAACAACTCAGATAGTCTCTGAAAGCCAGGAGAAAAAAATGCTTTCGGAATTTTTAAAATGTCAACATAATCTTACAGACTATGCTGTATTCGCAAAATACCAAATACATGAACAAGGGAGAAAAGCAGAACCAGCAGCTTACTGACAGAGAATTAGAAAATACATTTTAAAGGATGCTAAAATCATAAAGAAAAAAAATTGAAAAAATCTAACAATGTACAGGAAGCTTAGAGTTGAACATCCTATTTTGGGTTCTAAAACAGATTTAGCAATGGAACATCACTAATCTGATTCACTAAGCAGGTGTATGCATATCCTTGCTTTGCAAATATATAAAAACTTGCTACTTTGTTCTCTTTCATGCTTCAGCCTCTTCTGATCGAATCACTTCAGACCCATTTCATTACAGCAAGATCTGCAAAACCATTCACAACTTCTCATCCATTTTCAAAGCAATTATATATAAATCACTGAAATATTGTCTATGCAATAAAGAAAGGCCATGAAACCCAGAGTAATTTAATGCTTTCTTACACTGCCATCAGTTGTTGGTTTATCTATTATCACCTCTGGCAGAAGTTGTCCAGTGGGAGACAACAGACCTGATGGTCCATTTACTAAGGAAACCACTCCATTGCAATCCACAGTGCTGTGCATCTTCCCATTTGCTGGGAGGACTGTCAGCCTTCTGGATGACACACTGGCCTGGCTAATGTTACTGCTGCGCCGTTCACCATGTCTGCGCGGCAAAAACAGAGAACCTCTTCTGCTCGAATTATCCTCAAACGTGCTGTGCTCATCATCAGCAAAGTCATTTTCAGATCCTCTCTCTCTTCCATAGTCTCTAAAACTGAAAAGACTTGTTTTGCTACTAGGCCTGGGAGAAAACAGGGAGCCATGAACACTCAGCAAAGACTGCAAAGGAAACATAAAAAATGACAGCCTGAAGATTATAAGTGTACAAATTGCATGTCTATGTATTACAAAAACAATAATAACTTTTATTCCCCAGGAATTTGTCAGTGCTATCTTTAATACACTGCCTCAGGCTGATCTCAAAGATGCATTACAGATGAAAGTCAACTGAATGCATAAATTTACAGTATACCTAAAACAATAACTGGAGAGAAAAAAAGTAACATGTATAATGCCATAGTAGTTTCAATTTCTGCTTTAAAGAGAAAAATCAAGATTTCTATAAACTCCAATGATCCACATAGGTGATGCATTATGTTAAAAGATATCAATACCTTTAGTCTTCTACATTCATACATTATACTTAAATTTTCCTTTTATGAATTAAGAAGGCATTTCTATTTCAGATTAACTAGGAAAATGCAATGCTGCTGTGCATGTTAAGGTCCTAAATAATAAAATGAGAGAGAACAAAACACTTTTCTTAGGTACACTCTAGAAAATAATACCAACAGTGAGTTGGTATTTAAGAGAATGCTACATTATCTTTCCTTTGTTGCCTTACTTTGCAAATTTGCAGTGAAGCTTGTTGGATATGACAGTTATCTCACAAATTCCAAAAATGACAACTGCATTACTCACAGTACCTGGTGGGGTGATGTAAATGGCTTCCCATAAGTTAGTCTGTTTCCATCAAAAGAAAAACGGAAACCTTTCCTTTTGATACTGCCATCTGATTCAGATTTTGGAAGCTTTTCATCCTTTATGTCATCCTCTTCTCCAGAGAGCTCTCTCTGCCTTCTTTTCTTCCTTCTATTTCTTCTTTCTTTGGCACTTTTTGAGCTAAGCTTGGATGCATCCGAAGAACTATCTGAGGGTGCCGCAATCCCACTTTCACAGCTGTACTCTGTCATCTCTACTACAGCTGCTGCTAATGCCTGCCACAGCAATTATTTAACAAGATGATTTAGAAATCACACCATTTTTAAAGACAGATGTAGCCCTTGTTCCTAAGATTTATATCAAATTACTTCTAGTAAACAGCATAGTTGGGTTTGTGCAAAACTACAAATGAAATTCTGCAGTCTGAATGGAATTTAAATGGAGTTCTACTTTGCATCCATATCATGGAGTCAGCCCACAGTGTCTACAGCCAAAAAGTTCATTAGAAAATATTTGAAAATTAATAAATTAATTAGAGTGAATTCAATAGCAAACAAAAGAGCTAAACAGAGTCATACGTTAGTCTGTATTAATTAAGTAAACTAATCCTAACTTTTATTGTAAGTAGCTTCCTTAAGCTGCTTCCAGTTTTTGATTCACTGGTAGCAGCACAAGTAGCAAAAATTAAACAGAAATTTATAGATAAAAATATTTTACACTCTAATCAAGGCTTTGAAAGTATTGAAATTATTTCTAAGATGAGAATTTGGAAAATCATCACACCAGTTTACTAAATACTACCCCAGGATAAGAGATATTTATTTAAAACTATTATTCTGATTTGGAGACTACTCTTTGTTCTCAGTTCAGAAATTCATTAACACTTTAGATATTATATATCTCAAAAGCAATAAAGAACCATAGAAAAAGCAGTCTAAAGTACTTCAACTAAACAAAGTACTTAGACTACTAAACAAATAGCATGCAAAGGAACACACTAAAGCCCAGACCCTTGTTAGAAAATACCTGAGCTTCTTCTTGCTGTTTCCGCAGTTGTTCAAGCTTCAGCTTAAAGTCTGCCTCCCTCTGCTCCGCTTCAACAATTGTTGCTTGATTTTGTTCTTCATAGGCCATGGCAACCACAGCCAAAATCAAGTTGATCAAATAGAAGGAACCCAGAAAAATCACCACAACAAAAAATATCATGTATGATTTGCCAACAGCTCTTAGTGTCTATAGGAGGAGAAGAGAAATCATTCGTCTAGTGAAGAAATGCATCAGTTCTGCAGTTCATAAGCATTAATGACTTTGAAAAGTGCAAAACTAATAGTGAGTTAGTTTTCCTTCAGTAGTAAAATCATATGAGTTTTCTGAATTACAAAATAATCAAAATAAAAGGACAATTCTTGTATGTGAAAAACATGTCTAAGGATCATGCTGCTCTGAGACAAACCTCTTTCAATGCTTAATAATCTCGAAAAGTATGTGGGATCGGAGCTAATATTGTAAGTCACATATCACAGGTTGGAGGCTTAGAATGCTTACCACGTATTAGCATGCTTTCCCTTTGAAATAACCAAAAGAACTAAAAACGACACAATTGCTTAGATAATTAGAAGATAGTATTTATTATAATTAACACATTCGCACACACCATATAATGAAAAGCTATGGTAACAAAGTTAATTTATATCAAGTCATGCATTCTTATATGCTGATTATAAAAAAAAGATTAAAAGTACTGAAATTAAGGTTCAAGTTCTGCTGTCATGAAGTATTTTTACAATTTAAAGTCAATATTGACATTTTTGAAAATATTTTGAGGCACAAAATGAATCACACACTGTAAAAATTAAATTAAGGATCAAAAAAACCCTCATGTGCCTCTTCAGAAATCATGTGAGATTCTGTACTAAGTGTCAGTGTCTGCTTAGTTTTGCAACTGAATTTGCTTCCTTTGACAAATTTCAATTGCTAACAATAGCAATGGTATGTAATATAAATAAGAATGGCCTTTCCATGATTGATTTGAGGCCAGTAATAACACTAACCACCATTTTTTGATATACTCACCAGCTGATAAAGATTTTCCCAATAGTCCTGTGTCATCAGTCGAAACAGTGACAAGAAAGCCCAGCTGAATGTGTCAAAGCTAGTATATCCATAGTTGGGGTTACTACCAGCTTTCACACAGATAAACTTTTCTGGACATTTACTAGGAGGGAAAAAAAAGAAAAAGACATAAGAAAAAAGAAAAAACATACACAAATTTCATATAACACTTTTTTTTTTTAATATTATTGTTTCTTGAGCTTCTTGTGAAGTTTCATCTGTGGAGGGTGCTGCTATTCATGGCTTAAAACAATTCAAAAATTAGTGAGGAAATTAAAAGAGTGTTCTTTAAAGAAAAATCCAGAGAGAGCAAACAAGTAACGGCACTATTTCCTTCTATGCCCTTTCACAATTATAAACAAAATAAAGTTTATTATCAACAGTTTGACATTACCTCTGCAGATACTTCTTCAATGAAAATAACATATGTACTTAACACAGAGATTTCAATAGGTAGATACTTCCATGCAGGAAAAAGACAGCCAGCACACACATTTTATGCTGAACTTTGTCTGTTAGTAAGGTTGGTATACCAGATTTCTTGGCTTCTTCACATCTGTGAGTCTAATTAACAAATTCTACTTTTATCTCCTGAAATTGTTCATACTGGTTTTGAGAGTAGGTGATACAATTTTGATATCAAGTATAAGCACACTGTTTCAATTATGATTCCATTTTCGAAAGACAGAAGAGGCTCTTGTCTCCAAAACCTCTAAAAAACACTGTGAAGATTTCATGTGTATTTGTCTATTTGATGTGCGTTTACACACATACACAAAATTAGTTACATATATAAGTTAAACGCTTACAAAAATAGTTTGAGTATGTGTGCTTTAAAGCCATAATCAACCAAAATCAAGGGATGGACTGGTAATTCATTAACATAAAGAATTATGTGGTTTAGTTATAAAAAATTGTCACAGAAAGAGAGCATGATGCATGCATGCAGCTGCCAGACAGAAGAAGAGTGAAGATGTCCTCCCTAAGTTTGGTCATAAGTCTCAGTGCTCCATGCCTATTTTACAGCTCAGAAATGGCAGGGAACCATGATAAAGAATGTTAAGTCATTGATAACACAAGGTCCACCTGCTAAGAGGAATTTTCTAGTTACATATGAGTTTTTAAAACAAATTTCCAGCAAAGCATTTTGTCATTTAACATTTTTTACTCACTCAAGTGTCCAGCTACTAGGAACTATGACCATATTTTTATTGACTGTGACATTAGTGTGGCAGGATGTGTCTACCTCCTCTCCACCACAGACGGTTGGTGCATATGCAAGAGATAACCCAGGCAGGTCACAGGCCCAGCATGGGGTCATCTCTGGCACCAAAAAGGCTCAGGCCCCCAGCTAAGAATCAACATCTTAGTCTGGAGAGCAAATGTGGGAAGAGATGAAAGAAAAATAAGTATTCTTGACCAGGTAACTAAATTAGCTTTATTAAGTTTAGATTGACATTTTTTACATGTTTTTCAGACAGATAGTATGTCATTTTCAGTATACCTTACCCTGCATCTGAGCTATTGCCACAAAGAAGAAAATCCTGTGCTCCTAGACGATAGAAATTACCTAAAGAAAAAATAGGAAGTAACATGTTTACACATGAAAGGAGTTTGGTTTTTTTGTGACAATGAACCTATGTTCAAGTTATCATGTTTTGAATGATCACAATCTCCCATTCACATTTTCCCAATAGTGGGTTCAAATACTGGCACAATCATAAAATGGCTTGGATTGGAAGTGACCTCAAAGATCATCTGGTTCCAAAAACCCATGCCTGGACACGGATGCCACTTAATAGATTGGGGGTCCATGCAACCTGCCCTTGAACACTTCCAGGGATGGGGCACCCACAACCTCCCTGGGCAACAAAATAAAAACACATTGCAAAAATTAAATCCTAGAACAATGATTAGAACATAAATTGCATATTCTTTTCCTGAGTCACTGCACACTGAATAGCCTTCCAAAATCTGATGTTCAATAGATAAGAGAAAGAAAACACAAAGCTTAAAACTCCTGTTATCCAGTAAGTAGATTGTAACCAGACAAAGCCTCTCTCCTTTAAAATGGAACTATTTATAATGACTTTCTGGCAGTTTTAAAGCCAGAGCAACATTAACTAGCACATCCTGTGACTGAAAATATGAAGGCAGCATTTAAAAAGAAGATGGGTGTTCCAATTACAATGTTCAACAGCTGCTGTACTACAAACAACTTTACAGAATTATTCTTTTAATTATAAAGTGGTAGCCTTCAGAAAAAGAGAAATACACATTGTTAGTAATTCTTAACAATTGTGCTGTCCTTAAAATAAAAGAAATAAAGAAAAATAGTACTGTTAGAAAGATGATAATAAACCAGGGAAGAAGTTTTTAAGAGTGAAGGTAGACCCCATTCAGAGGGACCTAGGCAAGCTGGAGGAACAGGCTGACAGGTGACATATAAAATTCAGAAAAGACAAATGCAGCTGTGTATCTGGGAAGGAAGAGCCCCTCGCAGGGACACAGGCTGGGAACTGACAGGCTGACAAGCAGCTCTGCAGAAAATGCACTGGTGGACAGAGAGGCAGGTGAGGCTGAGTCAGCAGGGTGCCCTGACACCCAAGAAGGGCAGCAGCCTCCAGGGCTGCAGGAATAGAAGGCCAGCTCTCAGAGTGAGGGAAGTGACTGTCCCCCTCAGCTCTGCACTCACTAGACCCTACCCAGAGTATTGTGTCCAGGTTTGGCACCGCAGCACCAGCAGACATTGAGAAAATGGAGCACAGGGTCACCAAGGTCACGAGCAGGCTGGAGCATTCACCATGTGAGGAGAAAACAGGGAACCTGAGCATATTCAGCCCAGCAAAGGGAAGGCTCTGGGGGGAGCTGGTAGAAAGCATCCCGTAACTACAAGGAAGCTATCGAGGGGACAGAGACAGGCTCTTCTCAATGGTGCATGGCAGAAGAATGACAGACAATGGGCATAATTGCAAACAAGAGAGGTTCTGACTAGATACGAGGAGAAACTTTACACCATGAGGACAGCCAGACACTCAGATCTGGAAAAGAAAGAAATCTGGAAAAACACTCTTATCTCAACTAAATCAATCTGCTGCCATCCTCAGCTGATGGTCTTGATGTACCTTTCAAGCTGACAAAGGTTTTGGTTTTCATAGGGTAAAAAACCTACTGCATTTAAATAGCCAGAAATAGCCCATAATACATGAATACAGGAGGATGAATAATATTTAAACATAGGAGGATGACAAACCAAACATTTAAGTATAGTGATGCCAAAATCCTGCCATTAAAACCAAAACTTATAATGCAGCTGACACTGTATACAAATAATTAATAATTATATGAGAAAGGAGGAATACAAACACAACCAGACCAAACAGCCTTGCCTGCATCAGCACTCTGTAGACTCCAAGCAAAGACAAAACATGTAGCATATAAAGCAACTGACATTCCAGAAAATTTTATTTCTTTTAGATTGCCACCTAATGCAAACCAGAAGTAGAGAACCTATATACTGTATTATCTGCATGTAAAGTGAGAATTCACAAATGTTCTGCAGCACATAAACTATCAGCCAAAATTGCCCACAAAGCACTATCACCACTCCATTTTCACATCCCTTCTTAGGTAAATAAACTAGCTAAAATGACAGATTGCACAGAAAACATAAACGCAGTCACAGAATTTCAACAATTCAGAACCATAGAAAGATAATCTGAAAATGCAGGAAACAACAGAAAACTCTAATGTCCAATGTTAAAAATGGGAGAAAATCTGGCTCATCAAAACTCAGCCTGTAACAATTGTATTTTCCTTTACTTTTTGTGAGAGTCACTGAGGAGGAAAGCTAGCATCCATTAGCCTACAAATTTATTTTTACTTAAATACACTACTTTTACAATTAAGTACTAAGCAATACCCTGTAAATCTACTTCTAGTACAAACCCACACATGAAAACTAATTTTTGATAATTAGAAGTTATACTACATCTCATAGTTCATTTTGTATTACAACGTTACTATGCTATCACTTAAAAGGACAGAAATACAAAACATAAGCATGTGCATGGTTCTGAATCAGCCTGGAATTTTTCACTTCAGTCTACAGACATTAAGCCTGCTGAAAAATATCTGGATAAAAATGTGTTTTTCAGTCCCAAGCTGAATACCATCTCCTTTCCTACTGGAATCTGCCTGCCTGGGGAGCTGTATATCAGTGAAAGCAATTGGTTTGTTACCTCTACCTAATAATAAAAGCACATCTTAACTAGGAGTGTCTCTCATATTTATCTAGTGCTTCTGGTTTTTTAATATATCTCCTAAAGATACAAGAAAAGCCTAAAATAATTGGTTTTGTTCAGCCTTGAGAAGACTAGGGAGGGAGCAGAGGACCGGGAGAGATGTGTGAAGATCTTCAGTCTACCTACAAGTATAACATGAAAGACTGTAATGAAGATGGAGCCTGACTCATCTCAGGAGTGTACACTGGAAAGATAAGAGGCAACTATCAAAAGTTTGAGCATGGGAAATTCTGAAATGATATTCAAGAAAGTTTCTGTGAGATTGGTCAAATGGTGGCACATGCCACCCAGAGGATGCCATAATATCCCAATCCTCAGAGATACTAAAAACTTGACTGGAACAAGGGATTGAGCAGTCTGCTCCACCTGGACCTGCAGCTGAGCAGCAGTTGGTCTGGACTGTGGAGATCCTGTCCAACCTGCATGATTCTGTGATTCTAAAACTAACCTAAGCCTCTAAAAACATTTCTATGTGCAGCTAAGGGAAAGAGCAATCATGTCAGCATGAGTGTGGGATGCAATATATACAGATTCCTATTCTTTGCCATCCAATTTAATTTTTATCTTTAGCCTGCAGTGCAAAACAGTTATCTTGTGCTTGTGCATATGGGTTTATATACAAAAATTTTAGCAAGTTACAACAGTATTTCTTACTTTTGTTGTTAATGTATGCTGCCCAGTCAAATTCTGTACCATTAAAGTATGGAGCTACATATTTTTCAAAATCTGTTGAATTTTCTGATGGCCAGAACAAGCATTTATTCTTCAAATTGCCCATGAACAGCTGCAGTCCTATCAGTGCAAATACACTCAGGCAAAACACAGTCAGGATCATCACGTCCGAGAGCTTCTTCACAGACTGAATTAAGGCTCCAACAATAGTTTTCAAGCCTGCAAACAGAGGCAGATTTTTATTATAATATTAAACATTTAACTAAGCTAAAATGCAATTTAAACTTCTCCAACACATCACCAAATACCATGCACAGCTTCAAAAAATATTCTTAAAGCATTTTCCAAAGGAAAAACTACCAATAAGTTTCATCATTCCTGCAAAATAATTTCAAAATACGAATGGGAATGAATGGCATACATTCCAAAGCACCTGCTCTTCAAATCAAGAGCTTTCAATTGTACATAAACACTACATCTAAAGAAAATAGTTAATTTTATTTTCTTTTTGATGCCTCTTGCTCCAAACCTTTGCCAGTATTCTATTCCAATACACAACACATTGGTTCTACAACATCAAACAATGAGAGACCACAATTGTATTTCAGTAGTGATTTTAATGTCTGCATTCCAATGCATTCTCTTCTGTTGGAGGTGGGGTTTGGTGAAGATAGGCATCATAAGCTAATAGCTACATCATGCAATCTCCATGCTATTCACTATTATCTTATTACTCTGTCAGGGATTCAATTTCTACAAAAAACTAAAATTTTCAATCCCAAAAGTCTTTCATAAATACGTATATGCAACATTCAGATTAGTTAGAGAAAAATAAAAAGACTTAATTTTGATCCTTAACATGGGAGAGAAAATTTGACATCATGAAATGGAGGAGTATACAGGCTATGTAAATGAGTTCTTCATGCAACTGAGTATTAAACTCTGAGGCTGAGTGTTTTAGAAAATTAGAAAAGGAAATGAATTGAAATTAAGACAAAAACCTGGATGTTTCTGTTAAAAACATGAGTTCGGCTTCTGGGTAGTTTCAGTCAGCCTCGGTGTTTAACCTCGCTCTCACCTGGAATGACTGATATTGTTTTCAAAGCTCGGAGAACTCTGAATGTTCTCAACGCTGAGACATTGCCCAGGTCCACAAACTCTGTCACATATCTGTAGTGAGGGATTCCACACACAAACACAATGACAGCACACACAAAATTAAACAGAGGTGATGTAGAGCGCCTACTATTTTACACAGTCACTTCTTACCTGGAATTACAGAAATAGTTTTCAAAGCTCTCAATACTCTGAAAGTTCGAAGAGCTGAAACATTGCCTAGGTTTACAAATTCTGTTATATACCTGTAGGATTAAACCACAGTTATTCAGAATTAAGGTAGAGTGTATGCTACTTACCTGGACCTGAAATCCAGACTATTTTTTTTGTAGAAATAAGTTTAAATTAAAGGCTTGCATTCATATCTTCCTGTTTCAATTAAGTTTTCCCTAAGAAATTTACTCTTAAGATTTTCCATTAACTGCAAATTTAAAATGAAACTTACAGGCCTGATTTTGTTTTTTAAATACGATTTTAAATTGATTGTTCAGTGATATCTTTTGTACTGTGGGATAGTCCACTAATTCTGCTATGTGCTATACTAGTGCAAAATATTTAAGTGGAAAAACTTGAAACATAATTCAGCTACAATTAATTTCAAGTGAACTAACATAAGCCAAACAAACTATTACAGGTTCGAAAAAAATTCTGTTATTTTACTTAAAAAAATATTATATACTTACGCAAAGGAAATGACAATAAAATCAAGCCAGTTCCAGGGGTCACGAAGGCAAGTAAAATCATTTATACAGAAGCCTCTTGCAAGGACTTTAACTAGAAATTCAAAAGTATAAATTCCAGTGAAAGTGTACCTATGAGAAAACATTCAAATAGAAGTTAAAGATTGTTGTGTTGTTCAGCGATACATCATGAGCATACAAGAAAATAACTCAAACCCAATGATTAGTACATGCACTGAACAGCAGTTATAAACTCACATAAGCTATGACTGTTTCCCCACCATTCTTTTGTAAGATAATAGGATTACACCTTTTTATTTTGTCTGAAAAATATTTTTGCAGTTTCTAGCATGTAAGCTTTTTTAATTTCAGCACTAATAATAATAATAATGAATAACATGAAAAAAATATTTTTGTTCAAATAACATTTCAGCATCGTTGCCACGTCAGAAATAAAGTCCATGGGTAAGTGAAACCTAGTATTTACTGAAGGTACTTGATGGCTGACCAGGTAGACTTGAGAATGTCAAACAGTAATCCACAACAGAGGTATTTTCTTTAAAGAGTGGGTGTGCCCCATAATTAGATTTTGCTGCACAAAATGAAGATGATTCAGAGGGGCTATTGAAAGCATCTTCCATACTGAAAAGCAGTAGTTTTGAGTTGAATGACCTTTTTCTTTTTTAATGACAAAGAACAGCTCAAGAGGGAGAATGCATGAAAACATTGCTTGTATGAACATTCTGAGGAAAAGCATTTATCAGCATTTTTTCCAGAGAAAAAGGTTAACAATGTCACAGCTTCTTTCCTTCCCAGAGCTTGCAGGACTGTGCTGCTTTGGGTTGCAGCTAGGACCAAACTCTAAGTAGGAAAAAGGAGAACACTGGTATTACATAAGTAAAACCGCATGGTCTAGCTCTTAATTTGCTTTTCATTTTTGAACAACTTTAAAAATTATTAGCCAATTTCAATATACTTACTCTACATCCTTTGCCCATTCTGGAAGATTCCTCCATGTCATAAATACACAGTTTGCCAAAATAGTGAGCATAATGACCTTGTTGAACAATGTTGACCGTAGCTAAGGAACATACTCCTTTTAAAAGCCGAATTTGCACAACACAAAATATGAGGAATTGGCCAGGACATAGAATATTGACAACATATAAGATACAAATCAATTTACTATCACTAGCAATGTCATAAATAATGCAAAGATATTTCACAAGAATGATGGTTATACACTTATCACAGAACCATTTAGGTTGGAAAAGACCGCTGAGTTCACCAAGTCCAACCTTTGACTCTTCACTTGTCAGCTAGACCATGGTTCTAAGTGTCACATCCAGTCATTTCTTGAACACCTCCAGAGATGTTGACTCCACCACTTCCCCGGGCAGTCCATTCCAATGCTTGACAGCCTTTTTTGTGAAGGAATTCCTCCTGATGCCCAACCTGAACTTTCCCTGGTGCAGCTTGAGCCCATTTCCTCTTGTCCTGTCGCTGGTTACCTGGGAGAAGAGCCTGCCCCCCACCTGGCTACAACCTCCTTCCAGGGAGTGGTAGAGAGCAATAAGGTCCCCCTGAGCCTCCTCCTCTCCAGGCTAAACACCCCCAGCTCCCTCAGCTGCTCCTCAAAGGACTTGTGCTCCACACCCTTCACCAGCTTCGTTGCCCTTCTCTGGACACGCTCCAGCACCTCAATGTCCTTCCTGAACTGAGGGGCCCAGAACTGGACACAGCACTCGAGGGGTGACCTCACCAGTGCCGAGTACAGGGAGATGATCACTGCCCTGGTCATGTTGGCCACAACATTCCTGATACGGGCCAGGATGTCTTGCCCTTCCTGGCCACATGCTGGCTCATGTTCAGCTGCTGTCAATCAAAATCCCCCAGGTCCTTTCACACTGGGCCACTTTCCAGCCACTCTGCCCCCCACCTATAGCACTGCATGGGGCTGTTGTGGCCAGTGTGTAGAACCCAGAACTTCGTTATGTTGAACCTCATGCCATTGGTCTGGCCCAGCAATCCAGCCTGTCCAGGTCCCTCTGCAGAGCCCTCCTACCCCCCAACAGATCAACACGTCCATCCAACTTGGTGTCATCTGCAAACTTACCAAGGGTACACTCACTCCCTTCATCCAGATCACCCATAAAGATTTTAAACAGGGCTGGACTCAATACCGCACCTTAGGGAACTCCACTAATGACTTGACTTCTCCTGAATTTAATCTGCAGGTTAAGTGACTAATCTTAGCTCAGACTGATTTTGAGAGGAAAGAATTAAACGCAGGAACATGTTTAAACCAAAATTCCCAGTATTAACCTTAGTAATATTAATCAGCAGCAAGCTTTAACAAACCACTTGAAAAGGATATGAATGAACCAAAATCTTAATAGCTAGTCTTCTAGTAATATTGAAAGGAGATAAAAGGTACAAGGCAGGTGTGGCACTGAACCTGTGGATTGTCTTCCCTTTATCCAGTACTATAAACGTCTTTAAAAAACAGACAAAAAGGGCACGGGGTTAGTAGGGTTAGGAAATAGGAAATTAAGGATACAAGTTAGCAACCTTGCCATAATAGAGGCTGCTTACATCTAAGTAGCCAAATTTATTTTCAGTAGAATTATACAAGGAAACACCAGATTCTAAATTTTCACATGAACAATGAAAATGCTACACCATGCATTGTCTCTGTGCTCTTAAACAAAATCTGCATTTCAGAGTTCAATTTCTAGGATTAAGTAATTACATTAAAAATATAATTAAAAATATGACTGTTTACATTTAAATTTAATGCAGCTCTTTTACTTGCATTTCAGAACTAAGTTGGCAATGCAAAACAAAGCACCTAGCTAACCATTTTTGGGCACTCACAAGGAATTATTTAACCATTTCAGCATGCTAAAACTGCTTCTGTGGTGAGACGCCCTTGGCTTTTTAAATCCTTGGCTTTACTGTCTTTATTGCCTGTGCAGTTGTCACTAGTACCATCAATGTAACTATTTTTGATTTTGAATAAGAGACACCATGAAAATATCACCTAATGAAATCTTAATTCAATCTACATTTAATGATTATTCTCCCAAAAGTCTAATATCCATAAATAAGCAGGTTATAACACTAAATACTTCTGTTTTCCAATGGCATTTTACTATAAAAGAAATAGGTCATTTGTCAATACTGTGAAGTTAAGAGAACAAAACCAAAAATAACTAAAAAAATCTACATATGATTATTAGTCTTCAACATTCTATATCAGAAAAAACACTGCTTTAATTAAAAAACACTGCTTATTACAGAGATAATACAGCTCTTTGGTTAAATTCTTACTTGCAAGATACTATTTTGTTGATTATCCAGTACTTAATCTCAAGAACCCATTCTTTGCTTTTATTTTGACAAGCATTTTATTGATTGCACAATAAAATAACCACTTGCTGCTTATTTTGTACTGCCTTTTTAATGTAAACTCAGTTTTGTTTTCTTTTTTGACATCATTCCACTTCACATGCCTACATAAAAAATATTTTTTCTTCATCTGTACTTGCCAAAGTAAACACCTTGTTTTTTTCTTCTTTTTTTATCATTATATCTATAAAAGAAACGGAATCAATATATATAAATTTAGATTTTGTCGTCAGGACTATATTGGGCCTATAACATAGACCCAATATTGAAACCTAGAGTAGACTGGTTTAGTCTTTATACTTTTTTTAAAATTTTGTAAAACAAATATTTCTACAATATTTTAGGGAATGTTTGACAGCGATTTTTCTGTCATATGACTGTATGAGCACTTTGTCTAAAGACTTCCATAATGAACTAGATCTCAGGTATTATATTTCTTAAAAAACCCAGAGAGTAGCCAGACAGACGGGAAGTTTTTGAATGCTTCAGCATTCAATCAGATCTGAAGAGATTACAGAACATTTAATACAAAATCCATTAACTAAAATACCATAATATTAGACATGAAAAGTGCCCTTTAAAAAAAAAGGCAACTTAAGCAAGAGTTACAGCTGTCTTTTTAGTGCAATTAAAATAATTAACACCTACTGCGTAATAATTTCAATCAGCACTTCTGACCAACTCCTCAGCAGACCACTTACCACTTTATAGTTGAACAGAAGTGTTCTAATTACACTCTTAATACAAAACACTTACTTTTTTATTGATGTAATATGGGTCCAGGTCCTCCAGGGGTTCAGACACCATTCCTGGAGGAATATCACCATAAATAAATGGCAGTGTCTTTCCTGCCTCTAAGTCATTATTTGGCTTTGGGTAATTTTCTTCATGACCAGCATCATCTGTAGGCTCATCTTGGTCACAATGAAATTTTTCATCAGCAATACGTTTTTCAATAGCTGCAAGAGATTCTTCGGTAAAATAGAAGAAGCTGTCAGGTCCTGGTGGTACCAGCATTGCCTGCGCCATCTTCTCATTCTGCAAATTTTAAATGCTTTTAGGCTCTTGTGCAAGAAGATCCTAGGAAGACATGGAGGGAAAAAAAGAAGAAACAGAAAATCGCACCACCAACAAAATCCCCAAATAAAAGCTTTTGGCGTAGTCAGCATCTGCCTCTTTTCTCTTTATAAAGACGTGTGGCAAGAAGTATTTCAAGTAACGGTCAGGTATTTAATAGAAAATTAGCTACTGGTAACAGCATGGCAAAGAGATAGAAGTTAAGACGTAAAGAAAAAAATAATGAAAGTAAAAAACAGATCAAATTTGCTTACAGTTTGTCAACTCAGGTTAATACCTCTCAACAAAAAAAAGGAAAAACATTCTCACTCTCCCTAGCCTGACATTAAGTTACCTTATCATGAAAAAACGTGTTAGCACAGCTAAGCAGTGCAGTCAATGGTTACAACCTCTAACATACAGATTTATACATTTTTGGCACACCACCTTAAAAAACCTTGCATTTATATGACAAAAGTAGAAAGAAAAAACATGCTATTTTTATTACTCTCAATGTCTGATGGCAACATTACTCCATCTGGTGGCTTATACTATGATTGCTAAACTAATGTTTATATTATACTATTAGGTACTACACAAACACAGTCTATATTTAAAGCCATATTCACAGGCAGAAAGTAACCAGCCTGAAGTTTAGTCTTTCCCTTTTAGGCTTTCTGATTCGTATCTGCCTGATTTTTAATTGTAACTTTGATGGCACTATCTCTGTAATTAAGGAAGTTATGACGGATGAAGAGTTTTAGATTTATACAAAAAGTACAGCATACTCAAAATTACAGCACTCTCCTGGAGACCAAGGATATTTTCAAAACACTTAAAAATAATAAATTCATTAAATTACAACAATCACTAATTGATCATTTCTTTCTAGGTTATATTTTCTACAGTGAGTGTACAGTTAACACGTAACAGTGCAGTATCTTCAGAAAAAAACAATTTTTTTGAACAGACACGAGATGGAATCCAGTCCCACTTGCTGGCAGTCATTAAGTGTTGTAGCCTTTGTCAACACAACATTGTGATGAGTTGACCTTGGCTGGCTGCTCTCCCACTCACGCTCCACAAAAGGAACTGCATAGGAGAGAATAAAATGAAAAAGCCCAGGTATTAAAATAAAGACAAGCAGATCATTTACAAATTACTGTCATGGGCAAAACAGACTCACTTGGGGAAAAAAAATTTATTGCCAATTAAAACAGAATTGGATGGTAAAAAACATAAATCCTAGAAGAATTTTCCCTTTGCCTCTTGTTTCCAAGCTCAACTTTACTGTTTTACTTTCAACTCCTACACCTCCTCCCTCCCCAAGAGGCATGGGGAAGGGCAGGAATGGGGGCTGGGGTCAGACCTTTGCAGCTCTTCTTTGCTACTCCGTCCTCCTGTTTTTCCCTTGCTCCAGTATGTGTCCCTCACACAGGCTGTAAAGCTTCAGGATAAGGTTGCTCCAATGTGGGCTCTGCCTGTGCCTCTCCCTCAAGGAATATTCACTTTCTCCAGTGCGGAGTTCCGCAGAGGCTGAGGGTTGGGTATCTGCTCTGGCACTGTCCTCTATGGACTGCAGGAAAATACCTGCTTCAACATGGCCTGTCCCACAGGCTTCCAGGAATTTTCTGCTCCAGCACCTGCAGCCCTTCTCCCACCCCTGTTCCCCTGACCTTGGAGTCAGAGCTGTTTCTCACACTTCTTTCCTCACGCTGACCTGTGGCGCTTTGTTCTTTTCTGGATGTGTTTTCTCTGAGGCGTTGCCATCCTGGCTGAGCTGTGCAGAGGGCAGCGCTGGGTTCTCTGCATGCAGCCCGTCTGGCAGCCCACCAGCCCTGAAACACCATGACCACTGCTCAGAGTGACCACAGGCCTCACTGTCAAGAGGAAAAAAAAGCAGATTTCGATGATGGCAAATGTTATAGGCTCCTGCCATCACAAAAGGCACAGAGTGAGCCAGTTCTCCTGAGCCCAGTGTGTATGGTGAGGATGCACTGGGAAGGAAAAATACTGATGGTAGACTTTTTCATGAAGTTTAACTGCTCCAAAGTCAAATAACCCATGACACAGTGAATCCCAGATGTCTGCCTTTTCCATGTCAACTTTTAGGTCAACTTCATGTTAGTTGAGCATATTTTCTATTTTTACAAAATTTACAGCAGAAACTAGATTGCCATGGATACACAACCCATCATGCAAGCCATCTCTTCCTTAAAATTTGTCAGTTGAGGTTATGGACAGACTTCAAATCTCTGCTTTTTTAGCTGAGCCACAACAGGTTCCAAGTCCTTGGCAAATACCACATTTTTCATGTCAGCTGCTAAGCACTTTACAAAAACACAGACAGGTTTTCCCTCTGGAAAAGAAGCCTGAGAATGCCAAGTCTTTCCTTATTTATTTAAAAATGCATAATTTCATCTGTTCCATCTTAAAGCAAATCACCATTTTCAAATGCAACATTTGATTGTTGTTTAGCCTTTTGGGGCAAATCCTTCTCAAATCCTTAGCACCAGTCAACCTGAAGATCTGCCCAGTCATACTCGGACTGAGAACCAGCTGTGTCTCAAAAGGTACTTTTCCTTCAGAAGCTGAATGACACCAGTGGCTCTAAATAACCAAGAAGCCTTCACCAGCAAAAAGGAAGAGAGATCTGTCTTCCGAGGAAGAACACCAGGATCTCTTTCCATAAGATTAATTTTTACCTAAGAGCTAAAGTAACACAAGTATTACTTGGTACCTTTAGGTCATTTATTTAGCTTACAACTTTGGGTTTGGTTTTTTTATAAAACGAAGGGCAAGGTATTATCAGCTTCTTTATTTGTAAGCTGAAGTTCGCAAGAATTTCCTTAGTGCAAGCAGCTGAGTCTATATATACTTTTTTTTTAAGTCAAGGAGAGTTCTTACTAGTAGGGGCTTTTTCCTACACCAAGGTGGCATCAGTATTAACTTAAATAGTAGGTTTTCCTCAAAAAAAGTCATTCCTATACAGTATATTACCAGTACTACATGTATTGTAACAGATCCTGAGGACAGCACTTGTAATAAAATTTGTATTTCATGAATGATGCAAACAACAGTTAATGCCATTATAAGTAGTCTACACACACTCAGTTAATATCTACAATGGTTAGATGACTGTACAAAATTTTTTAGAGTCTGAAGAGATAAGACAGCAAGATCTACAGCTATTAGACCAACTTCTATCTTATAAACAAATAAAACAGGAGCTGTACACACGATGCTGCCCTGTCACAGTAATGTTGCTCTTAACAGGCTAAATAAAATACAAGCTTTTCAGCACCACTACACACCACTGACCAGACCACCACGCCTATGAAGAAGTAGGAGCACACTTCGCAGTCTAAGAAATACTTAGGCAACTTTGTGTTTCAATGATTATCAACAAGCATGTCAACAACAAAAACCAACCAACCAAAACCAACCAAAAACAAACAGAGAAAAGCGAGATACTCAAGGAGAATGCAAATATATACCATAACATTCAGCTAGTCTTTTAGAGGATGTTCTCATTACTTGGATAAAGACTCAGAAAACTTTAAAAATATTCTAGTCAACATTAGGCATATAGACTTGGAAGGTGACAAATACGATGCCCACAGAAACTACTTGTTATCAAACATGTACTTGAAAATGTCACGAACTGTTATGTCTGTCTATGCGTTTAGGCTAAATTTACTCTTTAGAGGTCTATAATGCGTAAAACTAAAAGTTCACGACTGTTCATTTCACCAAATACCACTACGGCCTTATGGCAGTTTTTCTGAGTTATTGCAGTTGTTATCAGAATGAAAATCAATCTTTCCGCTTGCATGTTCATATTCCACTGGTTTATTCAGCAAGGCTTAAGTGGTACCCTTAGGGCTGAGATGAACTCCAGCATTTCTCTCTAGAGACACCACAGCCAATGACTGCAGCACAATTCTCAGTGTTAACACAAAACAGAAAAAAATTATTTTCCAATACATGACAAATATCTTCTGTGAATATTTTATGCCAGCAGCCTAATCACCGCCCATGCTTGGAAAAAAACCCACACCTATTAAACACTTCTCAAGTTACAATTCAGTGACGGTTTCCTTGTCATTACTTTTTTACAGTACTGCAAATATATAAACGTTGTAACACTGTGGAAGAAAGTGGTGCCGTTACCTCATGGAAATCAGTTTACCCAAGAAAGAAACTGAACAAAAGAAAAAGATAAAGCAGGATGGATTGGTTTAATGACTTACATGTGTCTCTTTCCTGCAATTTTGATGGTATTTGTATTACGAACTAAGAGGTAGTAACAATCAAACCAGAAAACAACATATAATGCAAATCCTGAAGAAACTGTTACACTTCCCCCCCCAAAATCCCACAAAGGTCCTTCTGAAAGCCCAACATTAAAAAAATCCACCATCAGTAAAAAATAAAACCCAATACATAAATCCCTATTTTCTCAGCTCACTGTTAAGAAATAGGCTTCTAGTCTTTCATGGCTATGTTGTGCATGCAAGCCTGAATGGAGACCCTGCCCATCAAGCAGGACAGAAAATTCAAATTACAAATGAAAGATTACAGAAAACATACCACAGACTCTGTAGTAGCACAGCTCTAGGAAGAAACTCCCGGGGCAGGAATGAGCCAGTTAACAACCTGATACTAATGTTAACATAAATATATTCTTATGGAGTATGGGTGAGTGAGCAAAAATAATTTTTAAATGATCTTTTAGAAAATATTTTTAATATGTATACAAAGAAAAGCATCAGGGTCATTTATATTAAGTTTGAGGTTTTAAGCTTGAGTCCACTGGGCTGTAAAGAAAAGCATGAATAGTAGCTTTTACTGTTTCCATATATATATATATGTATTTGTTTCTAAATTTATTTTAATATTTGCAAAAATAATGGTCAAGCTTAGACCCAAACCAGTCAGCAACAAAACCCTCGGTACTGACAGAATGTGTTTCCCAAACACAGTATTTTTATCTTAACATTTTTCAGAGGTAGAAATAACATATCTGCTCTTCCTACTATATATTCTACAACATAATGATGAATTTTTACAGTATGATTTCCCATGTTCTCTATGCTATGGTACACTTCATAGTGTCATTTTAGTAACTTGAATAAAGCTTGCAGTGTACTAAAAAAGCTGTACTACCGAAATTACTAAGTCTCAAAAAACATCTAAGTCTCACATGTATGAAACTTCATTAAAAAAAAGAAGCTACTATCATGACAGCCAGGTAAAGGTGTTCAGTGAATTTCATTTAGGCAAGTGATCAAATGTGGTGAGTCATAAGCAAATTTACAGATATTTTCTTTGCTATGCTCTTTTTTGTGCATTTCTGTATATAAAAGAATAGTGTTTTTTTCCAAGGATATAATAGAATTCTACTATATAAATTAAGACTTATACCATTAACTACTATATTGTCATTATGCAGTGATGCAGCCTTCAGTTTCTACAGAAAATAAGCTGCGTTTATTACTGCTCCCTCAATATCACAACCCTGTGATTGTTTGCAAAACAAGAAGGAGGCTATAATACAAATCCAGAAAATTCTTAGGACAATGGTTTAATCTAGAAAGTATCTGCTCCTAAACATCAATAAGAACTAAAAGGTTTCTGAATTATTTATTGCTCTGAGACTGAATAGATTAGACCTATGCTACATTTCACCCCTGATACTTCTCAACAAAAGATTGTGCCAGTGCAACAGCACTAAGTGGGACAGCTCATTTTTAAAGAAAATATTTTATCATGTCATTCTTTTGCCTATAAGTAATGTCATTCTGTATAGCTTGTTCATGAAAATAATTTTTAAAACCAAAATAAATGTTAATGGAAGACAGAATTAATTTCTGTTCAGTTTAAGGGATTCTACTCCTTATATGAAACTTGCCTTACAGGACCTGCATCAATTCCAAAGGTATTCTAAACTAGGTCTTTCAACTCAATAGCCTCTGATTTCAATTTATGAATTCACAGTAATACACAGAAGATATAAAAAAATATTCATATTGCAGGAATGAAAAATGTTTAAAAGCTGGAGGATGCTACAGCTGATCTTAAAATAAAATTCTCTAATATAAGCCCATTTTTAGAATCTGCAACAACTCAGAGGCAAATCAGATTGCCTTTCCTTTATGTCAGAAAATGCATTCATCTGGCGCAGATCTAGGAAATTCAGTCCTCACAAACAAGCAATCCAATCCCCATGTATCAAGTAGCCAGTTTGGAATAGAGCCAAGACATAGCAAGTATAAAACTGTACGAGTTTTTTTACTATTGGCAAGGAATGGAAGAACTGTGAAAAACATGATACATTGCCAGAAATGTGATATACACATATTTTTATTCTAGCAAGTATGATATTTCTGTTATCCACATGACTACTTGGACATTTTTCCAGACCAGAGAAGAATTGCTCAAAACATCAAGACCCTGTGTCTGGTTAGATCCAAATCAATCATGTAGCCAACTCTCTGCATAATAAGCCTAATTTAAAGTTTCCTCAGCCTGTTAACTCCTCTTAAAATCTAAAGACAAGTTTATATCAGATTTGCTCCTACACTATGGCTGTTACTCACTTCAATAGCCCATCAGTGCCTCTTACTTTCATGTATCTACAGTAAAAACTGTTCTCTCAGACTTTTCAGCTGGTGGCATGAGTTCAGTGAATCTTTTCTCTGAGTCACATAAATGACACCAATCACTGAAACTTATTTTTACATTTTTTGTGTTTATGTTACATTGTAGGACAGATTTGGTTTTGTAAATCCTGGTGTTCAGTCTTGCAAGATTTCTCCTCATTTCTCCAGATTCCTTCTTCAATTTTCTGCTGTTATTTATGCGTCATTTAACAAATTTATGGCAAAATAAGACTTAACATAGTTTCCATCACAAAGCCCTGATAATGTGTGCTTGGTGACCTTTGCTCCAAATCACTTTTCTTATGATGCCAAAGACGATAATATCAAGTTAATTACATTATGACATTCATCTTTATAAGTTTGGATAATTTCTCTGTATAAACTCATAGCAAAGACAACCATCAAAACTTTTAAATATTACTTCTATCTGCAGATTGAAATGAGCATGTATCTAACTCCTTGTTTTGATGTTTAAAAGATAAACAGAAAAAATAAATATCTCAATGGATACTACATAACAACATACTGCAGCTGCTTAGAGATGAAGCTATGAAACAATACTCTCTACATATATTTTCAAATAATCATGGTACTTGTGCAGTGTTTCTTTTCCTTGCATTCATTAGCTGAAAGAGAGCGTAAAAGAAGGGCAACCATCACAAAGGATAAGTTTATTTTCTTCACACAGAATTCTTATTGCTCAATAATTGTTAGTTACAAAATAGAACACACCACTTAAACTTGTTTTAGCTATTTGAACTCCTTAGGATGTAACAGACAGATTCCCAAAATTGTAGTTCTGGGAACAGGGAAAGAAATTGAGGGCTTCTATCATTTTTTTTATAGCTAGGTGCTAGAATTTTCCCAGGAACTCCATTGCTGAACCATTAAAATGTATCCCCTGAAAGTTCATTTACTCCCCAGAGAGAGACTGCCTCAGCAGCAAATCAGAACTGCAGCACAATTTGCTCAGACTTCATAAGTTTGTATTGATGAATTATTAATACAGTACTAAATAAATTAAACGCAATTATATTACGAAGTACATAAACATTATGCACAGCAAAGGAACCGCACACATCCGCCTACGTGGGATTTTTCATTAGTGTGGCTCTTACAAGTGTCACCTGTCGAGCCACATTTAGCAGAACGCTCCAAGGAAATCACTCAAAGTTCTTACATGATACCACCTCTAACTGATTTATTCCAACTTACGCAGGTGAACCCCTTGCTATAAATTTTTTAGACTAGACTGTGAAATGGTTAGGTTTTGTTATTATTCTGATAACTTCACTGTAAAATTGATTTAAAATTAAAATTATCTTGAATGCCTTACCTCTATCAGATTAAAGTTAATGTATTGAGATCCCAATGACTGTACCAAAACTGTGTTTACAGAAATAACTTTCATTAATGCAGTATTATTCTGGTTTATGACCAATTTCATGAAAGTTAGAAGAAAACATCCTGTTTGGTTTTTCCACACAAGGAATGTGTATGTCGTGTCTGAAGTAGACATGTATAGTTTATATCAACTGCAGCTAAAGGAAAAAATAAAGCAAAGTTCTGATAAAAGTTTTGGTGTTGAATTAATAATAACTTATGTAAAATAAGATTGCAGCTACCAGAGAAAAATATAGCTTGGTAGGCACCTTTTCAAAGTAGATAGTTCAAAATCCAGCTCAAAAGGAGGCTAAGGATACCTTATATAATCTACACTAAGTACAAGTATGTTCAAGGGGTGGGTTTGAGGTTGCTACCCCATACTCCTGCACTGGGTCTCTCCAGGGTCTTCCAAGGTTCCTCAGTTAACCCTCCATCCACCACATTCCAACCTGCTCCTCATGCAAGCCCAGGTTTATTTACCAGCTGCCTATCAGCCTTCAGCACCAGCTGCAGGCTCCAACTTTCTGACTCATATTGTAGGTGGAGCTCTGGAATAATTGCTGTGGGTTATTGCTTGCCTGTTATCAAAATTTCATTCTCCTTTTTGTGTTCTGCTTCAATACTGGGCCACCACTAACACAAGTCACCACTGCAAAGCAACAGTGATAAATGATGTAAAACCAGCACAGCTCCCAAAAAAATACTGCTGAAAGTTTCCCCCGTGAACAACAAAAGTGAATTAGGAACTTAAATTGAATGAGCTTTTTAAGCGCCCCCAAATCAAAGTTTAAAAACCAGAAGATTTTTTATATTAGAAAAGTCCTGTTGAATAATAATAATAAACAAGATACAAATTAGTAACATACTACAGAACACAAACCTATGTTTCACTAGATTTGAAACACTAAAAAAATGTTCTTCAATCTTTAAAATGCACACTGTTTTCTATCTCCCAGGGAGCTCAAAACATTATCATTTAGGGCATAGCAGAAAAGAACATATCAACCTATAATAGAAAATAATTTTTTCATTGACTGAAAACTGCTTAAATTCTGAAGCAGTCTTTAAGCTTATTTGCTGTTATGGACAACATTGGTATTATGATGTAATAAACATGAGGGAATTTTATTAGATGTTTCTAACAACTATTTTAAAACAGCCATTTCATTGCACTTAGATTTTTCATGAAGAAAGTGAAGACCTCTGTAAAATGGTCAGAGAGCATGACTGAACAGACATATAATTTGGAATACTTTAGAAAGCCAATGAGATTTGTTAATGCTTTGTCATGAGCTTTTTAGCCTGCAAACAGCACTTATGTCAGGTCTTCTCCCTCAAATTTTGGAAAAGAGTCTTTTTTTCCTGTTGGCAAATAAGAGAACACAGGAGAAATGAAGGAGGGTATCCAGAGGGAGGAAGAAAGCAACTCTCCCACCAAAGTAAATACACAGAATGTGAAAACTGGCTGCAGAATGTAAAAGACATAAAGTAAGAAGTACAGCCAGACCTCTTTCCGTTTCTCATTCTGGCCAGACAGGCTCCCTATATCTCATTTAATGGCCTCATTACTGTAATCTGAGTCTACTTTCCGTGCTGGTCTAATTTCCTAGAAAGACTCAGCTACTGTTCTGCAAATGGATACAGGCTGGGCTGATCGGTAAAACCTGGCTCAGTTTATAGTGATGTGGGAGCAAAATTCCCGCATCCATTCTAGGTCTTCCTGCAAACACACCAAGAGTGGAAAATGGCATCAGCATATATCAACACAGGGATGTATGGCAGGATGCTCTTCTTGAATAGGTTCACCCATTAGGTTCAAAAGGGATTCTTCTCCTTCCAGTATATTACTGAATTTCTGTATATATCAGAAAAAATTGTTTATTAATGACATCCATTTAAAAAGCCACAGAAGCAGAATAAGCCTGTAAAACTGAAATGAGAGTTCAGTACTAATTATTCCTGTCACTTCAACAGCCTGAAACACAATGCTGTGTTGGTACAAGAGACTTTCAGGCTGTCAGCCTCATTGACAAAGTTCACTATCTGCTTCCCAAGGAACATGAGAGCATGAGAAGGAAAGAGACAATATGCTAGAACACTTGACACCACGATGTTACTTCAAACTGCATTTGTTAATTTTTTGGTTGGTTGGTTGTTTTTTTGTTCTAGTGCCTATTCAATTATTTAGAAAGTAAAGCTTTTTGTTGTACGGATTGCCATGTGCTCTGGGATGACCCTGCCTGAGCAGGGAGGTTGGACCAGATGACCCCCTGTGGTCCCTTCCAACCTGACCCATTCTAGGGTTCTGTGATTGGGTGCAGAATAAACAAAGGCATTAGTGTCACTCCAAAATATCTCATTCCTGAGGACAGAACTTTTAGATGGAAGTACACTGTCAAGGTTTTGTCACAAGAAATAAGTTTCTCCTATATGTCTTCTTTGGTCCTTACCTCCTGTGACTTGTGTTCCATAGTATGTTACTAGTTTGTATCTTGTTAATTGTCATCTGCATATTCTGTCCTAACCAATCCAATCTATACGGCACATTAATATTAAAAATCCACTTATATTTGTGTGCATTTCTGCGAGTTTAAAAACCCACTATTTTTTATAAATCTGAAAACTAATGTAAGATCATGTCTTCTTTTTGATACAGTAGCTATGGAATAGCCACAGGAATACCCATTAGTAAAGGTGCCAGGAAGGTATAGACAAATCAAAATGTTTTGGAGATCCAAAGAAACTCCTCTAGCTAAAGCAGAAAATATATACACAAAATATATACATCTTAATAGCAATGTAGGAACTTGCAAAACACGGTAAGATTACAAACAGCACAGCTCTTAGAGTGGACATAACAGAATTAGGGGAAGGATTGATGGCCTTTTCCTCATGCCAAGTTCATGACAAAAAGAACCCCAAACAAACCAGGCACCCTCATCATCATCATCATTTTTAAGCCAAATGTTAACCAAACTAAATCCACTACTATGCCAGTGGCTGAAGTAAAGATCTAGAGAGCATTCCCTTTGGTTTTTCTCCATGTTCTAACAATCAGAACTATTTTAATAAAGAATTGCTTTCTATCACAAGTGAAAGACAAAGGGAAAAGAGATTGTGAAAGAAACTTGGAGAACAGGTTACTTGAATTTGAAGTGTTAGAAAGTGTCAAGGTGAAACTAGTTTGATAACCACAGGCCTCTTTCACAATCAAATAAGCCCTGCATTACTGCACTGTCTGTTTTTCTCAGTTTTGTTCAGGGGCATAGTTATTTTTAAAAGGAAATTTTTTCCTTTTGAGCACTGAGTCTTTCCTATAAACAGTGGTAATTCTCTTACTCTTTATCAGTCATTTTTAGACATTCATATGATCATAAGCCAGAACAAAGGAACTTCGAGGCAGATTTGGCAGTAGTTTAGTCTGGGGCTTGAATCCAAAAGTCTTTACATTTTCTGAAGTATTTGTCCTCCTTCATTCCTTTTTATTCTTGGCTTTATATTGTGAGACAGGTCTGCATTCAAATTTGCCAACATCCAGTTGGCAAGAATACAACAGGAGACTTTCTCATACAAAACCCTCACCACTGAAGACTAAAGGACAGCTGGAAACAGATCTCATGTTTTCATTTACTTTCCTTATCTACTTGCTTTTGAAAATTACTCCTGTTCTAGACTGTGTAAACAAAAATTACAGACAAGAAAAATGAACTGGATTAGATTAAGCTATTACAAAACAAAACCCCCAAGTTATTGCTACCCTTGCACCTGCAGAGGAAATGATGAACAAATAAACAGATATGACAGTATCCTCTAAAAGAAAACAAAACCTGCTGAATGAAAATGGAAAGACAATTCTGAAATACTAATTTAATTTCATAATTGATTTTTTCCCACTGAACATGTTTTACCCTCTGAATTTTAATTTAGAGTTCAAAATCAAGACTGCACTGGCTGATACCAATTGGCAGCTGAAAGATTAATAAGAGGCCGCAGTAAAACACTGTATCACATCGGATTATTGTAAAATACTGAAATATTGACAATTATTAATGAAGTATTACCATTAATAGTACTAGAACCTAGCCAGGGAAATACATTCTGCAACCAATTTACCTGATTGAAAATCCATTTTAGAGGATGTCACTGCTTGTACAACAAGAAGCAAAGTTCAGCAATTAAGTATAAAAGATTCTTGAAGATCAGAAAGAAAAGAATAGACTTCTATGAGCTTTTTCATTATAATCTTTAGACAAAGATAAATGTAGTGCTCTGGTGCAATCTCCTCTTCTGGCCATTAACAACATATAAAGAATTGAAAAAAAATTTCTTTTCACCTCAGGTTAAGATACCAGATATCCGTATTTTCCCCAAGCACGCTTAAAAATTCAATGATTAAGAATAAGGAGACAAAGTTGATAATTTTATTGACCTAGCTTTTGTAAATTGTGAAACATTCAAAATGTTTGCAATCATTTTATCAGCAGCATGACTACATAAAAAAAACCTGCTAAGTTCCCACTGCCTTATCAGGGTGTGCCACTTGGTAGAAGAGAAAAAATTACACAGAAATGTGTCTGTCAATAATACTTATGCAGAAGTCACAGAACCATCTACTGGCTTGGAATAGCCTGCCTTGAACCCAGCGATTCACAGCCCTTCTGAACAAGCCCACCTGCACCCTAGGTGTGGTTCAACACATCAGGCTGGACTGGACTCTAAGCAATCGGATGGGGTGAAAGATGTCCCCACATGCCCCAGATGTCCCCACGTGCCCCTGATGATAGGCCTGTCCCTGTCTCCAGCACAGACAGCTAAATACCCTTTTGATCATTAAGGGCCCCACCTCCCACAAAGGAAAACACTTGATAAATCGAGTTCCTCTTTCATTACTACTGCAAGATCGGCACCAGAAACATCCAAGGACAGCCTGATAGTTATCAGTGCTCATCATAAAATCTAGAACCATTAGGAATACTTTCAGAAATGACACTTGATAATCATTTACTTTGCACAACAAAGCTCCACATGAGTACAGGCAAACTACAGGCAGGTGTTTGAAAATACACCTACAGCAACAGTAACTAAAAGTAGTCATGAGCATATAGGGGACACAGAGTGAAAAAATCCTCCCTCCCCACCCCAAAAACCAATAAAATGCAACCAAAGCTAACTCAAATCTTGTTCCTTGCTGTAGGCACACAACTTTTCTTAATACATGTGCAGTAGTGCACAGTTCCCTAGAACAAAGGAGTCTTTGCCTGAACTGCTATCTTGCTGCAGAAAGCAGTGAATAATTACATTGTGGTTGTGCAATATAAAACAATTGCAAGGCATTCACAGAAAACAGTCATTAAAAGACCAGGACATAAAGTGCAGCAGTTGGTTTAAAAAAAGTAATTTTCTTTTTTTTTTAACATAATACACTGCCATTTTCTATTTCAGGCAAGAAGAAAACAGCTGTTTCAGTCCAGACCACCAGAGCCACTGTACTTTGTCAGCACTGTGGAATGACATTCAGCTTCAAAACCTTCCGTGTTTCTTCCTTCCCAGTCATAGAGTAGGAATAAATAATTTAATCAAGTATTCATCAGGAGAGGGGAATATCCTATTAGTGTGTGCCTGTACTCCTTCCTCCTCACTTCTTTGCATCTCTTAGATCTCCAGAAGTGTACATCATTCCTTTTAGCTATGCCAAAAACACAGCTCTATGAGCTTAAGAAAAAAAAAAATTAGTATCTGCAAATTCATGTACAACTTTCTAAAACTAGAAGTGAGTAGATACCCATTATAAATATAATGTTACAGCTTTTAGAAAAGAGCCAGAAAATCCACGCTGCAGAAGAAACTAGAGGAACAGCACTAAAACACCACTTTTAGAAAAACAGTTACTAGAGACTTCTTCAATTAAACTTCCATCTCCATCTTAATGATACCAGCAAGCACACACCACCACAATGCAAAAACCATGAAAAAGGATTTTGTGGCTAGCAGCTGATTTGCTGGTAAACGCATTTACATCTCTTAAATTACTTACCAAGGACTAAGCTACTGTCATTCGTCCAAAGATGGGAGGACATTGTCCTCAATCTAACTGACTGAGAACAGATTTTTAATGGAAAAACCTGAATATCATCCTTATTTATTACTTTCTGAAAGTTGTAATTTTATAATTTTTCATCATTCATGAAGTAGCATCTTCACTACAAAGAAGAAGAATGACTGAATTTAGTGAAAGGACAAAGATATAGCAAGATTAAAAAAAAAAAAAAAAAAAGCCTCCATTAACCAGATGGAAAGAGAATGAAGGAAAGAAAGACAAAATAGGTGATCATGGCTATTACATGCTCCAGACCAAATGACTCTTCTTTCATTCAATTTATTCAACCTAATTTAAAAAATAATCTTTATTAGGCCACAGAAACTTCTACAAAATATTATCAAATATTATCTCTAAGACATCTTGAATCTCTTCTTGTCTATGACAGTCTTTGTCTAACCAAAAGAACTGATAATTGATGCAACACTTGAAAGACACATAATAAAATTTAAGTCCTTAAGATTGCAAAGGAAAATTATCATAACAATTCTCACTAGTTTTACTTCCTTATAAATTCCTCAAGAGTTACACAAGTCATCACTCCAATTCTGAAGTGCATTTTCCCACCAAAACTGAGGGTCATATTATTAATGACATGACTAACTTGAGAGTAAGTCAAGAGCTCTGTTTATTAAAAGACCTGTATAATCTTTTTAACAAGGGAAAAGTAGTAAATCCTTAAAAATACATCAGTTAACCGGCAAACAGAAAAATAAGCTTCCAAGAAATACAATCTGAATCCAAACGTAAGTCAATTAATATCTTTTTCTTTAAAAAAAGTAGTATACAATATAGAACTCAAAATTACCTAACACAGTTGTCTGCTATGTCGTGGAAATGGCTGGAAATCTCTTGTGTAGGCTATGGAAGAAATACAGGCTGTGTCAATCCAGACTATTGTACCTAACAGGATTGCCTGCAGGGAGAGGTCAAGCAAGCTGCTTTCTTATATCCCTAAGACAGACCAAGAGATCAACAGAAGTTCCATACAACTCAGCACCACCACTGTCCTACACAAAAGCTGGAGTCCAAGTCCCAAAGCAGAAGCACCGTAAAAGAAAAGAAATTGTATTTTCATTGAGATCGAAGAAAAAAAAATTACACCATGAAAATTGCTGTGTCCTAGCCAGTAAGGGGCTCTATTCCTGGATGAGATCCCTCTGACTGCTGAACCTGAGGTTTCTATTTTAATAAAGATCTTTCAGATTTTGATGGATTGGTATGGAAAGCAGTCACCTTCACGTTACCCTTAATATGAGGTGGTTAGAAATACGAAGTTCCTTTGTCCCCACTGGTCTTTCTATAGACATTTGGCCTAAGTAGTGCCCTCACTTATTATTTTCCTCAGTAAGTACCATCTCGCTGTGCCAGTTTTTCGACCCACCTCTCTCCTTCCTCCTGCTTTGGTTGGCCTGTACATAATCAAAGATAACCAATACTAGAAGTACTCTGTCCAGAAGTTCAGCTCTTGGATAATGACCCTCTCTTTCCCCCACCAACTATCTAGACAGGAAAAAACCTCAAAACTTCAAAAACACCCTGTGCACCAGATGAATAAATCCAGAAAAACCTGTAGCAAATCAGAAGGTTTGGGGTTTTTTTTACAGAATGCTGCAAAGCCTTTATAAGCAAATTGTAGATAAATGCATTCTAAATGCTTTCTTCTGTCTCTTATTGTACCTATTGATCTGGCTACACATCCTAAAAACACTGAAAGCACTGCATATTTTCAAATAATTGAATTTATTTAATTTCCTTTGAGGTTTTCTCTTTAATGTAAATCTTGCCATAACAGAAGGGCTCCCAGACAGAATCAGAGTGGAGATACAAAAGCTGAACCAGCACATAAAAACACATCCCTTGCTGAACAACCACAATCTCAGTGCTGAGCAAACGTGCAGCTCCCAGGCAGCAGGTCCCAGAGAAGCCACTGAGGGATTTAGGGCAAAGAAGCACAGGTCCCTACTAGGTGGCGGACCTTCAAAACAAACATTTCCTCACTGGCTGGCCAGCTGCTCAGAAGGCACATTTCTCATTATTATAAAGAATCTGCATGCTAGCTGAGCAAGCCAGGTGGCCAAGAAGTATATTCACATTAATTATTTGGGCACAAGAAACAAAAAGCTCCTTCCTGGCTGCTGTCTGATCAAATACCAAACATTTCCTCTACACATGCAGCACGAGAGCAGAACAATTGTGTCTCACCTGGGAGGGAAATCAGTGCAGTGGGTGGAGGCAGCTGTGTGGGGGTACATCAGAAGGAAAGGGTAACTATGGTAAGAGAGGTGAGGTGTGAAACAGTCAAGAATTACTAAAGAAATAGTGGAAAGGAAAGAAATACAACAAACGCAGTAGGAAGGGAAAGATGCAACCCTTATACAATCTGTAATAGCCTAACCCCTGGTATATAAGTATTTTATACACAGCAAAAACAGTTGGGCAAAATATTTCCCAAGGATGTTGTAAGTATTCCAAGACATATATTATACTTTCAGGAAACCTGTAGATATAATAATGAACAGAGTAGGATTTCATATTTCACACTTAAGGCACAAAAAACCCTCTTATAAATGACACTGTAGCAAGGTAAATCAGTATCTATAAAACCATTGTAAAGTTACATGCACTTTAAAATTAAATCAAAGTGAGTGCCAACATTGTGCTTGCTATTTGGTTATTTTTCCCCTGTAGTATATCATCACTGATTATCTACTCATTTTCATAGCAGGATAATGTGTTCAGTAAATCATAGTTGTCCAGACACAAAGCCAAACAGGGAGTCAAACGCAGAGGGGTTGCCTGTTTTGTCCCAAAACTTGGTGGGGTTTTGGGAGCACCCACGGGACAGTAAAAAACTAGAGATGACCTGCCAGCTCCTGCTTTGGGTGCAGCACAAATGGCATCATCTCTCTGAATGCTGGCAAGTACATGGGCACAGTACCAGTCCCAAGGAACCCCAGCACGCACGGGACAGCCGCTAGAGAACAAGTGCTACCCCCTGCATCTGCAGGTAACACTGCAAGGGCACAGAGGGACACTTTAGGTCCCTTGGCCACTCAGGCCCCACTAAGATATGGCAACTTCAAACAAGAATTTTAAGTCCAAACATACAGGATAACACTGGATAATGATTCTGCAAATGCATCATCTGAGAAAGATATAGTTTCAAGCTAAGAAAACCCCAGCCTAGATCTATACATTACTAGTTTCATCAATGCACTAATAACCCAAGAATCAATTAAAACTATAGATACAGAAGGGACTCCTATTTAATATATGTCACAAATATGTCACAAAAGTGCACAAAAGAGGCTTGCTGGAGAATTGTTATTGTTTTTCCTTACTTAACTTGTTGAATTGTGAGCAAGAAAATTTCATGGTGAGATTTTCAAAGAGAGAGCCCAATCCTGACAGAAAACATGACAGAACTTCTATGGAAATAACTGTATTAAACTTATCTGCTCACACATGAAAATGTATTCAAATTTCTGTTGGAGAGGGGCTTTGTCTAGTATGTAACAACTGCATACAAGATGATTTAATTTTTCTTTTATACTTCTGCTTTGATACTGAACTTCTAGAATAGATTTCTTCCACAACTTTAAGAAAACTATTTATACTGAACTTATTACACCACAGGGGAAAATGCAACCTGCACTTAGCAATTTGAGAAAGAGTTAGCCTCCTGTGTAGAAATCAACTAGTTATCAGTGACAGAAATCTTTACAGCAGGAACAACACAATTAATGGAAAATCTTCTCTGGTAGCAGACCAGTGTTCTTTGAACACAAGTGCTTCAACCAGTGCAATCACTCAACATTAAGGATGACTCAACCCTCTCTAAGGAGCATGACATCTGTGATTATTATTGATAAATACATCCTTGTCCTGGGCTGAATTTACAATTTATTTCAACAGGAAAGGAAAACATTTTTGAAGATTAAATTATACCAGTTCTGTCTCTGTGTGTTCTGGATTATATGCACTTGTGCAGTCCCAAAGGACATGCTGCAGAAGGCATACAACTTCGTGTCCCCATAAAATAATTAAATGAGGACGCATGTTCTTGAAGGATTAGATCCCGGTATAGCATGTTTCTTTGGACTGGAATAAGATGGAATGTCTTCTACGTGCTATCACCACTTATTAGTAATGAGTATGTATTAACAATAAATTATATTTGATTACATGAAGAAAAAGTGTTTTTCAACATTACCTCAAAGCTTCATCCTTGCCTCAAATAAGAGAAACAAGTTTTACAATGAAACATGGAAGGCAAAAGCTGTCAATATCACTACTGTACTGTTTGTAATAAAATCTTAGGCTAACAAAATCTGTTCAAAAGCCCACAAAATTGTTCATGTCTTATACTATTTATCTGCACTTAGCATTTATTTTAATGTGTGCAATTTTAAAATCAACAACCTGTTTTACCCACTTCCATTTCTCTCTGAATTTCATCTGCAAACACTGAATAATTTTTTAAATATGGAAAGAGCAATGTTTGCTTTTGTGTCTCTTAGGAATAATACAAATTATCAATGCCTAAAATTTACACAAAACTTGTATTTTCATCAAATCTGCACTTGCATAAACTTCAGCTAAAAACACCTTTAGAAGACCAGTTAAAATCCACAGTATTTTTAAATATATGGAAGAAAGAAAAAAAACCCCAGAGCCTACATGAAACTATCCTCTTGAATCCCTAACATAGCGACATGGCAGGGGTGGAGTGGGGGTGAAGTGGTGGGTGACATCAAAGCCCCTGGACTGGCTAATGGCCAACGTGGCCCTCGGCAAATCTTGCAGCATCTTGAACACACCTCTGACCATCCCGAATCTCCGTGTGTGATGCACACACAGAGCTCTGCCTTCCCACCCCGACACACCCTTTTCCATCAGGACCAGCCAAGAAGCCATTGCGTTTCTCACAGTGAGATCAGAGCAGCATACAGGACGGATTCCTCCTCTTTGCCTACAACAGCTGTGTTTGGCAAACAACGACAGCAACACAGTAACTGATCAGATTCTAATAAAAGTAAATTTTCAGTCCACTTAAAAGCTGAAAAATGTTTAGACACACACACAACTGACGTGAAAACGGCAGTGTCAAAACTACCTTTCATTCCGTAAGAAAATTCACACCTTAACGATGCTGCGGTGCTATGCATCAAATAGTAAACATGTCACACAGTAATACCAATTTTTGGGTGGTTTGGTGGGTGGTTTTGTTTCGGTTTGGTTTTTTTTTTTTTTTTTTGTATTTGTTGGGTTTTTTTCGTTTTGGTTGTTTTGGGTTTTTTTGTTGATAACTCATATGCACATATTTTCTCAAGCTCAACAAGTTCAACTGGGAAAAATAACATTAAAACTACCCTTTCACAACTTATTTTCACTTTTTACATCCCACTCAGACAAGAAGTCTTATTATATTCCAGAAACTATGAGATATTTTGGTGAACAAAGAAATACTAGCCACATTGGAGTCCTCAAGTTAAACAGCAAAATCTGATTTTACAAAAGGAGGGGAAAAGAGTACTGAAATTTATTTTTGTGACTAAAAGCTTCCTTTTCACAAATCACCACACGTTTTCATGTAAGGATTGTTCCCGTCATTTGTTTTCCTACCAAGACTTTTTTTTTTTGAGGCTGAAGCAGTGCCACTTATTGGAAGCACAAAGTGCACTTCTATAAACGACTTCTCTTTGTATAAAATTTCCGATAAACCAATTTGGTTGAACAAAATAACTTTGCTGCACCTAAACCATAAGCTGGAATGCCGGGAGTTTAGAGTTAAGGTAACAGGTGCATAAGAAGGATTAATGCATTGGTGTCAATTCTCGACAAGAATACCCAGCAGATAAGGCTGCCCGAGAGGGGATGCTGCTGTTCTTCCCGGCTTTTCCTGTTGCTCTCTCCTCTGTGCTTCTTCCATCTTTTCACAGATGTGGTCACCACTGCTTAGCAACCAAGGGGACATGATGACACAGATGAAAATCCTCCAGCTAGAGCTCACCCTGCTCCACCTACAAAGCAGCAGACTACCTTTCACAGCAAATTAGGAAGAATATGTTTCCTTTGCTACCGCAGAGGTACCAAGTGAGACCTCATATGTAGCTTCATGTGAGACGAATTTTCTTTTCTTGGTGGGTGCACAGGGGAGAACTTAACAAGCTGGAGAACCTGAGACCTGTCGGTAAAACAGCTCCCCAAATGCTAATGCCAGGTAAATAAATACATAAATAAATATAAGGAAAAGAAAAAAAATATAACTCTCCGATACCGCAGCGATGGGAAAAAGAAAAGCAAAGACAAGAGACTCAACAGAATTCCCTACCTACTTTTACTCAAGTGCTCCAGCCGACCTCCAGGGAGAGCCCAGGCAGCTTAGACCGAAGTCCGGCCAAGACCCCGCAAACCCGCCGNCCGGGATGCTGCTGCCGCCCGGACAGAAACGTGAGGGTTGGACAGCGCGTTTCCTCCGGGCAGCCATCCCGCCGCCGCCAGCCCCTGACCTCCAGTCCCAGGGGAGCCAGAGCGGGGTCC
>VZRS01002118.1:224477-273854 GCA_013398055.1 Ifrita kowaldi
GACGGAGGCGGCAGCCCCGAGGCGCGTCGGCAGCGGGGAGCCGGGGCGGGGGTAGGGCCGGGACGATGGAGAGCGAGGGGCGGCCGCTGCCCCCGTTCCTTCCCGCAGCGCCTCCCGCCCGCTTCCTCTCCTGGCGCCCCTTCCCGTGGCGCGGTTCCAGTAAGCGCAAAGCCGCAGCTCTCTCTGCTATTCATTCACGTCCAGTGCTAAACGGGTTTCCGAGAGGAAGTCATGCTGTCCTTGGCTGTTATTCAAGGTAGTAACATTATATGTTTGCCTTACGAGCTTTTAAAAGCATTTATATGTGTTTTTTCTACTGATGACTAACTCCAGTACCTTCCGAATCGCTCTTGGAAACCTGCAGTGAAAAACAAGCTAGTTTGCAGCCCAGTGAGAGGTGTTTTATGTGATACATTACTCAATGAAGAGGAGACACACACACGTACTTGCTTAGAGAATTAATATGTCCCCTATGCTTTTCGATGTGGACAATAATTCTGTGCAGATTTTACGGGGAAATTGGCACCTGAAGAGCACTAAGCATTAGAGCCATAGAGCATCATTTTTAAAATGTGTATCTAAACCCCTCACAGATCACTAGCTGCAACTAAATCCACAGCTAAGCCCAAGTTAAAATGCTTAGTCCCTAAGTTGAAATGCCAGCCTTCCACTGCTTCCCAGCACTTTTCATGACCAGTGCTTCCTGTTCCTGAAGGCCTCCTGCTGTGGCCTGGGCACATTGTCTGCATCGATTCCCTTGTTCCAATGTTCCTAAAGCTTTGGTGCATTTCTTGAGATGTTCTTGAAGGCTTTGTAAATAGGCCACAGCTGTAGGTTTTGTCCATGGTCATAGCATTAGACCATAAAAAGTCACTGGAAATACCTCGAATTCCCTGCTGCTACAGAGCAGGGAAGGGCAACGCAAGACAGTTTTGACAATAGAGTGTGAAAATTCCATATGTACCATATCTGTCAAAACAGAATGCCAATTATGCAATACCAATTGTTTTTTCAATCTTTAGAAATAAATCTTCACCTCATTTAGAACAATGAATTATCAAAACTCACAAGCATATTTGAAAATGTTCTTATGTGATCCAGTTTCTGTGCTCATGTTTTCTTGCCCAAAATCTCACTTTTCTTGATGCAGCACTAGCATACCATGACGGGGAGGAGCAGATGCTCAGAATGCATTTTCCTCTTCACTTCTATTATTTTAGCACAGGCAGCAGGTCACAAGTTTCTGTAGCACACTTAAGCCATTTCCCCATTTCCTGATTTGGTAGCAGCACCCAGCCACATGGAACCTGCTTGAAACAGTATCCATATTATTCCTGACTGGCAGCAATAAAGCAGCTCCTTGAGTACATCCATTTAAACCAAAACAGAAAAGGCACTCATTCCCTGCAGTATTGTCATTGTAACACTATTTGATAACATATATCCTCGGAAGCTGTAACTTAGCACAGGAGACATCCGATTTCAGTGACTACAAATGAAATCCTTTAGATCTCTGTATGCACTTAAAATTGAATGTCAAACTGAAAGAGATCACATGCAGAGGCAAAATCCTATTTTTTCCTCATCTCTCAAAATTCAACCCACATAAAGAGAGTTTCCCCCTTTTTCCAATGTTCTTTTAAGTTATTTCCATTCTTTTTATTTTCCTCACCATTTCCACATTTTAGTGATGATGCACAATTGCTTTCTGAATGCCTTGTCCATGTTGAAATCTGTAATATTTCAGTATATGTTACTGGAATAGTCACACTTGTCTTAGGGACTGACAGCCCTCTGATATTCCAGAGAATGAAGATTATGTCGTCAGCAAATAATGACAGTGCTTTAAAAAGTAATGTGCATTATAAACCCAATAGATTTTTTTACAACACAGAATGCTAAATTAATATTAAATATGTAATTTGTTATATTAAATTGAAATAGGTCATTCAAAAGCATCCCTACACAGCAGTCCTGTTTTTCATCTGTTTATATTAAAACATCTACTGCAATTCATTACTTGGCTACAATTAATCAGTGCTAGAGTTGCACAGACAACGAGTACAGACTACAGCTACTGTATTTACTTGGTCTCTGGTTTCACAAAGTTTCAGTGATGCATAAAACTATAACAACAACAACAACAATAATAATACCACCATTATTACTAGGACCATAACTCTAACTACTAATTAACAAGTGAAAATTGATGGGGTTTATCAGGTGGTACAACCTGTTTCCAAGGGAGAAGAGTGAGTCGTAATATTTAATATGATAGCACCACTCAGTGTTCAAAGTGGATATGGCTTTGTAATCAGTACATTTCTTAGCAGCTGCATTGCCACCTGAATAAAAAACAGTGATGGTACTATTTATAATCTCATTAATCCTACATATGAGAGAAGTAAAGCATGGATACAAGCATGTGCTGGATATAAAGATATTGGAAGAAAAATGTTTAACATGTGTCTTGATATAAATGACCCGAATGGGAGTACTAACAGAATGGAAATCACTCCAGTTTGTTAGCATAGTTTGTAGCATCTTTTCTCCGAAAGCTAAGACACAATTTTCGGCCTGTTTAGTCCTTTAGTTCCCTATCTACTTTGCTACTTACCATAGATCATCCTGAAGAACAGAACAGACTTACCCTCTGCCCACGCTTCCCCCCAAAGAACATTATACCATATAATCTGCTAACTTTTTATTCATGAACATGATCAGCAAGGAGACGGTCAATAATTGGTTTCAAAAAGTCTTGGCTTGGCATTCAGCCATGTTAAAGTCACAATGCTTATATTAATGTCATGGTGTCCTCACAAGGATTGGATATCTGGGAAATTAAAATGATCCTATTTTGTTCTCCAGCAATCCTTTTTTCTGTCAGTAATGAAATATTGCTGTCTCAAGAGCTGCTTCACTGATGTTTCTGCAGTGCGCCAAGATCAGCAACCTCCTCAGCAGTCCAAAACAAATTTTCACTGGAATTTTTTAACATGAGTTTATTTTAATCTTCCCTTCCTCTTAATTAGTAGTTGTAAAACTTTCTTTAAGAACTGTACCACCAGACTTCACTACCGATATTGTCCAGTCAGGTGTTTCTTTCTGGCATTATATTGTCTATCTTCTCCTGACTTTCCTTTACCACAAATCCTGTATTTTAAGATAAGCCATTTGGATGGCAGTCTACAGGAGAGTTGTTATATATGTGATGTCAGTGGTCTAAGAATTCAAAGTTAAATTCAAGGCAAGATATTTCTTGATTAAATGAGTCAATATTATCATAGACAATATATGTCCCAAAATACAGAATATGTAAACAAATAGCCATAAAGCCAAAAGTACAGTGTTCTGAAGTGCTGTATCACCAAACTGCTTACTAATTGTACAAAGTAATGTGTTGCTGGCTCTGTGATTCCTCTTCTCCTCCACAGTGTATCTACCACTGGCTTGAACTAAAGAAATAGTGGACTATTATCCCTGACACATCTTTTAAAATCTGCTAATGAATTAGAACATGGGTATGAAATTATCTAACTTTATAAAAATTAAAAAATTGAAAAAATAAGCAGCAGTCAAAATTTCCAATTACAGATTTTCCTGTAGTACACCCATTCCAAAGGAATGTAAAAGCAGTACCTGAAAGATCTCACTGGGCTGCAGTGTCAGTGGACTCAGAGGATGCACAGAAAACACTGTTTCTAGACAATGGTTTGAATTAAGGGAATTAATGTCCTGCTTTCACTCTTTCACCTCTTTCAACAGCCCACCAACAGTGGTCTCTGACTTCCTGCTCAAGACTTGCATATTGATTTATTTATCTTATTGTACAGGAATTGCCACCTACAAATACATCTTGTTTACAGGAGGCTGAATTGAACTTGACTTCTTATTGGCTATCATAAGTGTTAAAGAAAATGAGTATTTTTAAAACATCTTTTGTATTGCTTGTTTTTGGTTTTGATATGAGTGGCTAAGCCAACACTGTAGAGAGATCAAACTAAGGATTTATTGTAAAACATCACTGGATAGCTTGGCACTTGCAACATTTGATTATTGATTTTACTTTTGAAACACATTCTTTTGCCATTTCACAATAAAAACAAAATGAGGTAAAGTGGATGGAAAAATGTATTTTGCAGAAAAATGTATTTTGTTTAAACCTTGGGTATGCAATTCATTTGCACACTAATATCTAAACCACTGCTTAATTCTGAATATTAATAGAAATATTAATACAACATTTCAGTATTATAACTGATCAGTTTGTCCTGCACTAGAGAGCATCAAATCTCACCTGGATGTGACATGGATTTTGCACGTATATTTCCAGTCACATTATCCTGATGTGTCCAGAAGAAAAATCCTCTGCACTGCTGGGTATGTCTGTGACATCTATTATACCTGAGAGGATGGAATATAAAAGACCAGAAAATTGTGGATAGATTCAAAATATTACTAGCATTCTACTTGCCATTTTATAAACACTTTTAGAGGAGAAAGGACACAAAGAAATATACCTATTACATATTAAATAAGTTTTTACTACAAAATGAAGAAAATATTTATACTCATAAAATGAGTTTGTAGAAATCTCCATTTCACAGTCACATCAATGTAAGCATTTATCTCATTTTCCAACATGAAAACACACATAGTAATGCAGATGAAGTTGGATCTACTTTGCATATATGAAATGCGTATCTGTATTCTGACTTAAACCCCAAGTAAGTGTTAATAAATTAATATTGAAAATTAATGTGGGCAAAGATTAGGTGCTTTTCAAAATTTATTTATTTAAATCAAGTCTTACCCTAGCCATTCACATTTACTGTCTTTTTTCCCCATATGTTGACTAATTTTTCTCTCCATCAGTTTTAATTGCACAATTTATACTTTAAATTGAAAGAGAAATTTAATTGTTATTGAAGTCAAAGGCAAAACTACCATAAAGAGAAAAATTTTCATAGGACCATACTATGAAGAAACAAAATGCTTATTTCAAAGAAAGTCTCTACTTTTAATTAAGAATTTAATTAAACATTTACTTAAACTAGACAAGTAAAAAAATTAAACATTTTGTTACTTGTCTACCTGCTGTAGTAATTGTGCTCACTGTGTTGTTTTGTAAAATGCACCAAGTCTACTAAGCCCACGAAAAAGTCTTGGAAACATCACCAGGACTTTGTGCTCACAGTCTCCATAAGAGGGCACCCTCACCTAACAGCAGAGCTGTATTTCGAGAAAGACCTGTCCGAAAGCTTTAGGAGGGAAGGAAACCCTCTGGAGAGTACAGTGAGAGAAAAAGTTACCAAATGCCCCATCCCTGGCAGTGTTCAAGGCCAGGCTGGATAGGGCTCTGACCTGGTCTAGTGGGAAGTGTCCCTGCCCATGGCAGGGGGGTTGGAACTATATGGTCTTTAAGGTCCCTTCCAACACAAACCATTCCACAGCTCTATGACTCTGTGATTCTATGAGAAATATTTACCAGCATTTTCTATACATAACACTGAAGGTAAGATAAGATGTACCATTTCTTTGTAGCAAAGCAGTAAACACATTGCCAAGTCCACTGTGGATCACAGAATGGTTAAGGCTGGAAGGGACCACTGGAGATCATTAAGTCCTAAGGTCCACCCATCTGCTCAAGCAGAGTGCCCTAGAGCACATTACAAGGATTGTGTCCAGGTGGCTTCTGAGTACCTCCAGCAAGGGAGACTCCACAACCTCTCTGGGCAATCTGTTCCAGTGCAGTCACCCTCACAATAAAGTTCTTCCTCACATTCAGGTGGAATTTCCTGTGCATCAGTTCCTGCCCACTGCCTCTTGCCTTATTGATGGGCAGTGCCAAGCAGGGCTTGGATCCATCCTGACACCCTCCCTTCAGACACTTTCAGACATTGATGAGGTCCCTCTCAGTCTCGTCCAGGCTGAACAGGCCCAGCTCCCTCAGCCCTTCCTTGTGAGTGAGGTGCCCCAGACCCCTGCTCACCTTTGTAGCCCTTTGCTGGACCCGCTCCAGAACCTCCATGTCCCTCTGGTCCTGAGGAGCCCAGAACTGGACACAGCACTCCAGATGTGCCTCACCAGGGCCGAGGAGACCTGCTGGCAATGCTCTTCCTAATGGACCCCAGGACAACATTGGCCTTGACCACAAGGACACTGCTGGCTCATGGACAGCTCATTGTCCACCAGCACCTCCAGGTCCTTCTCCGCAGAGCTGCTTCCCAGCAGGGCAGCCCCCAGCCTGTGCTGTTGTGTGGAGTTATTCCTCCCCAGTGCAGGACCTGCATTTGCTTTTGTTGAATTTCAAAAGGTTCCTCTCTTTTTCTGATCGTGCTAATCTGTAGTTACAGAGATATACATAGATACCATGCCCACTCTGTTTCTTTCCTTAAAATGAAGTCTGATCTGTAGCCATTGCCTGGACTCTTTCCCTGTACACTCAGAATCTGATCTTATTTACAGATGCAGTTGCACTGAGGAGTACATTATTACTCCTCATTTATGTACTGTAGCTAACTTTTGAGAAGAGACTTCTTCCATTCCTATGAAATACCAAGGGAACCCTCTCTGAATCACTCCCTGATTCACTTCTGTTGAATAGCAGTAGTTCAAAGAAAAACATCATGATTTAAGAAGAAGAAAATGAAAAAATTGACAGTCATTTCCATGCCTTAAATCAGAGGCATAATTAACAGGAGAGAAAACTTTAAACATACTATGTGAATAGAAGAGTAAATGTACTGAAAAAATTTTTACATGAGAATGAAGTTTGATGACTTGATCTTGAACTGTTAATTAATTTTTAATCATAACTTTCAGTGTCAGAGATTGTTTTGTATTGTTTTCAGAAGATGCAGGTTGTCTCTGATGAATTTTAGGAACAGAATTCTTCAATTTCTAATGGGAAATTATTTTCATTCAAGCTAATATCCTATTAAGGATTATTAGTCCCAATGGCTGCCATTTGCTGCCAGAACGTGTCAAATGAAAGCAAATTTTTGTCCTGATGTGTTAAGCTAGGTAACAGCTTCTTTAGATGCTTGTTTTACCTTTTCTCACCTTTTGTTTTAGCACTGTTAATTACTTTCCTCTGTCTCAATCTTTATTAATCCTGATTTCTTTTCCACATTACATTCTCACTAGACCAAGGTGCACAGTTATTTTAAATGGCCCAAACCAAATAAGCATGAAAATCAGAACCATATAAAACTATATTTGGTAGGCAAAACTAGTATTTATTTACTAATAATATTTACTATACTAATAGTTATAATTCTGAGACCATCGCCTTTTCTAGACTCCATGATAGGTTTCCCTCTTTTCTATAGGAATAGAAATTAGCTAGCTAGGTCTCTCCTTCCAGCACCAAAAATAAGTAAGTTTTAGGGAACTTTGAGTATTTAAAATAGGAAAATATAACCATGATGAATAAGACCTGCAGCAATTGACACCTGAGACTCAAAAATTTGTAAGAGATGACACACTGCATTTGGTTTCCTTCTGTGTATTTTTTTTTCCATCATTATCCTTGTTACACCTTTGTTAAAAAATATGACTACTAACACCTGGTAGGCAATCACATATATAATACAGTATTTACATTAAAAGGACAAAAATACTAGTAGTCTAAGAAACTCGAAACTATTATTACTATAAATATGAAACAAATTATTTGTTATGCAGCATGGGATTTTTTCCCTTTTCTTCAAGAAGAACATGCGAAACACCTAGATTACCCATGAGGCCAAAAAACAGCAATTGATAATGTACTTAATTTACTTCCTGTACTTTTACGAAGTACATTTACTTCATGTATTTCCACAGAGCTCTTATTTGTCTTGGAAGGCATTGGGCTGATTTTCCTGAAGATGGAAAACTCCGATTTACAGCAAAGGAAGCTTTCCTTATCTCCAGGATAAGAAGGGACCTTGGGCAGACATATAGCTCAGTCTCAATACTTATTCATTCAAAGCAGAGATCAATGAATAAATGGTGACGATGCTCTGTGCGCCCACTGGAGGCTGACCTGCACTGCAAGAGCAGGGACACTACATCTCGGTGCAGAAGCAGGTTGCAGCCATTATCCCATCTATCTTTAATGTTACCTTGAGTGCTTCCACGTGTGCACTACAGCTGACAGGAGTATAACAACAGGGCCATAAAGGGAACGTCAATAATCATAAAAAGCCAAATTTGACCTACTTACCCAGAGATGAGTAGCACCTTATTTTCAAGCAGCAGAGGTGGATTAAGCACCTTATCTATATAAACATGACAGATAAAAATAACACGAATTGAGAGGCGAGCTGAAATGACTGCTATACTATAAAATTTGAATTTGGAGGAAGGTGAGAGAATGAAGACAGGGAAGAGACGGCCCCTCTCTTGGCTTATGACTTTCCTGTCTCCAGCACTGAACATTCAAAATTCTCACTTAGTTCCACTGAATTCAGGCAGTGGGACAGGAAACCATACGGCAGGGGATTGGCTAAATAGTGCCTGTGAGGTTTTACTAACAGCATCTACCAAATGTGAACTTCATCTTCCTCTAAGTGCCTGTCAGGTATACCATATTCCATATTGACATGGCTCTTTATTCTTATCACACCACTAGATAACTCACATTGATGGCACAACCATTCTGGTTCTAACAAGGTTAAAGTACAACTGAGATATTTTTGTTTGTTTGTTGCACTTACTGTTCCAGTCCATCCAATATTATCAGGCCAGAGTATTAACCTTCATGTAACAGACTTGAACTTTCATCTGTGCAGCATTTCTGGAAAGCCTGACAAGAACACTCATTTACTAATAACCTGGTCTCACACCTTCAGAGAGAAGCATACAAATGGATGGAAAGCAGACTCACAGGACATGAGACAAAGAGGGTATCCCCATTAAAGAAAATACAAGCAACCAAGTCTGTTTTATAAATGGATTACACTCCTAAAGGCTTGAGTGTGGGAGAGTTGTGAGCTGTTTGGAGTGTTTCACTAGTAACTGCAACACTCAAGTCTTGGGGAAACTTAATGAGACACTTTTTCTTAGCAGTGCCTCTCCAGCAGGGATTTTCTTTCTAGCAAGGGCTTTCTAGTCTAGCTTTTGTTTCAGAGGCTGAAACCAAACAGAAAAATAAATGGAGCATTTGTGTTATGAGGACAGTTAGATCCTCAGAGGGGATTGCTGCATTGCTGGAGAGCCTGAGCATCCAGATTAATATCAAAGGATTATGATTGCTGAAATACAGTTAGCTGAAAACAGATCTTTTTTCTATTTTTTTCTTTCTTTTCTTGAGCAGAAAGATGCATTCAACCATTCTGAACAACACGGCACTTTGATCTGTTTTGTGGACTTCTGTCACACACAAATCAGAGAGTTCCCTTACTGGTACTAGAAGATAAATTCCTCTGATCAGTGAAATTGCATTATTTTCACAGATAAAATTATACACATTTATAAGAACATTAAACAGTATCATTTACTCATCATGCTTTCAACACAGTATGAGTAGTTGATTGCATCATGAAAGAAAGGGCAAGTTGTAGTACTTAGGCAGAAGGCAAACTGTGGAGCAATTTTGAGGGGACAAACCAGAAGGAAGGCGGGAAGGAAAATTACAGAATAATACACAGTGTTTTTCATAGGAAACAGAAGATATGAGAAAAAAAATCCATGTAATTGGGAACCTTTTTGTGAACACACTTCAAGATGACTTCAAAACTGGTCAGACTTTCCAAATTTCATTCTGCTGGGAAAGTTATCACTCTGAATCAAAGGGAAAACCCAGAAATTGTGAAGCTTCCCATGGGTATGAAATTTATTCTCATCTCATTTCATTTCATTTCATTTCATCCCATCTTTGTAACTCCTTCTACTGATTTAATTCATAGCACTGATGAAGATCCCCCAGCAGAGTTTCTGATTCCAGGAAAAAACAAAAAAAATCCACTACTGAGGTCTTAGTACGGCTGTGATCCCTAATTTGCAGAACACTGCATTGGCAACCACAACCACAACATGAGCAAGGGTGCTTAGACAACTGTTGTGAAAAGGCAACCTAGAAATGAAGAACAGATAAAGACAAGGCTAAGGATGCAAGAATCTTCACTGGCATCATGGCAGCAGGAATCCCTCAAGCAGTAGCAGTCCTCACTCAGACTTTCATGCTGGACATGTTCTTGAGTTTTTACAGTAACATTAAGTAGTGGTACATGCAGAATCTACTGAGCAGAAAGAATGCAAATTTACCCATGGATTTACCAAATAAAACCTGGAACAACAGAAAAGAACACAATCTCCACAGAAAATCATACAACTCTCAGTGGCTTTGATAAACACAATATAATCATAATTTTTGTTACAATGGCCTCAGAAGACAGGATTAAGTAGTTTCAGATGAGTCATATTATTTAGAATCACATTTTGATTATGTGATTTACCCTCCCAGCAATTCAGACTGCATAACATCCAATGTCTGTTCAACCAAAATGGACTATCTGATGATGAATGCTTTTATACTGAGTTAAATTGACTGTGCAGCTGTTTAAACACTGAAGGCACTCAAGCGACTGCTTAAGCTATTATTGCTAGAGGTACTGCATTCTGAATCAAGCTCTGACTAGGAAAGAAATACCTTTCACATGATTTTCGTGAAAAAGTACACTGAGACAGAGTTACTAGGTGAGTACCGCTAAAAATATGGTTTGTAAAAAGATTACTTAAAATTATACCATTTAAGTCTGTTTTGAATAACACTTCCCCAAGGTTTACAGGTCTCTGTCATGAATTTTTCATAATGCCTATATTGGAAACATAAGGAACATGATCTACTTAGAAAGAAAAAAAGTATATTAAATAATAACAACAAACCTACTATATTTAATCCTATATTTAATAAGAAAAAAAGTATATTAAATAATAACAACAAACCTACTATATTTAATCCTATATTTAATAAATTACCTTCTTCTAAACCAGTAAGGATCAATGTGCTTTGACAACTTGGTTGTGTTATTTGTAGGAAGCGGAACTATTTTGAAGCAAAACCAGTCTTCACTGAAAAGCATTCATGTTAATTGATAAATCTCATTTAAAAAAATTAAAATTAAAAACTCTGTTTAATTTCCTAATTAAAAACAGCCCATGTATTAAATTTAACAATATTATTAAGAGCATATGTCCCTAAAAAAACCTTGGAATAAATGTTGATTTTATTACCTTCATATTCCTCACAGGAACGTAATGATACAGAATTCATTCCCCTACACTTCTATGTCAATGATGATCTTCCATTAATCACTGAATTTTACAAGTGTTTTTGCATATGGGTAAACTGCCCAATGCTGTTTATATGGGAAAATTGTAGTTTAAATAATAATGAATCAGCATTTTATAAAAGATATATTCTTTTGATTTGTTTTACTGTCATGAAATGGCTGACTACAAGGAAAATATATGCACAGTTCGCCAAGTTGCCTTCCTATTTTAGAAAATATAACTATTATTCTTTATGATTATTGTAATAACAAATAACTTTGCTTTTAATCTGAAGGGGTTCTCTAGGGCTGAGATAAAGGAAATCAATGTCTGAAGCAGATTTGTAAAAGTTTAGTATTTGAATAACAAACACCTTTTTGTTGTTGTTGTTAAAGAGTTTGGAGTATAAATAAAAATCCTGGACACAGGATCTACATAAAAACTAGTCCTCCTGCCTGAAAAATACATATCCTCATTTCTTACTTTTTGAAGACATGAATTCACTGAATATAAACAGTGCAATTATAAGTAATAAATGTTTAAGACAATATTGACAATTTCAAGGTTGAAATTGATAAATTCCAAAATTTGTCAAATTATCTATTTTTCTCATTTGAAATTATCAAATTTTTTCTTACTGTTAGCATGGTCTAAGAGATGTGATGTGAGCTATATAAAGTATTTTGTATTCACCATGTACTTGGTCATGTACTGTAAGTTCAAATGGACACAATGGCACCTAAGCAAGATTGAAATGTTAACACCTGCAAAAAAAAAAAGAAATAAATTTATGAAACTTACAAAAATATTGTACCATGTCTGGGTTTCAGCTGGGATAGACTTCATGTTTTTCATAGCAGCTGTTTCAATCCTGTGCTTCCGATTTAATATGAAAACAATGTTGACAACACACTGATGTTTTGGTTGTTGCTAAGTGGTGCCTACCCATAGTCAAGGACTTTTCAGTTTCCCATGCTCCATCAGTGAGAAGCTGCACAAGGAGCTGGGGGGGAGCATGGCCAGAACAGCTGACCCGGGCTGGCCAAAGGGATATTCCATAGTGTGGGAGGTCACACCCAGTACAGAAACTGGGGGGAGCTGGCCGGGAGGGGCCGATCACTGCTCAGGGATGGGCTGGGCATTGATCAGCAGGTGGTGAGCAAGTGTGTCTTGTTTCTCTTGGGTTTTACTCCTCTCTCTCATTTTCATCATAATTATTATTATTGTTGTTGTTGTTGTTATAATTAATACTGTTATAATTTTTCCCATTATTAAACTGTTCTTGTCTAACCCACGAGTTTTGCTTTTTTTTCCCAATTCTCTTTCCCACCAGGGAGGGTAGGCATGGAGTGGAGTGAGTGGGCACCCACATGGTACTTAGTTTCCAGCTGGGTTTAAACCACAACGTGACATTTCTTTCTTCCCTCACAATCTTCGTCACAATGATAATGTGTAATAGTCTTTAATATACAGAATTGGTAGGTTGCTAGTCAGTCCCAATTCAGTCTCAAGACTTTTACAATAAATGAGTTAATAAAAAGTCCATCACAGGCTTTGGCTTGAATTAACATTTCAAGCTATCATATAGTATTTTGGAATATGGCAGTACATTGACACAATAATAGTTGTGAGAATGACAGATGTTACAGACAACACTAATTCAGTTCTTCTTGCATTATATAAAATGATAAGAATGGCATTGTTTTGGGGAGAAAAAATAACCTGTTTAGAGATGTCAAATCTTTCAGCCTTGCAATTTGCTTTCCCGCAAAGAGCTAAAGCAGACCAGAAAACTGATTTAAAATGAGATAAAATAGTGAATCAGAAGTCTTAACAGCTTTTCAGAAACACAAAAAATAGCTGCAATTTGGTACATAACATAAATGGTGCACTACTAACTCCCAGCCACAGAGCAGACAGATGGCAGCATACGGCCATACATTTGTGAAATGGAATAGAACTTCAACACTGACCTTCTGAACCAGGGGCTCACAAAAATTCTACACAAGATTGACAGGCTGTCTCACCAAAGCTTCATGGTCTACTTACAGGGTAAAAAAAATTAACAAAAAAAAGTGTTCACTGTCTTTACTGGTACCTTTTGAGGAAAAAATATACGTAATCGGAAAAGAGATTGCAAGAATGAATGCTAAACTGACATAAACCAAAAATGCCATTTATAATATCCCAACAACTAAGCACACAGATATATTTGTTGTTACATTTTTTCAGTAGAATCTCTCTCTGCATATGGTCTTATGAAAAACAGTTACAAATATAGACTAACATACGGTTTTAGTTTGAATTCATACATTTAAAGAGTTATTTTAAAGGGCTACATTAAAGGCTTATTTTAAGACTTTTGAGAGTTGCAAAACACACACAGCTTTCCATTAACTTCAGCATATCACACATCCAAAATAGAAATTATATTTCTGCTGGTGACTTTCCAAACAAGAAGGACGTGTTAAGCATGTTTAGGAACATCACACAAGACTGTCGATCTCCAGTAGAATTGCAGCAAGAAGTTGTCACAAAAACTATTGATAACTGCTATGTGAGCAGAAACAATACGTAATGGACAAAAACCCCCACCTTTTATTCCAACAGCAGAACCCACATGGTTTAGAAATTACTTGAATACACGAGCTTCACATGTAAACCAGATGAATAGTAAAAAATTAAAACGTCAAAATTTAGGTCACAGCCCCCATACACCAAGGAAATATATCACTTGAGAAAACATATCACCACTTAAAGACTGTTCCCTTCTGACCTGCCTAAGAAGTTCATGCTGATATAACCAGACAGGAAGGATCTCTGCAGCAAGGGCTTCCCAGAAGAAGCTGTAAGGTACAAGAAAAGTAAGGAGGGGAAAGGAATTCCCAGCTTTGCATTTCCAAAGTGTTTAATGCACAGCCTCTTGCCAGCAAGTCAACAGAAAAGATCACTGGTGTCACCAGAATATGAAAGTGTGAAAGGTGTTGAAAAGACACCAAGAACAAAGTTTCCACAAAGAAGGCCCACAAGTCAATCACCGTATGTAAAGAATAGGCTATGGAAATATGGTGTGAGCACCACTGTTTTAACGCTTATTTCTTAAGGATATCAAGAAAAATTACTCTACAGTTTTTGCTTCCCTGCCCTCCTCACAGTGATTTTTTAAACACAAAGACTAATCTTAGCCAGATTTGATAAAAGTAAACCTGTCAGCTATTAAGAATCTAAAAGTTCCAGGCAACTACGTATAGAGTCTAAATGTTATTAGTGTCCCCCCTAGTGAGGGAAAGAACGGAGCCTGAGTACAGGAGTCATTAGTCACCAGAGCATCCAGATGGGACAGAACTGTTGAAAATACTTAAAGTTTGTATCTCAATCAAAAGAAAAAATAATATAGAAATCCATAACACGTAAAGTTCTATTATTTCCAGTATTTTAAAAAAAACACTGGAAATGACTTTGTGAAGTTATGCAGCTTTTTTTATGTATATTGAGCACGGTTTACATGACAACAGATATCTAAGCATTCACATAAAATAGGCATATGATAATTTTTCAGATAATTCAGACTTGTACACATAAAGTGCAAGATGAAACAGATAGCCTGAGATCCCTCTTCTGAAAGGAAACTTTACAGAAAGAAAGACAACTAGAAGTGCTATTTCCAGTTCCATCTTCCATCGGTTCTGGTTTCAGCTCAGTGACATGAATGTCACTTAAGGCACTTAAGTCATCACTGTAAATATATTCTGGTTTATTGGCCATGGAAGAAAAGAGAAGGAAGACCATATGACCTGTTGCTACAGCTATGTAACAATTAAAAGGAAGAAAATTGGATTTCAAATCCACAGACTACAGTGGTTTACAGCTACTGGGCTATTAAGGAAATTGTCTTTGGGAATAGACCCATTCCATGTTTTTTGAATGTCAGGATTAACTAACTTTTATTGCTTCAGGAATCCTCATTCTTAGACATTGTGCAACTGTTTCATGCTTGCATAAGTTTGGAATGGGTCCTGAGCTAAATAATCATCATTGAGTCTTTTAAACTACCCAATTGAATGTAATGCTAACTAAAGACTTTGCCAATCTGTTTGCCAGAATAGAGGCAAAACACAGGCAGCAATGTCAGCAGCTGGATTCCTGTATCTTATTAATTGATGGGCTAGTTGTACCTTTTAGTTCATTTTTTCAGTCTTACAATTTACATTATAGGAATCAAAAGGCAAAGCAAAAGGTGAATCAAAATACTTCATCAAGTACTTTGCTTCTGAATTCTGCTATTCAAGTTGCCCTCCTAAGGCCAAAATTTTCAAAGGTGACTGCTGCTGTCTCCTGCTTCCCTCAGACATGTAGCACAGCTAGCTTGCTTTTCAAAGTATTTCCAGCTGAGCATGGGGCTCTGAAAGCTCTTCACAAATAGCAGGGTAGTGTTTTTCAGGCTGCCCTCTCCTACTGACAGAAGCATGCTTGCAAGAAATCAATCTTTGTGGCTACCCCTGTTTCCAGATTGGACATGGGTGGCCAGTTCTAGTCAAATACACCTCTCAAATCACTGTGACTTCTCGTCTGTCATCTTTTACATAGACAGAAATTCTGAACTGCAGGATAGGCAATTCAGATGCACAGTGACATGGATTTAGATGGCAGTAAGAATGTAGCTGTATTTTTTTCAGTATTACCCTAAATGCAGAGCCATTTACCTCATAGCAGCACATGCTCCAAAACTGTAACACAGATTGATGTCATCTTTGTTGGTTTCTACGCTAGAAGTAATTGTATCTTTGTGAATTCTTGCCTTTTACTAATGGCATCATCGTGGGGAGATAAAGCAGACAAGGTAGAGTGGTAGGGAAGCCACCTGTATGTCCAGAATTCCAGAGGAGATGGCATGGCCATACACAGAGGTGAAATAATGAGAAGAACAGAAAGAAATCTAAAGCCAGTAGTGAATTAGTTGAATCAGCCATCAAAATTATTCATAGTCTGTCCTATTTCTATCAGTCTGTCTGTGTAAATGAAGGACAGAAAGATTGTCAGATTTTTTACAGCAAAGCTTATGGATTCACTTCCCAAATACCCTTTCTTCAGGCCAGTTTCACCAACATACTGTGTCACGGTGACACTGGACAGAGTTGGAATTCTTTTGCATACATCTGATAAAGTACACAGTATAAGAAAACAATTTCAACATTACTCAGCTGGCTGCTACATTATTTCTGCCAATCAGATTAATGAATGCACTGGGTTAAATTTGTAGTCCTTATTTATATATCTAGATTTATCCTCATAATCCTCCTTTAAAGTAATCCCCTTTTATGTGCTCATTTTAACTGTGTATCTTGTTGATGCCTATCTTTTGTTTAACATAGCAATCAAAAAAAAAACCATCCAGAAAGCAACCACAGAAAAAGACCATTTCACAAGAGATTATTTTGAAACACGCTACTGAAAAACTACAAAAGCAAATTTTTTCACGGTGTAACTATCATGTAATTCCTGCAAAAAGATTGAAGCAGCCCCTGTATGCTCTGCTATGTGAACTACCCTAATTCTCTTAAGAGGGCAATGCCATGGTTCAGAATGACAGCACTGCAATATCTTTGCTTAACTTCTATGGCCAACCATGAAAATGTTCAAATAATAAAGTATATTTTAAAGTAATTTTAAAAAGTAATTAAAAGTCCAGATGTGTCAGAGGAGGAGGTAACATTACCTAAAAACTGTATCAAATCCCTGAAGCTGGGTCTGCACCTAAGCCACCAGACTTTGAAATCTCAGAGGTCTTTTCCTTGAGTTTGACGGATGAGCATGGCTGCAGTGGCAGTCATGCAGTGGCAGGATACACCAGCTGCCTGAGCAGCATTCCAAAGAGCGAGCTCAACTGGAGCAGAAAGACATCTTGGAAGTACTGGGTCACCTGCAGCAAAACTAAAACAGTGCTTTCTGCCTGATTTTTTCCCCTGTGGCCATTTTTTAAAAGGAGTAACATTTTCAGAGAGAAGCAACAATACATACACAGAAAATAACTTTTGTCCCACGGGTTATTTTGGGTACTTGAATCTATCTTATTTGCTTCTTACTATTACTACTTGATGACATTTCATTATCTGCCTGGCCATAGTGAAACACTGCTGCCACGTTTTGAAGTTGTCTTCACTGCGGGCATCTTCCTCTACAGGTTCATGGCTAAAGCATTTTGTACTTGTACAGTAGTATGAGTCCTGCATCTATACACATGAATGAAAGCACAATGGTATAATATCTCTGACGCCTTTTTTTTTTTTTTTGGTAGCAGAAATACACATTGGTACACTAAGGACAAAAACAATTACAGCACTTATTACTGCCCGAAAGAAGTGGGGCAGAATGAAGACTGCTTTCCTCCCACTGGTGATGGAAATTTTATGTAATATCCTTTTTAAATCATAGAATCACTGAGAAAGTTTCATTTTTCTGGCTGTGTCAGTTTTCTCAGCGTTTCAGACTAAAAGCTATTTTTACAATTGTGTGTAAGTGAAGAGGTTGACTGATGAAGACTGCAGATGAATCTGTAGGCAGAATAATAGATGAATGCATTTTTCCTGACTGACTAGTCATCTGTAGGATTTGGCTGTACTTTACTTTATGTCCCCTCAAAGGGTTTCACAAAGCTACACTAGATTATTTTTTTTTGTCTGCCTTTTGTCTCCTCATGGTTTTAGCAAAAGTTCAGAACAGACCTAAAATTTTCAAGACATATGACAAAATTTTGCATATTTGAATACTTTTTCAGTGAATAAGATGATTTTGAGTGTTATAAACAGAATTTAGAATGCTGTAAATAATTACAATTTGGTGGAGAAGAACTTCTTTTTATATCCCAGTTTGCTTACTCCATCTCAGTTTAATAGGAGAAATATTTTCCCTAGGATATATCTTCTTAGCCTGCAAAGCATATTAAAGATTTTTTCTTGTTTCAAGTTTGGAAACAAACAATAATATCTAAGCCATCCTTATCTTTCAAAGTTCAGTCTGTCATCCTTGATAATTATATCATTCTGACCATCATACTATCTAAGAATCTGTTTAATAGTAAAAGCAGTAATAGACGACTCTAGAAAAATAGCATATTAAAAATTCAGTTTGAAAAACTATTGAGATATTCTCTTTTCTCTGCATTTATTTTTGTAATTAATATTCTCCCAGCTTCATAGTTTAGCAGTTACAGAAATACTGTAATTACTATTAGCATCCAATAAAACATTTTAGAATACTTTCTTAAAACTGAAAATCATCAAGTTTGTGCCTCAAAAATTTTGCAATGGAAGATGAAGAATGAACCCTGTGATTCAGGAGTTATTTAATATTCCTTTGTGATATTTTGGCCATCAGCAGCAAATGCTTCCAAATTACTAACAGCATTTCATAGTTTTTTTGCAAAAGTGCGTACTTTCAGTTTTAAAGATTTAACATATTTGTGAACAGTGGTAATTTAAAATAACCTTTCTGTTTCAAATAATTCATATTAATTTCATATCTAGTGTTGTATGTGTCTTAACCCTAAAGTAATGGCTGTTGATATAAGAGCTGAAGGACATATGAGAAAATTAAGCCAATGTTTTTAGGTTCAGGCTTAAGCTGTGGTTCATAATTATATTTCTCTAAAAAAAGAAAAAAAAGAAGCACTTCTTGCCGCAATCAGCATATATTTTCCATCCTGAATAAGAGGCCCCATTTTAATTTAACTTTTTTGTGAGTACTATCACCACACCCTCCCATGGGTACAAAGAAAACAATAACTTTTCATATCAGAAGTCTGTACAGTTTTGTACTCGTGTAACCCTACATGGTTGTGATTAATGACCTCCCTGTTGCATTTCCATAAGGGTTGGACCTTCAATGTATAAGTTAAAACATTGGTCCCTGTAAAGTCAATAATACAATTCCCATTGACTTAAGATGTTTAAGAATTTCATCCACTGCACTTTGCTTCACATTGTTCTTGATTATTCATTTGGAGATTATATGAGAGATGAAAAATACCTTTTTTATCTATTCATAATCTTTTAGATAAGCTGCAAATGGCTGTTGTTTCTTTCACATACATAAGTGTTCTTGCTAGGTACAAAGAAATCTGAGTTTCAATATCTCTGTCAAAATCACGTGAAAGCAACCCATTGAGTTGATGCTTCTCTTGTAACACTTTACAGATACATACAGAAATGTATATCCAAGTTTCAATAGTTATGTATTCATATATTTGATTGTCCAGTGAGGTGAAGATTAGAAATTTAAATTTGTTTTAAGCCTGGAAATTCCTTAAACGCTCTTCTAGAAATCACAGATAGAAAATATTTTCAGTTCTTGAACAAACAATGGTTCAATCACTCTTCTGCATCTAGTAAATATGGATATGTAATTAAAAATATATGTAATTAAAAATAAATTTAACGCTAAGTAAAGGGTAAGAGATACAGAGCAGACAAAAAAGGCTTTTTCACGTGTTCTTTCCTTTGGCCCATGGTGCGGTGTCAGTGTTGCAGAGCCAGAAGCAGGGCTGCACCAGCAAAGCTGCTTTCTCTGGCAGCAGTACCCCCCTCTTGCTTGTCAGCATGCTTGTATTGCTCACTCTCTATCACAACATGGGCACCAAATACACAAATCCCAGAAAAAAAAATCAATCTCAACTTGATTCATTGTTACTACCTGATATGTATCCACTAAAGCACTTTGGATCCTTATACTTGTCTCCATTAACTGTACTGAGTTTCAGAGGTTTCCACTTCACGTGGCATTGTGTCCTACTAATTAAAATGCCTAATTACAAAGAAGATTGCCAAACATACCAAAAAAAGAGAAAAAGAAAACCTCTATGATATCAAGGGACGGGGTTTATGCTTAAAATGACTTCATGTACCTGTATGTAAAACTGGAATTTACATGGACATTTTTATAAAGGTATTTTGTGAGACTTGATATCTCAATATCTTGGGCGAAGGGGATTATGATAAGATAATATTGCTAAAATTATAACATACTACACAGTTCAAACTGCAAAACTGTTTTAGGTTAAGTTTTAACTATCTAAAGAGAACACAAGAAATTAGATAAAGCTTTGATGCCATAGAGAAGAGACTGACTGATCCTAAACTATGCTATACTGTAAAACAAGTGCTCCATAGCATCAGAGCACTAAATTGTTTGACTACACTGACCCTCAGCAGCTCTACCTAACATATCTATTCTTGTCCCTAGTACACCAGAAATGGCTGGTTCAGTGCTGCCATCAGAAGAAAGGTACCAGAGCTGCAAAAAAGATTTTTACCTGAGCAGCCTGATTGTATCAGGATTTTAATTCTTCCCAACGAAATGCTGAATTTGTCAGGAGAGAATAGTGCCAAATGATGGGCGAAAATTTCTGTATGTATTGGTGAAGTTGACCTAGAATAGCAAAACATGCAAACAATAATTTGTAACTGTAGCTTAGATCTACATAGAGTAGATTAGCAGCTGAAATTGTAGAAAGGCATACTAGAACCCTGACAGCAGTTTTAGAGCAGATAGCAGAGGAGGTTTGCAGAATCCCATTTTATGCTTTTACTTGCAAGAAGTATGAACATAGAGATAAAAAGCTGGCATGTTTCATCTTCCCTCTCCTCTGGCCAGGTCTAATGGAATTCTAGCTATCAATAAAACAAAAGGGTGATCGAATTTTGACACTCTTCTTGTGAAAGTGAATAATAAAACAGAAAACCTTCATCTTTGACCATGGTCCAAAAGAAATTACCCCTGCGTTTTATGTTAAATTAATATTTTATGTAATCCCATTTAAAAATTGGAGTTATACACTATCATTTGGTAATAATAATTTCATTTCAATTTGATTAGATGTGCTTCAGCTTATTGTCATGTTCATTAACTACATTCACTGCCATGTGAGTGTAAGGCTAATCTGTTTGTTTGGATTAATGTCCCCCAGTCCAACAACCTGGGAAGAAGTGCTTTCTCTGGGTCTTAAGATATGTTAAGGTGTACTTCTAAATCAAAAGTGTGAATTTGAGATTACTGTCTCTGCTGTAAACATAGGTATAGAAAAACTGAAGTTCCAACAAAGTGCCAGGCTGATGATACTTACCATTACTTATCTTGATTCACTAATCGATTTTCTGCCCTTACATATCTTTAAAAAGCAGACAGGCTTTTAAAATACCATAATTTTTCATAAAATGTTGAGAAACACTGAGGTTTAGAGCCTCCCAGCAAACATTCCTGCCATGATCCAATTCTCAAAAGAACACATTTAGAATATTTACCCCCTAAATTTTGTTTTTCTACTATACAAGGGTTGTGAAAATCCTCAAGACTCCCAGGAGCATTCTTTTCCTACATTTCTGTATTCACATAAAGATTCTCACCCTTCAGCATTTCTTTTGCAAGTGAAGCTAATAGGACTTTTGTTTGTAAGGACATGGGGAGTATGTATCTGCGTCACAAATTATGCCGGTGATGTTTTCAAGTTAAAGTATGATTAAAACTGATCAGAGGACAACCTTATCTCATTCTTTTGAGATCTTCTGCTTGAATTTGTTTTGATTCAGAATACAGACTGACATAAAAATGAAGTTGAATATTATAGGTGGCCTCAGACCCATCTACAAACCAGGTGTAAATCCAGGGCTACTCAATATTCAGTATTGCATTTATAGGCTTGAAATATCACATGCCTGGGTGAAGAAGCTCCATAAAGAGAACTTCATGTACATCGCTCTGTAAGATCCTAAATGCTTAACTCAGTATCTTGTTCATAGAACAGTACTTGCCCATTATGAACAAGCCATGATCTTATCAGAAGGTCAGACTGAGGGATTCTCGAAACAAGAGCCACCACTTAAATGTGGATTACCATGAACACAAGTATTTCTGTATTGAACTGAGAAAAAAAAGCATAGAATATATAAACAAAGGATGTTTGGATAAAAAGATGTAATGTTTACTGAAATAGCTGAACAACATCAAAACTATTCTTGTGCATTCTTGCTCGAACAGGAATTAATCCTGATCTTGCAAAAAAGACTTTAAATTTTATTATAATTATTTTAAAAGCAAAATGCTAATAAGAAATTTTTAGAAAAAGAAACCTAAATACAAAACAGTAGCAAATTATCTATTGATAATTTATATTTTAATTATAAATTGAATTTACCAGACTTTAATCTGATATTTACAGAGAACAGCAACATAGGGCTCACTATTTTTATTACAAAGCAGCAGCTACACAAACATTTTACTGGCATGTGCATTTACTCAGCCACCAAATTGTCCTCTCTCAGAAACTGTTCCCCTAACAAGGCCAGGAAGTAGTGGCTCCCTTTCAAATGGATTTTTGCCAGTAAAATACAATCTCAATCTCTGAATTTAAATGACTCTTCTATATTATATTCATTCAGTTCTACTTTTCAGGTACTTGAATGTGATTTGGAAAAATACTTAGACCTCTGAGCGTCTGGAAATAAAGATTTTCATTGCCATTGTATGGCAGTGCATACATTTTTTTTTTTTTCAGAATAAAAAATACACAGCTAGAGATATGTAGCATATCCAATTTAAAACAAAGGCATCAAACACCTTGTTAATAAAGGGATCACCAGAACTTCAGATCTGCAGCAACCATTTTTATCAGAAACCATCACTACATCAGTGATATTTTGCCCCTGCTGGGAAGGTTTGCTACTCAGCCAGGAAAACCAGTAGCCCTTCTGTCTGTTTCTTGTGGTTGTTTCAGTATTTATCTAAATTCAAACTGCAAAGTGTGCTGGGTTTGAATTCTCGTTGTTTGCTTTGATACCCTCTTTGAACAGTTCAGGCCCTATTCTTGCTCCAAGAAGATCCCTCTAGGGACCTCACCAAATACACCTTGTTCAGGACTCTTACTTCAAATTATATCCTACCTAATAAATCCAATCATTACACAGAACAGATCAAGCATAGTAGAAAAGTTCTTTACAAGCCAACATTCAGTGCAAGTAGAAAAGGGATGACAGGGAAAGAAAAATAATGGCACAATCTGTAGGGCTTTTAGTGAAAGCAAACAAGAATTCATTCAAATTCTTAATCTAGCTCCAATCTATTCTGTGTAGTGTCTAAGAGGGGAGAGTGGGAAAGAATGGATCAAATGTCCCTAAGAGCATATATTAAGGAAAAAATATCCATGCTTATTAGGCATTTTAACATTGAGAGTAATATTGTTTTTTAATATCTGACTTGCTATTTAGATTGAAATTAGTTTTCTCCTTCCCTCTGCAAAAGATTCACACTGGAGACTTCAAAAGGAAAAACAGTTCTTTCTTTCTGTCCCGTTCACTTAAAGCCCATTGGCCAACATGACAGAAAGACTACTAAAAGTACATATGAATTCATAGCAGTGCTTGGCATTTTGTGCTGGTTTTAGCATTGGATAGAAATTAAACTCCAAATAATCCACTCCCCTTCTCTCGCCCTTTCTGGTAAAGCAGGGACAAAAAGCAGAGAATATGGGTCAGGGTCACGATTTACTGAAAGCGAAAAGCAAAGATAAGACGCGCAAATAACAACAGCAACATTAACAGCAAAACCTTATAAACAGAGGAGGTGTTTTACCCATAAAAAGGTGTTTACCACTGGGAACAAAAGCAAGATGGCAGGTGGATGCTTCCCATAGGTCGCATGCCTGTGGCTTCCCCACATGAAGGCAATATGGTGGCTGCTCCCGCGCGCCACACACGTGGTCCTTGGGAGCAAGGGCAAGATGGTGTGGTGGCTCCTGCAGCTGGCTTTTTCCACCCCAGCCTGAAAACAATCCAAAAACAAAGACAAACCAACCCCCTGGAAGCTGGGCAGTCCGAGTCAGGGTCACATTGCTGCTCCGCTGGGCTCAGTTCCGCCTGTGCCAGCACTTCTGACGCTCCCCTGTGCTGTGGGGTTGCCATTTTCCTACCACTCCGCTGTGCACCTTGCGGCTCAGCCAGGCTCCCTCTTGGCTCGGCTGCTATCAGCACCACTGCTCCTGATCCCTTCATTATTACAAAAGTCAGAACCATCCTGCACATCAAGACCAGTCTTCTACACTTTGAAAAATACATTTGGTTGCATAAATGTTCTGAACAGCAACCGTGCAATTTATTAAAGCATGGAAAGAAGTACCTGGAACCAGCAGCTGGTTCACTTAAATCATTTGTCAAGATGTAGATAGGCTACAGAGCCAGTTCTTTTAAAATGAGGTTCATGTTCCATAAAGTCATATAAGGATCTTTGCTGCTGTGCCTTGCTTTCCAAGTTTGTTCTGTGTAGCCAACATCAAGCAGTGTGTCATGCTGTTGGTTTGTGAGTAACAGGTTGAAATATTAACACATGGAAAAGTCAAACTTCAAGAAAAATTTAAGCATCTTGAGGGCTCTTGTCTCATGTCACCTTCTCAGTTACGCTCTATCTTACAAAAAAGAGTCACTTTGACATTTTATGTTGCTTCTTACAGCTCTATCTTGAAAATTTCAGAGATGTTTGAACAGTAGTGCACAATGAGCCGACAGACATCTGTCAAGCCCAGACATACCAGAAGCAATGACTTCCTGTGGCTGGTTTGGGACAGGGTGATTAATCAGATATTCTCTTTTGCTCAGACCTCCTATAGAAGTCTTGAGAAGCATGTTTGCAGGCTACAGCTGCTTGCTCATCCTCAGCCAAATTCAGATCTCTTAAAATTCAGCACAGTCCTATATGCAGCACAGAGAAAAGCACCAAGGTAATACAGATTCTAGGAAGAAGAGCAGCCGTATTTTTCTTGTAACAATTTGACAAACATACTGCCAAAGTAATTCCAACACTTGGGCCAATATTCTATCATTAGGTTTCAAGTGAAGGATTTTCAGTTCTTTGTCTCTGGCAAAGCTTTTAAAATCTTATCTGACGTACCTTATTGTCCCTTTCATTTTATACAGTCTTTTTTTAACTTGCTGATATTGTTGCAGATATGAATCATAAAGAGTATTTGCATAGTATTAGGGGTCTATTTCTTTTTTATATGTAAGATGGAATAAAATGCTTTAATTCTAAAAAATGTAACTATTTAAAATGTGACTCACAAAATACTGAAGCTCTTAAGCACTTCAAAATACTCCTAATGAGGCTGTCATTCAGTCACTCATTTGGGCATACCTCTAATTTTGAACATGGACCCATTGAACCTGACTCTTCTTTGAAGACAACAATAAAATTCAGGACCTTGCTGGATCAGAACCCAAAAGAGGTTCCTTTCAATATACAGGAGCAGCCATCAAAAAGATGGCTAATCTAAACCGCTTACAAGTAAGAGATTGCATTTATTTACATCTCTTCTGTACTTCCTGTACCTAGAGACAAATAATCCTCAAGACATAGACTCCAGCATATTACAGCCCAAAACAGTATCTTACTAGCCCAGTCGTATTTAAATTTAGTGGCAGAAACAGGAAAAAAATCTGTTTTCTCAGTATCTGCTAAAGACACTATCTCCTTTCCTGTTATCCTCCCCTTCCATTCCTGTTCTCTCCTGTCACTCCCAACCACCCCTTTCTCCTGCAAAAACATTAAATGAAAAATATACAGAAAGGTCAAGGACAGAGAGTTTTGTTACTGATATATAGAAAGGGCTAACAGTTAAGTACTGACAAGTTTAATCAGGAGTCATCCAACTATATTCTCTTTCTTAAAAAAGAAAAAGATAAAGCATTCACCCACAAATACCTGCTATGGCCTTAGTATATCCCATTGGTGACAGGCTAGTAAAACAGCAGTGCAATTTACTACCCTTCATTACTATCCTTTGTCTAGCTAAACATTTTTTTCATATCTATCAAACCATTCAGTGTCACTTCCTGTTTCATAGCATACTTATATTCTTGGAAAAAATAATTTATTGCTAATTTGTGTAATTCATGGCACAGTCGATAGAAAAACAATACATTTTCTGGATATTATATTTCTTTTGGGGCCACGTTTGCCTCCTTTGCTTTTACTGCAGCTCTAGTCACAGACCGCACTCAAACCATCATGACTGCTGCATTTACAGTGTTGCTCTCTAAATGACTTACTTTTCTTCTTTTGTTTCTCTCTCTGGGTTCTTTAAGGGATCTTATTGATCAGAAGACAATAGAGCTGACACTTTAATTCAGCACTACCCAGTCTATGCTTCTGCAATTCATTGAAGTTCACTGAAATCCCAGAACATCCTAGTTTTGATTAAAAAGTTGAGTCTAAAAATATCCAGGTTTTCCTTGGTGTCAGGTTTTGAATGTATCTGAAAACAGGAAGGGGGAGAAAGGAAATATTGAAAAACCCACACACTTTCAATCCAATATTATTATTCAGCCATAGCAGAAAAGGAATAAAAGGAATGTAAGGGAGGGCTTTGAATGGAAGAAGGATCAAATGTTCATATTCTCCACAAGAGAACTTTCCAATTCTACCTAGCCACAAAATCATATGTGATAAAGCCATCCTCTTAATCAGGCCATGATCTGAAGAAATAAAAAAAAAAAAAGAAAGAAAAAAAAGAAAGTGTTAGCAAGCTGAGCAGCTTTCATCAAGCTTGAAAAAAATCTTTACATCGTCCTAGGAGTCTCAAACTCTGCAATTGTCAGGCAACTGTCAGGCAATATCTCCTGTAACACAGACATATTGAGGAACATGAGAGCAGGGAATAGCCAGCCATTTATGACAAATGAAGTCTTAATCCAATTCCATCTGAGATTAACAATGAAATCACAATTTCTTTTAATGCTGAAGGAAATCTTCTACACACAACTTAGTCTATTAAATTCTTTTCAACTGCATATATGTAAAATTTTACAGTACTATTCCTTCAGACTTCCAAATATATAACTTAGTATAATATATAACTTATATAGACTTTGTAAAGTATATTAAAGTATCTATATATCAAATGCATATGACATTAAATAAAGCCATGATACATCATTCGTTGGATGTGTCCTCTTTTTTAAGCTGTGATTTTCATTACAAACCTACTCAAATTTCCCATATTTGGTGCCTTTGCAATGTTTGTCTTTTTCTAAATGAGAATTTTCTCCCAATCTCAGTTATATCTTAATGTCCTGTTGTGTAGAAGTTCACGATTCCTTCCGCATTTTCATGAGACTAATTAAGGTGTTTATTAACCCTTGCTATGAAGGTAATTCCAATACAGTGGAATGAGAGAGAATTCTCATTCTGTGGAATGAGACGAGAATTCTCTCTCTTGAGAATGACAACTGTAAAACTTTCTCTATCCCTGGAGCAACAGGACTGAAACATTGCCCCGGAGAACTCAGTCCAGAATTTTTAATTCTGCAGGGACACAATGTCTTTAGGCATTCAGACTGACTAATTAATAAAAATAGAATCTGGGCTATCACCTGACCTTGACAACAGAAGTTCTTCATTTTGTATCTAGCTTTCAGATTGCTATAATCACAATGAATGAAGCTGCAATGCTTATTGCAGTTTCAGTAACACTTATCATGGATTGTATACAGTCAGTACCTCTTACCTAATTTTCTTTGAACAGAAGACTTTTCCTGAGAAAACTATAGCAATGTAAACTATATTCTTTCATATACTCAGATTTTTTAGAAGATTTAAAATACTGAAAGGACTATCAGGGGCATTCTAATTAATCCTGAAAGCATGAAAATGGGAGGCAAAACACTTGGCACCATTTCTAAAAACAGGAGGTAACAAGATTTTTAAAAAAAAACCCTTGGATGTCCTCTGTGGATGTCTGCTCTCCCTTAGAATGTGCATTTGTTGAAACTTATTACTGGTGTCACTAGACTGTCTTGTATTAAAAAATGCTCTCTCCTGTACTGTTTTGTTTACAAATGTTGTTAGTGGAGTGAAGTGTTGTCAGTGGAGTGCTTGAATAATACTGTGGACATACTGATTACAAAATTGCTCTCTCACTGGAGAAAATGGGAGCAACTATGCCAAGTCATTAAAATATGTTGGTTTCAAGTAAGCTTAAGGGCCCACTCAGGGCCATATAGTGTTTTTACTGAAGATCTCAATGTGATCAATAAATAATAAGATATTAAATCTTAAACTCACTCTAAGGTATATAGTACCTGTTTTTAAAAATTTAATGAATTGAGCATGGAATTGCGGCACAGTTGAAGTAAATTTCAGGAGGAAGATTATTTGTGCTGATGTGCTGGACTGGGCCTTGAATGATCTTGGATGCATTCCCAGTTCTGCCCTCAACTTCATCTAGAGCCACATAAGCTTCTTTAGACAACACTGCAAAGCTGTTTAGATATTTTAAGATGCACAGAGGTGTCTGTTAGGGTTTTGAAAATACTTAACTACACTTGGAAATTATATCCTCTGGAATTTGGAGACCCAATCTCAAATGTGGCCTGTACACAAATGATAAAAAGCATAAAGTTCTCATTCAGACAATACTTTATCTAAGTCTCAAATTGATCATCACACCTCAGCAACTGAATCAAAGAGTTAAGTCAATATCTTCTCACTTCTGGGGACAGTTCACTTTCCGTACCTGACAGAATTTAAATTCCTGTGATTTAGGGCGATTAGCCATCATGGGATGGTCACTAAGCAGAGAGTTTTGAATGGATAGATGTCCTTTCGTTACCAGAATAAACCCCATCATTTAACCACAGATATGAGTTTCTGGTTGAGGTTTCTACACCTTTTTCTTTCCCCTCAGGATCACTAGAGGATAAATGTATTAATGCCCTCTGAAGAGATTCTAACTGGATCAGACAGTGTCATAAGAAAATTTTGAGCAGAATCATTTGTCATGTTGAAGCTAGGTATATTCTCAGAGAAAATGTGTAAATAATTGGGAGTTCAGAAACATTTTCATTTTATTGTTTACTCACATAAAGATTCTAATTAGTGCAAATCACTAAAGCCCAAATCACTAAAATCCACTGACAATAAGACTCTTTTGTGTTCCTTAACCCTTCCTGATGAAGCGATTTAAAATTAATCTGCGTGGCAGAGTAGATAGAAGCTATACTCTAACATAAAATCTGTCAAGACCTAGAACATAAGGTCCAGAAGAGGGGGTAATTCCCAGAGACAATTTTTTTTCAAGTGGGAATAATGTGCAAGTTAACCTTCAGGACAAGAATGATAGCTTGTATGGGATATTAATTCAAGACTTTCTATATAGCCAATGCACTGGGCTAGAGCTGGAAGGAAAAGAGAAGAGTATGAGAACAGCAGAAGATAGAAACTACAACTGTTGATATGGTAAGATCGGGATGACTAAATCAAGTGGACAAATACACTCTTATGTTGATGTCCTGGGTGCTTTCCAGGAATCACAGAAACATCAAGGTTGGAAGGGATCTCTGGAAATAATCTATTCCAACCCCCCTGCTGTCAAGGCAGGGTCGCCTAAAACAGGTTACACAGGAACATGTCCAGGTGGGTTTGGAATGTCTCCAGAGAGGGAGGCTCCATGTACTCCCTGGGCAGCCTGTTCCAGTGCTCTGCCACTCTCAATGTAAAAAAGTTCTTCCACATGTTGAGGTGGAATTTCTTGTGGTTTAGATTATGGGCACTGCTCTTCATTGTGCTGCTGGGCACCACTGAAAAGGATCTGACACCATGCCCTTGGCACCCCCTTTGAGATATTCATGTGCATTAATGAGAACCCCTTTCAGTCTTCTCTTCTCCAGACTAAAGAGGTGCAGCTCCTGCAGTCTCTCCTCACAAGAGAGAGGATTCAGACCCCAAATCATCTTTGTGGCCTCCACTGGCCCATCTCCAGTAGCTCCTTGTCATTCTTGAACTGTGGAGACCAGAACTGAACACAGTACTCCAGATGTGGCCAAGCAGAGGGGCAGGATCACCTCCCCTGACCTGCTGGCTGCACTTCCTGATGCACCCCAGGATACCATTGGCCCCCCTGGCTGCAAGGGCACTGCCAGCTCATGGTCCACTGGTCATCCACAAAGACTCCATTCTCCACAGAGCTGCTCTCCAGCAGGTCAGCCCCCAGCCTGTGCTGGTAGTAGGGTTATTCCTTCCAAGGTGCAGGACCCTACACTTGCCCTTGTTGAACCTCAGTAGGTTTCTCTTGGCCCAGCTCTGCAGCATACCAGGGTCCTGCTGAATGGTGGCACAGCCTTCAGGTGTATCAGCCACTCCCCCCAGTTTCATATCATCAGCGAGAACAGTGCAAAACAGAGTGCTGTTGTATCCCTGAAATAGCATACAAGGTGCACATCAGCACAGATCAAAGCCCCAAGGCACAGCATAAAACTGTTGGGGAACCAACAGATTGTCCTGAGTAAAGGAACAGAGGAAATGAGGTCCTTAAGCTCTCAGTTCCTCCTCATGGAGGCTAAGTGTAAGCTACACTGTTCACTAAAAATCTCTGGTTTCCAGTTATATATGAACAGTTTCACCATTGTCCTTGCAGAAGTTATGAAAGAATCCCCAGATGCAAAGCACCAGCCAGGTTGTTTTCCCAACAGCTTGACAGAAAAATCCTTGGCCTTCCAAGTGCTCTTCAGGTCACAATCAGACTTCCCCCTAACTAAACCCAACTGTCAAGTATTCTTGATAATGGTGCCACAAGTTAAGGCAGTGGAATACAGGTGCAGGCCCTAAAACACTCACTGAATACTCATAAGCATCCACCACTGTTTACAACACTGCAAGCTCAACAAACTCCCTGTAAGTGTTGATCAACTCCCTGTGAGTGTTGTTATCAACTCACTACATTGTGAATACCAATAGGGAAGAAGACAGCTTGCTTTTAGGGGCAACAGTAGAAAAAACTGCAACACGCAGGCAAATACTACTGCAGTAAAATCTCAGGATGATATTAAAAAGGAGGGAAAAATGAAGACTTCCACTGCTGAATATTTTTCAGTCATTTTTAGGCATGCTGCTCACCTAGCGCTACTTGTTACAAATCCCTGCACAATGCCACAGGACAAACAGTGGGACTAGAAACTATCCCTGAATAGTCAGCCACTGGTCCAAAAAGTAGTTTTTATATAAAAATATGATGGCCCTCAGTATCACAAGAAAAGCAAGCCATAGAGGCAGTAGTTAAAACCTGAAGTTCATGAGGCAAGGCATTGTATGTATGTTCATATCACACATTGTTCATGAGGTAAGGCAAAATGAGGGAAAGTAGTAGAAGATGGTTTGAAGATTTTAAGAAATAGTTTCAGAATCTGGAAAGACAGACATATTGGAAGGAAGTTCATTCAAAATGGATTGTTCATTCAAACGATTCAAAAAGGCAAAGAGAATATAACATTTCAAATGAGAAAGGATTTGATAGTTCAATGGAATGCATATTTAAGAGGCATGTACATTTTAGAAATACTTAGAAAAAGTATTTAGAAAGCTTAGAAAATGTGTATATGTGGAAGTCAGTTAGGTTTCTGGTCTATTTTTGACCTGGGGGAAATTTCTGAAATGAATCCATCGAGTTGGTCCCTCAGTGTTCTCAATAGTCAATTTCCATCAGATGTGTTAAAACTGAACAGTAGTAAAATGGTGTGAATTTGTAATAATATTAATGAACACTACATGTATTAGACTGCTTTGTCTGCAGAGAATTTGTCTTTGCTGGAATTCAAACCATGCTGAAACTATTTGCTCTGACATCTTCTGCCAAAGTAGAATCTGCTGACTTTCTGTAAGGATTCCAATCACATGTGGCACCTAAAACCACTCATGCTGCAAAAGGAGGAAAACGCTTTCTTAAAATCACTGGATGCCCATCACAACTCACATTACAGCAGGAGTTAGTAAAATGAAAGAAGATGAAGCCAGAAGTATGGTGTTATTGAACAGAATGGCTCTTATTACTTCTTGTGTGACTAAGACACGTGAAAATTAAAGTATTTGGAGGACAGCGGAAATGACCATAAAATCCTACTTCCACCCACTCAGCAAGCAAGCAAGCAAATGTTTCTAGAGAGGCCTGGAGGACATACTTGTAATACATGACAAGAATACATGAGCCAACTTATGCTGGTAGGCAACAAGAAAAGCCTGGGCTTTTTATCACATACATTTAGAAAACGTAGTATTCTTCACCTTTAAGCACAAATAGTACAGTTATATATACAACATCAGTTATATATATGTCATCCTTCATATACCACCTTTGTCATGACCCCAGGTTAGTACTATCCTCTGATCAGGAATCCTAAAACAAACATAAAACCAGAGGGACGTGAGCACCGCAGAGCAAAAGCTGCCTTGATAGCCACTAAAAACATAAACACAATAAGCTTTCATTTCAGTAGAAGGTAATATTTACCTTTGAAAATTTTAGTAGAGAAGATTACCTCTACCTCTTATCAAAACATAACCATCAACTGAAGTTTTCAGCTTCTTAAAAGATCATGAAGGAGTTAGTCAAAATTTTGCCGTGTCACCTGGTGTGGATGTGGGCGCCGTATCAGCTTTTCCTAGACATGTAGAATGGAGATGTTTTTCTTTCTATCCTTCTCCCCTTTCAATTAAAAGAAAAATCCTGCTTTCTAGATACAAATACAAGCAACTGAACTTAGAGGTCTTTTACAACATAAATTATTCTGTGACTCTAAGATCATCCAGTCAAGCTGTTAACCCAGCATTGCCAAGTCCACCATTAAATCATGTCCCGAAGTGCAACACCTACATGTCTTTTAAGCATCTCCAGGAATGGTGACCTCACCACTTCCCTGGGCAGCTTGTTCCAATGCTTGACAACCCCTTCTATGAAAAAAATTTTCCTAAGACCCAATCTAAACATCCCCTGGCACAATTTGAGGCCATTTCCTCTTTTCCTATTGCTTATTACTTGGGAGAAGAGACCACCTCCCACGTGGATATAACCTCCTTTCAAGTATTTGTAGGGAGGAGTAAGGTCCCTGAGCCTCCTTCACCCCAGGCTAAACACCCCCAGCTCCCTCAGCTGCTCCTCCCAGGACTTGTGCTCCACACCCTTCTCCAGCTTCGTTGCCCTTCTCTGGACACGCTCCAGCACCTCAATGTCCTTCCTGAACTGAGGGGCCCAGAACTGGACACAGCACTCGAGGGGTGACCTCACCAGTGCTGAGTACAGGGGGACAGTCATTGTCCTGGCCCTGCTGGCCACACTATTCCTGATACAGACCAGGATGCCACTGGCCTTCTTGGCCATCTGGGCACACACTGGCTCGTGTTCAGCTGCTGTCAATCAAACCCCCCCAGGTCCTTTTCCACTGGGTCACTTTCCAGTCTCTCTGTCCCCAGCCTGTAGTGCTGCCTGGTATTGTTGTAACTCAAATGCACTTCACCTCTCTGAACCTCAGGCAGTTTGCCTTGGCCCATCGATTCAGCCTATCCAGACCCCTATGCAAAGCTTTCCTGCCCTCCAGCAGATCAACACTCCCACCCCACTTGGTGGTGTCTGCAAACTGACGGACGGTGCCCTTGATCCCCTGGTTCAGACCATTGATAAAGATATTAAATGAGACTGGACCCAGAACTGAGCCCTGAGGAACACCACCGGTGACCAGCCACCAGCTGGATGTAACACAGCTACAATTTATGGACGTTTCATGCTTAAAAAGGAACTGCAGCTTTCACACTTGAATGGGTATTCTATAGGAGTTTCTGCAAGAGTTCCGTTAGAAACAAAGCAACATTAATGGAAACAAAATTCCAGAAAAACCTGTCAATCTCTAATTTCTGTCTGTTTAAAGAAGTAAAGTAGAAGTAAAGTAGTAAAGAAGTGCAGCTGTAGAGTTGGAGTCCCTTTGGTGATTCAAATGAGTTTGTACATACTCCTAGCCTGACAGAAATTACCATACTTAAAATATAAAATGATCAAGAGAGATATGAAATGAGCATTGAAACAGAAAACTCAAATGATTGAATCTCTTTCTGAAAATGAAAATTAGAACCACCCCTCCTCCATTTAGTAATAATCTAAAATAGTCTCAAGAAAGTTAGGAAAGAGCATGGGAAAAAACCTTAAAATTGCGACCATTGAATAGAAGTGAAATCAAATAATTGCTCAAAGATCAAACTCTGTGAAAAAAGTTAGTCTCATTATTTCATTATAAGTTTATGCAAAAGGTAAAAATACTGTTTTATAATAGAGACAAAACATACAAAACAGAAAATGCCTTCAGAAAATTGCAATATATTTTAAACCCACCAGAATATTTACATTAAAATTCATTATTTAAAATTTTGTTGCAACCTTTGAAAGGAGCCATAGCTCCACTTCTGCTCTGTGGGTAGAACAAGTCAAAACTCTCACAGTATATGGCCACAGTATACATATAATTCTGGAGCTATTGAGTCACAAATGCTGTCTGTAGGGATATAACTGTGCATTTTGTGGGTACATGGCTACCCATTTAAATTATTCTTACTCAAGATTTGTGAAAAAAAAAGCCTGCAGTTCACTAAAAATTTATTTATGCCTAGTGGCTTGCTTGTAGGAACATCATAAAAACGTTCAACACCTTTGATAAAGATTTGGAAAAGAATGTATATGCATCTACCTTATGTTTTCCTTCAGGAAAAAAAAAAAGTCTCAACTCAGAGCTCCCATCTTAATGCAGTTAGATCTAATTTCACTCTCACTGAACAGGTAGCTGATAAACACAAGCCATTATTCCACAGGCATTAATAATCACTTTGATTCCATTTTTAACTTTGACTGAGTTGCTACTGTCATATGCAGATTACACTGGTGTGAATTCACTCATTGTGTGACACTCTGCTTTTAAATTCTTGGAAAATATATGTTCCTGTTAGTTGCAGACCCACACAACAATCTTCCAGAGGCCACAGAAACTCCTATGCTAAACATCAGGCATACGTGTGCATGTCCACCATTGAGTCCCAATCTGAGAATGATATTCCTAGTAGTGTAAGGCAGGGAAATACTGTTTCAAGCATAAATCCTTAGTATTTAGGACGTCAAGATTGTATAACCCCTGTTACCAAGCCCATGGCCACATCTAAATGTATAAGGTGGGACAAATTGCTGTAGCCATAATAATCACTAATGGGAAAGGATGCTCTAGTGAGAGTACATTAATATCTTGAGATGACATATCACTGCATTCTGGGAAGCAGTTACCAATATATGGCAGGGGTCAAGGAACTTAAATGCTTTTCAATACTGCACAAATCATCCCAGTTCTTGGAATGATACTTGCATATGAATACATAAATATTGACTCTATACAAAATAAATGAATAATTAAAATATGTAAAGAAAACAGCCTAAGCTGTTTGTTTTGCTATTTAAAACAACCGGCTTACATAGTGCAATGAAATATTTATTCACCATGTTTTCCTTTTGCTGATCTATTTTTCTGGATTGATTACCTCTGCAAGCTTTCCTGACATGAGCTTTTGTACGCTGACAAAGGGGAGGTGAAGCGAAGCATCTTGATTAGCTACAATACAGATCAGCTTCTAGGCAAGCCTACCAGAGCAGGAAGAACAGAGAGCATGTGGTCAGGGGAATGCATCAATGCTAAACTAGGTTTTATGGAGAAGAGTAATCCACCCTCATATTTTCACAGAAAAACTAGCAGATAATACTTACAACTACGTTTTTAAATTTTGGGTCAGTTCTTTTGAGAAATAGTAACAAAAAGAATGGTTAGATTTGACTGCTGTGAAAGATGTAGATATTCTGACAATGTGCTGCCTCATACTCAGCATGCTCCAAACCAGAGCCATGCCTGGGTTCCTAGGACCCCTGACCCTGTCAAACCTTCATTATTCTCGACTGAAACTACATCACTGCACAATGTGTATTCATGTGCCCCTGAAAAGATACATTTTTAACAAAAAACCACAATTTTATGACTATCTACTGAACGTAAAAGGCAAATAGACTTGTTGAACTACTTCTGCATATTGCATTAACATCCTCCAGAGGATTATATTGTCCTTCCCATACATGAGGGTCTAGCTCTACTGTTAAGTTCAACCTTCTAAAGCCTGTGAAAACCACTGCTTACACTGTGCATGAAGATGCACAACTGTTAGGCTGCATTTTAAATACTATTAACCAGGTACTTTATCTGTGTTTCAGTAGCTTCCTTTCCAATTGAGCCCACTGAAGTTTTAGTAATTGTTCTGACACAGATCATAAGCAGCTATGTGTTACCTAAGTATTACATATATCACAGAATCACAGAATAAGCTGAGTTGGAAGAGACCCTCAAGTCCAATTCCCAGCCCTGCATAGTACCATCCCCAGGAGTCCCATGTCTGTATACCTACTCATCATAAATAGTTATGTATTACTTAAGATTATAAGTAGTTTATGTGTTATCTGCCAGCAAAATAAATGAGATCTATTTATTTCCATTTAAAGTTATGCTGTGATTTGATAAACTAAACCCAAAGTACACATAGAAGTTTACTCTGTACACTGTTCTAATTCAGCCTCAATTCTTTTAAGATTCCAAAATTGGTTTCTTTTTCTGCTTTTTAGGCAAAATCTAGTGAAAACAATATTTTCTTAAAAAATAACCCTTCCTAAAATTGTATTTTATGGGTTTATTATTTCATAGTTTATGAAAAATATGTAAGTACCATTAAATATTATTAATAGATCATCTAAGAAGTTCCCACTGACTCACAACAAGCTTCAACAAATAGCTATATCACCCAAGAAAACAAAGAACAAAACAAGCCCAAACAGAATTATGACACATTTGCAGATATATTACAGATGCTATGTTCCATTAAGGGCAAAAAAAAAAAAATTACACTGTCTAACATGAAAAGACCACCATTACAATGATAGTCCTTTGTAACTGCAGAGTCTGCTTACACCAGTTCCAACTAATCACTGAACAGTTTACAGGGGTCCTGAGGAGGATTTTAGGCCTGATGAGTCTCTACCATGATCTTGATCTTGTACAGGCCACTGATCATGTAAGTTACCTGCCTTACAATAACTCCAATTTAAGCTGTGACTTGGAAGATGACACAGCCTGAACCCAAAAAGATGAAAGTGGAAGGGTAACAGCATCTGTTTTATGCACCTTGTTCTAGCAGTCCTCAGCTGCAATTAAAACTGAGCGCTAGCAAACACTTGGTTCCTCCTAAATAAACTGTTGTTCTCTTAATATACTATATCCTGTGATAAACACCTTAAATACTCCTTATTTGCTACAAAATCAGCAGTCCTGTCCTAACTTTAGCTCTGCTTACAGTTACCTATGCAATAATATATATTGAATGAATTATCAGACCTGCATTGATGCATTGCAGACAAGTGGGATTATATACCATAGGATTTGTATACAATGCGTAGTAGTTTCTTCCCTTCACCAGAGGCACCCCACAAATGCCACAAAGGACTGACCAGCCCTTCTGCATCAGTTTTATCAACCAGCAAGTCCCTTATAACTAGTGACGTGGATTTTATACATTATGGTTATGGGTTTTTTCCTCTATTCCCTTGGTTGTTACTCACCCTCTCCCTCTTTATCTCTCTCTCATGATTAGGAATGGAAAAGCTTTCTGTACTATACCTCCCTATACTGTGTGGGGAGGGTTAAGGACTCCAAGCAGTTTGCTCAAAGTCTATTTCCTACCATTCAACTAAAAATAAGTATCATTGCTCCATCCATGTCTGTCTCTATGGATAATTACAAACACATCATTGTGTCCTCTGTATTACAGTACCCATGAAGATAAGGACCCTGACAATTCATTGTCTGACACTTACTCTCTTTTTGCCAAATTGGAAAGATGACTGGAGCATTTTCTTGTCAGCATCAGTCATCTCAAAACTGCATACTCAAGTATTACACATCTTGCAAATAACTGCTACTTTGCTGTATAGTAGATAATTCTTATTAAGTACATACAGTTCTTTAACCAAGTAATTTATAAAATCCTTCTAATACACAATAATTTGCAAAAATTCAAAGAATTAATTGATTTTAATACCTTTAGTAGCAGGATTTTAAAAGGAATACTAATATTTTTTAATTCATAATTAATAGTTAATTAAATACCAAGTAAAAAAGTTGCTAGGTTTTTTTACTTTGACTACTATATTTTTCGCAATTAATTTCCAGAAGAGATTTCAGCTAAATGAATGTGTACTCACTGTTTGATAACTCCATTTGACAACTTCTATCATGCAAAATGTAACAAAACAGTTTTCTTATTACAAGACAAAACACACGGATTTTTTTCTTTTTTCTTTCCACATCCTCAGGATAAATACAATACAGAGATTTTACGAAATGCAGTACAGACTAAGGATGAAGTTGAGCATGATATCAGATCAGATGTGTTATGGCAGTGAAGGGTCACAAGGCTCCTCAGCTCTTCTGCCGAAGTGCCTAATTCAAATTCTAGTACTCAACTAAGTCAGAGTTTATTATTCCATTCCTATTTCTATGAATATTACCGACCCTTGTACATGATAATTTGACTTCAAAGCTACCCACTAAGTTGAAGGAGGAACTGTCCACCTGACCTGATGATGTTGCAGCTTGTGGCTGCAAGAAAGTACTTCAGCAAACCACTAAAGATATGTGTATTTAACATCTCCTAAAGCCATTTTGCCATTAGTAATTTTTAGCAATTAATTCATAACATAATTCGATTTTTTTAAATTACATTCCTTACTACTGGTAAAACAACCAAAAAATATAGGTTGGTTGCTTGTTTTCATCAATACATCAGTTCCTTTTGCATACATATAACTGTCATTAGAAAGAAAGAATAGAAGCTTGAAGGTCAAAGACTATAGGGAAGCCCAAAGGAAACACAATGTCAGATTTCTACCCATCCTGACAGGAATATAAAGGATTACAGTCTGAACAATATTATCTTTTTACCTCATTATGAAATCTTGCAAATATTCCACCCTTGTAGGTCAATTGCTTTTAGAAAACAATAATTTCAATGACAATTTATGATCACTAGATCTGGCGTCAGTAACTTATTCTTAAAAATATTTTTGAATGCAAAAAAGAAAAAAACCAAACCAAACAAAACAAAAACAAGCAAACAAACCAACCACATAACCTAAAAAACCCAAAAAAAACCGAAAAAACCAAAACGCCCCAAAACATAGGTGTGCTGTAGAGACCTTTAGATAGGCTCCTTTCTGCACACATCCTTAATGGCATCAGGTTATTTTAATGCTTTTTAGAGTGTTCAATATATTTCACAGCTACTATATTTCACTAATAGAAGGCGCCAAGAGAAAAAGCCAAGAAATGAACCAATGATAACCTTTTTTTCCTTCAGCCAGGCTACATACTCTGAATTCATTCCCAAACACCCAAAATGTTAACCTTTGCAAGCTGTGGGTGACACACAGCCTGGAAAAAAAGTGTAAAAAATCCCCTATGCTTTAGGAATCTGAACAGAACCAGAAAGTTCCAGCACCTGCTCTGGTTATCAAAAGCACCTCCACTGTAGATGTAAGAGCTTAAGGATTTTGCCAGGAATATAAACAGAAGCTGCATTGGCACCTGTGATTTCATGTGGGCAGAAGAAGTTTCTGAGTGGAAAGACAACCAAATTCTCTCTTACATTTTCTAGTTACTGCTCTGTCCCTCCCCTATAAATCAGGTGGCAAAAAACCACTGCGCATATATTCAATATAGTCATGGTACAAATATAACACAGGACAGGAAACAGCCCTCACATCTGTCTCAACATTAGGGACTTCATTAAAAATAATCTAGAGCAGAGTAGGAATTGATATTGCTCTACCATGTAAGCACACATCACCTACAAGGTCTTTGCAAACCATCTTATTTTGCATAATGACTTCCTTTTCTGGAAGTATTTGTGCAAAAGACAACCAAAAGACCTTGCATTAATTAAAAAATTAGGTAGTATTGTGTGTTTTGTCCATTTTGAAAGCTGCACTGTTAAGATGAAGAATCTGTTATTGGAGTGTTTTATAGCTCTGCTGACAGAAATGAGTTAAGAGTAAAATTTCACATATAAAGCTCACAATGACATTTTTCCCATGCTAAAATTTAATTTAAGAGACATTTGCTCCACTTTAATAAAATGTGTCACTGATTTCAATATTTTTTATGAGTCTCCATGGAAAATTGAGAAAATTTTATTTTACATACATTGAAATTCTCTTGCTGATGCTTTGAGATATATTTTGGTTTTGTTTGAGTGCCATTTTCAAATTATCTGCCAATCTCTATTCTCAGTACTTACTCTTGCTATGATTATTTTCTTTATATTATATGTTCACTATTACTCAATTGTTAAAGGTACTTTGAAACGTATTCTACGACTGAGCATCTAATTCAGGAAAGAGTTATGTGTTCATATGTTCCCTGATCATTTTCTCAGGGAAAGAATAGATCATTGATTAGATTGCTTTCCACACTGAACGCACATTATATGGCTCAGGTTAGCCTTAGATTTCATAACTGGTTTTGTACAAAGTATTCGTATGCAGAAGGTTTATTAGATTAACTAATCTGATTTCCTGCAAGGGAAGACCTTTAACATCACTTTCTGACTTCCAGTTATGAACCAGCAATTGGTTATGACAAAACAAGATTAACACTCACGTATTTACCCAAAACCCCAGAACCCAGGATGCACTTCACTGCTTGAGACAGAAAGAACAGTAATTCTTCTCTCTTCATTTTCTCCATTCAGGAATGGCTGAAATATGAGAATTATATACTTAGCACATAAAATAATACTATAAACACAACAATTACAAAAGTAATAATTGAATCACTGAAATGTTAATCACTTAGCGACGTCAGCTTTAGCATCCTCAGCATCTCAATAATGCAAAATTTATCACACTTGGAAAAGAAGGGGGGGAGAGGAAAAAAGGAGAAAGAGAAAAAAATCAAACGCCTGTATAATTATTAATAATAAATTAAAATTTATAAATAATAAATAATAAACAATAAATAATAAATAATCCCACTTTTACGTGATGTAAGATCTCATATACAATATTCTACCAATTTCTTCTTATCCTCGGACAGTTCTTTCCATCGTTGCAGTTTACCTCCAGCTGATACAGATAATTTTACTCCTTCAGAAAAATTGTGCCAAAGCACCATTCTGACAAGTTCTCTGTATGGCTGTAAATAATTGATACATTAGTTCATAAGGATGGAAATAAGCCAATTTCATGTCAATGTTAAAGTAAACAAGACTGTTCAAAGCAATTGCACAGCTTTTTTGACTACAGTTTAGTGGTGTTCGTGTAGAAAATACGCCTTGCGTTATGCAAGACATCACAGAAAATGACCATCATGGTCTCTCCTTAATATTTCCAGCTTTAAGAATAGTTCACTGAAGATGTTCAACTGTGCAGCCATAAAAAACAGCTAGAATTTCCAATATAAGTCTTGCCTGAAGAAGTCAATCAGGGCTAACTGCTAACAATGTATTCTGTTTACCCAAACATTTAAAGGCAGGGAAAGGGAGAGTTGATATCCCAACTACCTGATCCCGTCCAAGCTTAACATGCTTTAAATAGAGCTACATAAGCATTTTTTATCCCAGTCTTCCTGTGGTGTGAATGATTTTTTATGTCATCATCCAGAAGTCCTCTCTTTGAGTCCTCATTCAGTAGTTGCTCTAGGAAGAGACTAAGTCTGGATAGTCTTTAATTGTACATATGGAATCATGCCCATGATAAAGAAACAGATTCCTAGTTTTGGTGTTCTTGAAAAGTTACCACTCAGCATAACGCCAAGAACACTGTAAGTACTGCAGAGCAAGTTAAGTTGCAAAGTAAGACTCTGCTTTATAACCTTCACAATTATTCTGTTTGCCATTCAACCTGAGGTAGTTCACAAAACCAGTACTAGGTTAGACTTAGTATGTATGAAAAGCAAACCAAGGATATTACCATCTACAGAAAGGAAGCAGCTCTTGCAAACAGAAACATGAAGTAAACTATTAAATAATTCATATAGTTGAGCACTTTGCAAACGTGCTCACTGTGAATTGCATATGGATATCTGGTTTTATGACTGGAAAACTGATCTTGAAACTCCAGAAAAAAAAAAATCATGGCATTAATTTTAAATTCAAAACAATATTGAGAAGAGTTGTATGAAGATCAACAAACAACTACAATTATTGCGGAAAATTATTAATAAAACATTAAATTGCAGGCTGTAAGCCCCTGGGCACTTTGCACCATTAAATGCATTTCTATTTTTATATCTCAACTCTCTCTGAAAAAAAAAAGAAAATGAAGAACTTAAAAAGAAAATTATGGTTCTTCTACTTTCAGTAAGAGAACCTTGAACACTTTCTTCGTTATGAATAAAAATCACATTGAAATGAAAGTCAGCTTCCAATATAATATTATTTAAGTAGAAAAGAGCAGGAATTTGTTCAACAAGAAAGAAATTGGAGGGCAGAATATTTCCAATATTGTATGTACATTTTCAGGTACAATACTTACATTCTGATGCACCAACTTTTCTGAAATTGGCATTGTATATCAAAAACTACACCTCAAGAAGATAAAAGTTATTCCTAGAGATTCAACAGAAGCAGCAATTACAACCATTACTTGTTCTTCTTGTCAGGAGCTCATGGTCCCTTGAAAATTCAGTATGAAGGTTTATTTGATTTCAAGATTAATTAGATGAGAAAACTGTATGATGTTTTGATGCATTCTATTTTACAGCTGCTGTGTAGACCAAATAAATAAAATGTGTTTTCCATAAGCTTATATGTTGTATAGGATCTAAAGTAGATTGTGACTGAGTTTCGTGTATCTGGGGCATAAACCTTTTTTTTGGTACCATTTTATGCCATTTCATTATGTAACAACTATTGTTTCAATGAGTATGATGTCAGTGGAGGACTTCTGTTACAAAGGTCCCTGCTGCAAAATGCATTACTCACAGAACTATTTCTGCTTCATAATGTAAACAATGTTTCATTTCTTTGCAATGGTTCTGTTTAAACATTTATACTTATCTCTATCGATACACTGCAGTGTTTCTACTTTCTGATTCTTATTAAAAGCTGATAACTTTTCTCTGTGTTTTAAATCTCTGAACTCAATTTTTTGGAACTTACCAAGTGGCCATTTCCCTCCCTTCAGTATGCCTTTTTTTAAACATTATTTTGCAAGTATTTAGTATGAATCATTGCAAGTTTCTGTCAAGTGGTCTGATTGCTAACATCCAAGCCAACCTTGGCCAACACTGGTCAAACGCTTCTAAAACCAGCAAGGCTGCACATGCCCCAGCACACACACTACTGCTCAGTGCTAAGTGCTCTTCCTCTAAGGCAGAGAGCCAAGATAAAATAATTGTGTGCTTGCTTTTTAAATATAGAAGTAGTTCTATAGGTGAATTACCCATGTATTCAAAATCAAGTACAAGGAGGATAAGTCTACCACGTACACACCACATTATTATATTTACTATTAATTATTGAGAGATCTAGATATGTGTTTTAATTTTCAGCTTCATGAGCCCTTCTCTCCTAAGCCCAATCTCTTTCATCATTTTAGCAAGCTCTGTCCTGATGCAAGACATTGAAGTCTCCTCACCCTCTTAGCCCATTCCATAACATTCATAAAACCTTATCTGATTTATTGTCCAAATTTATTACTGACCAATAAATACAAAAAAGATAACACATCAAGGGCTAATTCCATATCTATCAAAGCTAATGATACCCCCATACAGAAACCAGGAGGCTTCTAACTTACAAAGGAAGCTACAGGTTTATTTCACAAATGAGATACTCTACTACATTTATTTACTGATAGAAAGTTGACTGCATTGTTACTGAACCAAAAAAACCTGACGGATGGCATAAATACAAAAATAACTATACTGTCAAAGGCAAATTACTTGCTGTTTACTTGTAAATTGTGAGGATCTTCAGAACAAGCTGGAACTGTTTTAAGATCAGCCCTTGAAACAGAAAATGGGTACTAAAAATGTTGGACGAGATGATCATTGAACACCTCCTCACTTCATGCACAACATGCTTTACATGCATTCCAACATCCAATGAGGAAAGTAATACTAAAAAAGCTGCAAAAAAGCCATTTGTCAAAGAGAGCAGGAAAGATCCAGGACATGGGCAAATTCTAGAACTGTCCTGAATTAATTAAAAGTCTGTCAAGTTTACTTTTTTCCCCTTTATCGTGGCCAAAAGATGACTAAGAAAGAATGGAGAGAAGGAATAAGACAGTCTTTAAAGGTATTTAAAAAAATAATCTCAAAAAGAACTGAATCCATTTAATTAAAAATTTTTTCAACTGCTTAGCTACAGTTTGAAAGAATTTTCTGAGTCTTGTGTGGGTTAAAATTTAACACTGGAATCTGCAGACAATCTCTAGCCAGTGAGAGATAGCCTAGAGAGATCTCTAGGCTAGAGCTTTAGACAGAACTTTTGTTTTGTGCAGCTATCAGCAGCAGCTAAAAAAATAGAAAATAAAGAGGGAAAAATAGTAAATTTTGTTTGCTGTTTTTTCAATTGTACCTTCATGTAGGGGACTAATATTCCATTGGTATGGCTAAATAAGTCCAAATAACAAAACACCTGGTAGAACTGTGTCGTAATAAAGAACTGCTTCTAAATGTACGTAAGTGATAGGTTTATCACTGAGCCAATGCCAAACACTGGATAGTGCTAAAAGAAAAGTATTGTCTACTTTAAGAGACCATAAGGCTTTAAGAACTGATCTTAAAATGCAAGAGAAACAACAGACATGATCCATGTTATGCTGAACCTGTTTCTGCGTAACTGACATTAAAAAAAAATCACAGTAATTTAATTATTTTACTATATAATACCAAAAGCAATTCTATTTCTACAACTATATATTTTATGAGAATAAAATAGAAAATATTCAATGAATTTAATGAATCCTTGCAGAGAAAAGTTTAGGTCACTAAGACAACCCCATAGCAGAAACAAACCCAGTATTTTGAATAGTTACTGACTGAGGGTGACTAAAATTGTTTGTGTAAGGATATCTATAATGCACTGTAGGCAAGAACAGTGACACTAGAGAAATGATCACTGTTTCAGAAAGCACATGCTAACTACCGCATGGACAAAATATCTAAAAAGCACTACTTGGGCTTCAATAAGTAGCACCGTGAAGCATGGAATTAGGAATGAATTCTCCATAGACAAAATCACTGCATACACTGCTGTATGCTTACAAAGGAGTTCTAACCAGAAAGCGTCAAAATTTCTGATGAATTAGAGACAAGTGCCTCCTGTCCTTGCTTTCAAAATGCACATTTACGTCCTGTTTACTTTAAAATAATAATTGATTGAAGAACTACTTTGCGATGATTACTGTTACAGATGGAGAAAAAAAAGATGAAAAAGCAAAAAGGGAAATGGCATGCAGGAGCTGATTCACAGACAGATCATGTTCAGTGTTTCTTGTTCACTATAGTTCCCCTGACAGCAGAAATACTTTGTATACCAACTTTTGATTAGCATGAGTAGAAATACAGCAGTAATTCCCAGAGGGCTGCTAGACATTCAAGGAGAGCAGATGACGGATCATATAAACAGCAGCCAACAATATATTAATAAATCAGCAGATCTCCGAGTATTTCCAAGAGTGCCAAGTGACACTTGGCAAGTGACATAATATCTAACTTCACACTACACATTACTGATGTTTTTGAAATGCCAAAAGGAAGCAATAGTTCACTCATATTAATAGTATTTTCTACTTTAGTAGGTTCTAAGAGTACCTCCACTGTAGCCAACTCAAGTCACCTTTAATCTCAAATTTACTTCAGCTGTCCAAGACCATTCCCACCAAATCTTGTAATAATACCTTTAATTTTCATAATGATCTTTTTGATATTCAAGTAGTACCTGCCTACAATAAATCAGCACTGGAGCTCAAAACATCCTTACATAGAATCCTAGGCTATGTGCACATTTTCTCAGATTACATGAAGGCAATTGGCACTGACTTTACAGAGCATCAGAACTGATGGAAAAGCTGTTGCTGCTCATAAAATCATGAAATATAAAGCCTTTCCCAGACAGATGGAGAACAGGTTCACTCAGACCATTTATATTCGATAGCACAGGGGTCTCAAATATTGTAAAAACGATTCTTGGTGGCCACCATAACAGATGGTGTCCTCTTTCTTTTGGGGTCCAATAGGATGGGGAAAAGTAATAAAACTTGCAGTAGCCCTCAAGTGTTCACAAAACAGAGCGGAGAGAGGAGGGAGGATAAAACTCAAGCCACAAAACAAGGGCATCACTCCCGTTTTCACTTCTAGTCTGAGTGCCAGAAGGGGTAGGGACCAAGAAGAAAAGCTGTGGCATAAAAGTCTTTGATCCTCTTTTCCTACCAGGAATCTAAATTGGTAGTCAGAACACTAATGCTGCTAAGTTGGAGGAGCTGCAGAGGCATCACATCAGACAGTCAAAATAAATCCACTATGTTTTGACACTCTGCATACATTATGTCCTCTTATGTACTACCACAGAAATATGATAAAGAAAAACAAGCTAAACCTGAAGCCAAGCCTTATTTCTCTGGAGGATAATGCAACATTGTCCCACTAGCCTTATTCACTAGGGAGATGAGTGAAATCTCCACAGTGACCTAGTACAGATGTTCACTTGACACTTTTCAGGAAAATTGCTGAACTTAAGTTCAATTCAGGTGTTTGTCACTGCCAGCCTGGAGGCTGCTCCAGAAAACAGCGGTTCCTGAAATAACTAAACTTGAAGGTCAGCTAACCAATACTACCTTAATCAACCAAAAAATTGAGACAGCAAATAAACCGGTACATTCCTCCAAAGCTAGCCATATGGTTAGCCTGACAACCCCATCCGTGAATTTGTCAGTAACTCATAAAATATTACACAGTACTAAGCAAGCTGCTGGAGCTCTGGCAATAAAGTCATGTTGGAACAGCTCCTTTCTGTGCATGCCTGGATTTATTTCCAAATAAGATAGCACAAAATGCATCAAATATACATAATAGACTGAAAATCTCAGTCCCTCCAACGTGTCTGAATCCCTTTGTGTTGCTCTAGCCACATAGAGACCAGAAACCAACTCAATTTCCCCAGCCAAGAACTTCCCTGTGTTTGCAGAACTGGTACAGAGTCCCTCTGGCAGACACAAAGCCTGCACTTCTACTCCAGCTTCCAGCCTCAGTACAGGAAGGGGCACTGTTGGACCTTCTGTCTTCTCTGTTGGCAGGCTACTGTTTAGAGGACAGTTGGAAGACTTTAGAATATCTCCAAGACTGCTCTAAACTACAGTGACTTGGCACAAATCTAGTCTGGGAATCAAATGGGACTGCAAGCTCAAATACTCTTTTTTTTTTTTCTCAGTCTTGACCCATTACTTACCATGCATTCTACTTTTTGCTCACTCAATCTCTTTTCCTGCTTCAGTTTCCAAGATCTTCCAAGCCCTCTGAACATGAAAATTTGACATTGGAATTATTAAAGGAGGTCTCAAGTACTGTAAATTCTCAACTTATCTTCATTCAAAGGGCAAATATTAATAAGGAAAAGAGATTAGCTGCCCCCCTAAATCATCACATTTGAGCTTTAAGCTCAAACAAACCAGACAGACTTAGAGAATACTTTCTTTAGCTAGTTTTAATAACTCTATGTCTTTTCTCAGATTCTGTCTCTACATACTGAACTGTTCCCTTTCTTTCTGCTGGAACACTGCTTGGCTCACAGACTGGCAGTTATTTGTAATGATTATGGGATGCACTGAGTCCCTCAAATAGATGCTTACCTTTATTTTTAATACCTTAACAGTTAGATTGCTTTCTAACTTGCAATTTTTATTGTGTGTGGCTGGAAATGCAATATCAGTCTTTTGCACCAAGCTTCTTTTTCCTCAATGCTCTCAATTTTCCTAAAAAGCTGTTTGTAAAATGCCATGCAAATTAAAAGAGACTGAGAAATTTCTGTGGGTGGAGAGCATGTTAAAATAATATATTCATCCCTAATGGCAATGTGGGAATAACAACTCTGCTTTGCCATTAGTCATGGATTGGAATCACACCTATCAGCCAGTAACATCATGCACAGAAGTTTTCCCCCTCAATATCAGAGCATTGTAGAAATATTAACTGGTTAACCAAGGGGCAGCTGCTGTCAAGGGGCGACGAGCTGCGACAAGCACAGCAATAAGGCTGGCACCAGCCACTGCACTAACAGGAAACAGGATGGAAAGCAGCAACTCCAGGACAGGGCCAGAGCTCATGGCAGGGTCAGGCACAGCCCAAATCACCCAGTGCATCTGTAGTGATTAGGCTGGTTCCTTTCCAGGAAAACAGAACTGCTCTGAATCCACCCTAGATGATCTAACAGTGGGATTATCTGCTTAGGAAACAACAAGAAATGCATTTCCCCTTCTGCTGACCATAAAATAGAACTTCTCTACTGTAGAGAACATGCTGCCAACACACACAGAACAAAACACTGCTATCACACTGAGGGCACTGCTACCATTGCAGAGAAAATGAAGTTCCTACAATGGTTTAAAATCCAAGTATGAAGCACAGGAAGATCTGGGCTACCACTGCCATGTGATTCTGGCTTCCTATCTCTGGAGTCAGCCTCAACATTCTTTCTTTTTAATACAAATCCTAAATTTTTAAGAGACAGGTTTTTCAAAATCTATGTAGATAGTTATTATCCAGAAAAAAACATTGTGGATGTGATGCCTGAAGATTTTTAGCTTTTTACATGTTTTTCATGTATTTGTAACTTCGTAGACTGTTAATACATAGTTATAACTTCTAGTACTTTTTCTGCCCTCTCCCACAGCTTAACAAACCCTTACTAATACATTCTTGAAATTCTGTGTAGTCTTGCCTTTAGTCTAGCAAGGACACTTTGTTTCGCACCACACATCGCAGACACAATAAAGTGCAGGGCTAAAAGATCGGGGCAGGGGAGGACCTCCAACAGGGCAGAACCTGTGGGGAAATTACCTAACCAACTGCTCTTCTAACTGGACAATATTTGATTGATAATTAAATTAAATAACCTTACAAAAATTATAGAAATGCCGTATCACGTGTGCATATTGCCATATTGTGCAATTTTTCAATTGAAAGCTTTCAA
>VZRS01002118.1:273904-344146 GCA_013398055.1 Ifrita kowaldi
CATGTGATTCTGGCTTCCTATCTCTGGAGTCAGCCTCAACATTCTTTCTTTTTAATACAAATCCTAAATTTTTAAGAGACAGGTTTTTCAAAATCTATGTAGATAGTTATTATCCAGAAAAAAACATTGTGGATGTGATGCCTGAAGATTTTTAGCTTTTTACATGTTTTTCATGTATTTGTAACTTCGTAGACTGTTAATACATAGTTATAACTTCTAGTACTTTTTCTGCCCTCTCCCACAGCTTAACAAACCCTTACTAATACATTCTTGAAATTCTGTGTAGTCTTGCCTTTAGTCTAGCAAGGACACTTTGTTTCGCACCACACATCGCAGACACAATAAAGTGCAGGGCTAAAAGATCGGGGCAGGGGAGGACCTCCAACAGGGCAGAACCTGTGGGGAAATTACCTAACCAACTGCTCTTCTAACTGGACAATATTTGATTGATAATTAAATTAAATAACCTTACAAAAATTATAGAAATGCCGTATCACGTGTGCATATTGCCATATTGTGCAATTTTTCAATTGAAAGCTTTCAATTAAAGACTTGCTTTCATATCATCATTTTAACGCTGTTTGGAAAGGTTTTGTGTTTTATTGCAGGCAATAGATGAAAAAGCCAAAATCCAAGATCTCATCCTGAAACCCTTAGATGAGGGTTACATTAAATAGGGCAAATATAAACAAAATCAGGTTTTCAGAATACTTGTTTGCTAACATGAAAGACAATTAGAAAGGATTAAGGGCGTAAAAGAGGCAGTATTTGAAATACCTACCCATGCAGCATTCCTAGTATACAGATGATCTGATATCAAAGAACAGCAAGAAAAGAAAAAAGACCATATAAGACATTATTAATGCTATCTAATCACACTGATTCATACTAGACTGACAAATCCATTAGAAATACTTAATAAGGAAAGATAAAATTAGTTTCTTCTATACTTAATTCCCTACACACATTTAAGGCTGCCCTAAGCCCTTAATGTCATCTTCTAGCCCTTTCCTATCCCATTTCTTAAAAATTGGAGATCTTAAATGTGGAAATCTGTTTTAATGACACATTAAGGCTGCAGAGTTATAAGAAATATGTCAGAAATAGTTATTTCTCAAATATACACTCCAATGACCTTGACATGACATTACTCTTTGCTGTGTGATACAACTCTACCTTTACATATGTAATAACATTACTATCCCAACAATCACACATTTTGAACTTTCTGGCTTTCAAAAGCAATCTGAATCCTTACCAGGGCACTGGTACAGACTTTGGACTCCATTAATTTTTATATTCTTTAGACCAGAACGAAGGAAATACTGTCAGCTACGTTTGAAGAGCTGATGATAGACTGAGAGAACACTTTTCCTTTTACATGGTTTCTGTTTCTAACGGACAGTTAAAATACCTTCAGAGTAAACTCACCAGAGTCTTTCCTATAGAAGCAGAGGCTGGAGAAGAACTACTCATCTTGGTATCAGCAAAAGTAAAATGCAACTAGAGCTGGAGAGGGGGATTTTAAGTTGAGCGTGGAGGTAGATAGGAACATCTGAAAGGTGAAAAGACTACATAAAACCGAAATCGATTGACACGCAGTATTTTCCCTAGGCAACGAGTATCACAGGTAAAAGTCTGAACTGCAAGAGGAGCAAAACCTGTCTGCAGAAGTCATGACTCCTAGAATGCTGACAGGAAAGTTCCGCCAGAGGCATTTCTGTAATTTATTGTTTGTTTTGCCTTGGGGGGAAGCAGGGAGACAAAACAACAAAGGGATATTTTATCACTGTACTGAAAATGTATTCAATTTCCTAAACAGGCATATACTTTACCTCTACCCTTCTTTTCTGTTCACAAGAAAGCTAGTGTATGAGGGAGATCATGGACTTTCACAGCAATGACAGCTGCCTGTCTCTTAACTTATTAATTGACTTTCTCTTCTTGGTCCCTATTCTTCATACTTAAAGTTCCTCTTGTCCTTTTCACTGTTGGTTTTTGGGGTTTTTTTTAACCTTTTCTTTTTTTTCTGCTTGTTAAAGTTTATTTCCTTTAATTACTGATATTTCATTTTGCCAGACAAGATGATTTGGCATCACTTTCTCATAGAACCACAGAATCATTAAGGTTGGAAAAGACCCCCAAGACCACAGAATCAGAGAATATTCTGAAGGTATGCACAAGGATCATTGAGTCCAATTCTTAGGTGAATGGCCCACACAGGGATTGAACCCACGACCTCGGTGGTTTTAGCACCAGGCTCTAAGATCATCAAGTCCAAATTTGTAATCACCATGTTACTTTTTAATACTTTGCATTTGTGTTACATTTTTTACTTTGTATTATTTTGGAACACAAAATAATTTGTTGTATTTTGTTGACAACCCCAAAGTTAATGATTCTATTGGTGAAGTAGAGAGAATTAATTCTGACCAGCATATAGAATGTTTTCTTCTCTCCCATCTCAAGATGCAACAGGTTCAATGTGTATAAATAGGTAATTCATATTTCCATAGGAAAATGCCAACATAATTTCTAAATTCAGATGGCTTCTAAGTACTACCTACTAGAATATACAAAGTGAACTTTGTCCTTTTTTTGTGTTCTTCATAAAGCAAGGACGCAATCTAAAACTTCCCTGAAAGACAAGTTTTTCCATAATGTAATACTAGATATGGTGTAGGGTTCAAGTTTATTATCCACATGAGATCCGTAAGCTATGAATACAGTACTGTTAAAAAATGTCATTTCTCTCATAAAGCATATACTTTCCAGCTGGGTGCAAGTTAAAATAGTTTGATATTTACGTTCTTGTGAAACTAAAGTGCAGATGGACGTAAAATTTGTCATGGAGCCCAGAAAAAAGACATCTCCAGGGTATTTTTTTTCTACTACAGCAGCCACACACAATTCAATATGTGCTCCAGAGCATTTAGTTCTTCTAAAAACAGTGTCAGCAAAATTTCTGGGTCTCTTTCATGAATATTTAAAAAATGTTAATCAGGCTGAAACATGATTGTTCTTTAGCAAGAAGGCTGCACCTCATCACTGGAGGCTTAGCAAGAGGAGGAAAACAGCACACAGCTCCAGCTAAGTAGATTCCAGCAACACTTTTACTGCACACATAACTGGATCAACATTTTACTGATAGAGTTAAATTTCAAGCATTCAAGAAGCCTCAAAGTCCTGACATTCTGGAGTCTCACACAGAATACATACATACTGCTGACATTGCAAGTGATTTGCTCATGGTACAGCTCAAAGACACTCAGAAATCTGTACTACAATATTGTTGCCTGAAGGATGTCTCTCACTTTCAACAACTCCAGAAGCTATGTCAGAGGATTTCTCTGATTTAGAAAAAACAACTTTTTAAAATTTTACTTTAAAAAGCATCCATTGCAGCTCACATGTTTAACATAAACCTGCAGCTAGGAATAAGCACAAAAAGCGCACCAGTGGTGAGGTGTATGCACAGAGAATGCTACCTGACACACACAACTCTGCAGACCACACCACTGTATTTCTATCACTGCCCAGCAGTTACTAATGTCAATAACAGCAGCACTATTGAAAAATGTTGCTTTGGCACACTGAATCCTATGACACCTACTTCTTGACTAAAAACCCTACTCTTCATCAATGTCTTTTCCCTTAAGGCATACTAAGGTCAAACTTTGAATTTATGCTATGTTGTCGCTCTCTCCCTCTAATATCTAAATACAGGTGTTTAAATTGAGACCTTTTTTCTTGGAAAGACTGTACACATAACCAGCTTTCAGGTTTTTTCTTTACATGGGAATTTCCTAATGCGGCAAAAAGGAAAACAAATTGACATTACCTATCCATTGATAAAATGGAAAACAGACATTCTAGGCAGGTTTTTATTTCTGTTTGTGCATCTCCCTCATATGAAGCCAACCAGAATTTTTTAGCTGTCACATACTAATGACATGTTTACTTTATGAATACTAAGTTAAATCACAGTGCCTGTAAAAGACTGGTCCCCAGGTTTCACATGTTATTGGTCTCATTTTATGATTTCATTTTTTTTACAAAAGCAACAGCAAATCAGAGAAACTCCAAGGAGGCTCACAGCGGTTTTACATCAGGCTCTTTACAGACACAGTCTCCAGGGCAGCGAGCTTACAAAAGAACACACTGCTCCTAGAAGATCTGGATTTTGGCTGCTCCTAGAGTGGCCCAACTGCTGTCAAGCCTTGCAAAGTACTTATTCACATAGATATAAATGGTTCTGATTACAGTTCCACTGAACTAATTTTAAACCACTCAAACACTCTGCATTTAAAAGCACAGAACTTCTGGGCTGACAACAGTCCCAACTTCCCAACAGCTCTGCAGATGTGGCTATTTTGGGAGCCACTGGTCACAGAATGGCTTTAGCATGAGATGCTGGGATCTGTAGAGATGGGAGGGGATGAGGCGCCCTGTACCCAGGGTCTTCACGGCTTTCTTCTTACATGTGTCATTTATATCAAAGCCCTCAGCCAAATACCAAATCACTCTGCATCCCAGTCTGGCTGGATAATGAACACTAAAAACAAACAATCCTTACAGAAAAAGGCTTCTGACTTCCCATGTGGGGAATACTGTGGTCAAAAGTGTCAGCCTCCCTGTTTGCTGGCATGGGGGTTCCCCTCCTGATGTGCTGCTGCCTGTGTGTGTGGGGGCAGCCAGTCGTGCCCCCAGTGACCAGAAGAGATGCAGGCTGCAATCTGCACAAAACAGCAGCACTGCCACACAAGGGAAGCCCCATATGTGTGAGTAGCAGCTCCATATCTCATATTCTCTGGCTAAGCTGGTAGGAGTTTTTCATTTAAAAATCTGCACATCCTTGACTGTTGGTATGGACTATGATGGTTTCAGCTGGGGTAGAGTTAATTTTTTTCACAGTGGCTGGTAGGGGGCTGTGTTTGGATTTGTGCTGAACATGGGGTTGATAACAGAGAGATGTTTTTGTTATTGCTGAGCAGGGCTTGCACAGCACCAAGGTCCCTTCTGCTCCTTGTATGGCCACACTGGCGAGGGGGCTGGGGGTGCCTGGGAGGTTGGGAGGGAGGACACAGCTGGGACAGGTGACCCCAACTGACCACAAGAGCTATCCCACACCATATGGTGCCATGCTCAGCATATAAAGTTGGGGGAAGAAGGAGAAAGGGGGATGTTTGGAGTGATGGCATTTGTCTGCCCTTGTAAGTCACCATGCCATGCGGTGGAGCCCTGGCTGTCCTGGAGATGACTGAACACCTGCCTGCCCATGGGAACTGGTGGATGAGTGTCTTGTTTGGCTTTGCTTGTGTGCACAGCTTTTCCTTTACACATTAAACTGTCTGTACCTCAACCCCTGTGCTCTGTATCTTTTACCCTTTTACCCCACCTGCTGGTGGGGCAGTGAGCAAGTGGCTGCCTGGGGCTTGGCTGCTGCCCGGGGTTAAACCGAAACAGCCACTAATAGGACAAATGGTTGTCACACAAGTACAGGACCATGAATACATAATAAAAATAACCAAATTCACCTGAAAATATTACATATTAATGCCTCAGGTCTCTTTCACTTTTAAAAGCTTTATTGTGCTCTGCAAGCCAGACTTTTATTTTTAAATTCTTAAGATAAATAATCTGGTGTATTCTCCCTGCCACAGTCCTCAGGTAGCTGCTTATCCCAGCCCATGAAGAACTTGAGCTGAAAGGAAAGCCATACTGACAGAATTATTACTTTTTCCTTATTTAGTATTCTCCCTATTAGTCTCCTTATTGAAAAGCCACTCTGAACTTAAACCTTATTAGAGAAAACAAGGAAATCAGTATTCTGTAATAGGTTTGTGTGAATCCAAACATTTTGTTTTTCCAATTAAAGAAAGAGGGAGAGCAGCAATAAATAAATAAAATAGACACTGTGGTGCAGACCGCCTGCCACAGCTGACAAGGATTAGGAGACGCGCTCAAAGCACAGCTGCCTCGGAACAATATTGCTGCTGCTCTGCATGGTTTGGAAAAGCAAGGAAGGGCCAGAAAGGAAGCTTTGATGCATGCTAAAAATCCCAATCCTGATATTAAACTCTTCTTGGACTATTTTTAAGGTTTCCTTTTAACATTTCTTAATACTTTTTTAAAAATTTCCTTTTAATAGCAAAAGTAATGCTAATGTCTGAAATGATATCTCCATGCACTCTAAACAATAGCCCTAACAGTTTAAAAGAATTCTGAATCCCAGCAGGACTACTGGCTCCACTGGGGTTATTAACATCCTGCAGAAAACTCATCACATTCTTACAAAAATTATTTTCCTCCAATACAGAAGGGGAGTTGAAAGCAAAATACCATGGACTGGCAGTAAAAATGCCAAAGAGCAGATTGTGAGGCCCTACAAATGAGTTCTCTTATCCAAGCAATTTTAACTCAAGCCTATACAGTCACTGCACTCAGTCAGTGAGGCAGGAGGTCTTACAGAAAATTAATGAGACTTATTTCATGACCTGCTTAAAAGGGTATAACCTAAATGCTGTTAAAAAGGATAGGCTCACTATTCCCTCTGCCTCCAGTTCCCAAAGAAATATTCATTCTGTGCAAGCAGAGACCAGAGAGCACGATCATGTCTTCTGAGGCAGGCCCTGAACACATGTAATGCCCAAGGACTACCATCTCCTGTTAGCACTGTCCTTTTCTTTCTCGGGAGGCTCTTCTGTAAGAGCTCACAGACCACATTCTCCTTCTCCCTTCCTAGCACCTTAATTATCTTGTGGTTATACAGAATTAATGTTTCTTTGGTGAGCTAACAAAAATCAATTAGCCATAACTTTGATTAGTAATCACAAAATAATTTGTCTTCGTAAGTCAAGAAGTCATTGTCCCTATGAATTAAAAGACAGATTACAAAAATTATTATTGCCTTTCTTGAAAATAAGGGCACATCAGGCTTAATTGAGAGGAGTACAAGCAGCTGTTGTAAGTTGTAAATTAATCCAATTCAGAAAAAATAGTGTACATTATTGTACACACTGAAAAATAGGTCCTCTGTTAGAGCATTGCCAGCATACAAAGATACTGTGACTCATGATGAAATTATTCAATGAGGAAAAAGGTGAAAGGAGACAAAATGCCTCAGAGGCAGGAAAGTGAACTCACTGGCATTTCAATCCAAATATCTTCCCACACGTTTAATGGAAAGACCTAGTGAACAAATAAGGTCCCCACCATGACCATCTAGAGGGTGTACACCACAAACCCTGTCACTTCCACTGAGATAGTTTCAGTAATGAAGCACATCAAACTCAATGCCTTTGTGCCCAAGGACACACTCCTCTTAATGGGCAGGGTGGTGGGATTGCTCTGGTTCTAGAGAAAAGCCAGTTACTGTTTAAGCTTTTTGGAAGAAGCAGTATGGCATCACATGGTAAAACTTGTAATTTCATTTCACATAAATCATCAAGAATAGAGAAAAAGTGAAGAGAAGTTAGTAGTTAACATATTTAGCTGCAAGAATGTGGGTGCGTCAGTTCAAGGCTCACCAGGGCAGGCAAAACCAAAACAAACAAAGAAACCCAAACCTTGTTAAAATATCTTACTTGTGTTGGTACTTCAAGTCACAAGTGAAAAGTCAACCTGCTTTTAAATGACATTTTCAATAAAAAGCATTGTACCTCTATATGGAAGAGCATCATAACAAACATTCATACTGAATCAACACAAGATTTTACATTTGCATTCCTAAGTTGCAGTTGCAGTGTGAGCAATGTGACCACCCAACAGCTAAATGAAATGAAGGAACAATTTGTTTTAGATAAATATAAAAGAAAGGTTTTACAGTTCTCACGGTCACATTTAAACAACCAGAGCAAGCCAATAAAAAGCACAATCTCTACAACCATTCTGTCCTTACTCTAAGGTCTAATCCTCCTCTCTGCTCAGACAAGAAATTAAAACAGTGCACTAGAAGGGCTCCAAACTGTTCAAAGAAAGATGAGAATATTTAATTTCTTCTTTTTATTGTTGGATTTGTAAGCTTGTGTTTCTAGGCACAACACAGATTAAGAAAGAAGTATAAATAAAAATGCAAATTACATTTTATTTTCCAGTACTACTCTTAACCACTTACCTATGTCTCATCCACTAAAGTGGAAAGTTCACAGGGAGAGAGAGAGAAAGGTAAATAAAACATGCCAGCAACAACAACAGAACAAATTAATGATTTGTATGTGTTTTACTCAGCATTGCAGTTGATCCAGCTGTGGCTTTTTCTGTTCAGTTACATGATGTCATGCTCACTCCTTGGTAGAAGTCCTCCAGGTTAAAAACTGCTGATATTGTTGTTTTCATTAATAATGGTATTTGAAGTGCCCACTTACCTGCATTTTTTCCTTATAAAACCCCCATTACATATATGCCTGATACTCTGACCTGTAAAACTTGCCATAATCACTGCCCGAAAACTTCTTGCTGAGTTTATTCCATGAGATTCACTAATTTTCTACAGCTACTGACTGTGCACATAACTGAAACCTGAGCAGTATAGTGTGGATGCTTCTGAAGGCAAATACAATAAAAAGAATACTGTGTTTTGCTCTAGCTTAATTTTTACTTCGGGTGCTTCATAAAAGCTATTTGGAAAGATGAGGTCTCCTGGGGTTTTTTTCCCCTGTTTAGTCAGCAATACACCTGAAGAAGTATCAAAAATGCTTGTTCTCTCTTCAGAGTTTTGGACAGTATTACCACTATCTCCTCCAGAAGAACACCAATTATTTCTGCTACTATTAGTAATGAAATCTCTTTCACTGTCAGGGTGAAAAGTGTAGCCCAAAGACAACGAGATGACAGAAGCAAGCAGTCTTGATGCAGAGATTTATTTACATGAGATACTAAATGCTGCCATGTCCTTCTGATAGCACTCTTGCAAATCCAGTGGAGACAAAAGACAGAGAAGTTCCTTGCAGAACATCCTGACAGAAGGTAAAGGCATCCTGCAATGGTGTTTCAAGTAGATCATAGAAAAAACATTCGTAAGACTGAAAAAGAAGTAAAGCAGTAGACCAAAGCTGGTTCAGGCTACTTTAAAACCTAAAAGCTTCCAGGTGTTATGAATACTTAAATCTTTTAAATAACACCTGTTTTTCTAAGCCATTGCTTGCCAATCCTGAGGCTACAAACCCATTCCTTGCCTCTATGGCAAGGCCTATCATTGTTAAGCTTATTACTTTGGAAAAGGGCTGTAGTTTTCTGACACAGCTAGCAGAGGAGCAGGTATGAGTTATCTGCATGTTCTCATCACCTTCTCCTTCAGAATACCCTTTAGTATTATACTCTTAAATTTTATTTAGACAATTCACTACAAAGCAACTGCAGTTTCTTTGCAGTTGTAAGTTGAAAATAACGAATATTTCAGAAGTTAAAGAAGAAGAGAACACATAATTTAGTCTATCTGAAACCTGTGTAAGTTGATGTGCCCCCTACTCTGCTGTCAAGAGACCCTGTCTGGAGTACTATGCCCAGCTCTGGTGGATCTTAGAGGTAAATAAGCAAAAATGCGTCAATCAGAGACACTGTCTATCTTAACTCATTTCCATTTATCTTTACCCTTAACCTTTTGCAACCACTTGTAAAGAGAGATATGCAGACATTTACAGCAATATCCTATTCTATGAGAGCCATAAGTCCACATCGGACAGCACAGGTTCACACGTCTCACATTTTATTTACTTCCCCATTTTTGGGGGTTTTGCAGGGCCTTGTGCTTACAAGATGAAATAGCAATATCACAGACCTGTTTGTGCCTGGTGGGCATAAAACTTCACTGAAAGTATGTCTTACTATAGTGCTCCTACTCTTCTGTGGAGGAATAAAAGCAAAAAAGAATATTCCGCTCCAATCCCCAACCCTACCTCACTCTTGTAAGGGGAAAAAAAAAATCTTTTTCCACTTAGTATTCCCAGTGGGAAAATTTCTGTGCTTAGGAGAGACCAAGGGAAGAACCCAGGCACTGATATTGACACTCTCAAGCCAAAAAACCCTAGTGACGAGATGAAAAGATCAATCAGGTATAAAAGAGAGAAAAAAATAATAACCTTGTCATACTTTAAAAGATTCCATTCTGACATGATCCATACCAAGATTTTACCCTCTCTTCATGTCAGAGGTTGTTTCCCTACCTTTAAGTGTAGTGATAGCAAAAGTGGATCAACTTATGTACCTTTAATCAGTCAACATTAAGATACAAAAATCTCATTCCTAAAACAAGCAGGGCCAACAACAGATACGCCTTCTCTGCATCATCAATATTTTGTTTAGCATGAGTGTCAGGTACATTTATCCATGTGTTCTCCCTACACTGGTCAGGTTATACACCTTTTCTCGGTCCACCAAGTATCTCAAAGTACTGCTTCAGCCTTTTAGCATTTGTCTTATTTCTTGACTTTGTCTTTAAGGTCTGTCTTGAAACTCATACTTCATTCAGATCACTCTTCTATTGCTTGGATGTTACCCAATGCACTTGGACTAGCCTGTCTTAGTCTTTGTACTGAGCTTTGGTGAGTGGCTTAGGTCAGCTCACAGCCTCTCCGCACAGATCTCTGCTTTCCCCCAAAAAGTGGGACCTTTTTCATCTCTGTTTCATACATAGTATCAAATTTGAAAACACCTAGTCATTTTCAAATTGTTTAATACTGTCAAAACTGACAACCAAGGTTACAATTGTCTTGACTGATTCCAGCACACCAGACTCTGTAACACACTGAAGTTCCCACATGCTGAACTACAGGGAGAATAAATGCAAGATGCATTTACTTCCAGGAGATATTCACATACTCATCATCATAATAATGTGATGTAATAATAATAAATATTCATATATTCAAAATAGTAATAACTGCTCCACTGAAACCTTTGTTTTCCCTTATGAAGGCACATGGCAAACAATGCCTATTAAAAGAACAGAAATAATTTAAACGATATATATTAGTAATACTGTCTTCCATGTGCAAAACTTGACCAGAAATCCTTCTCATGATAGTCTCAGAGAGATGGTTGAGATAACTACAATACACTTGTTTCAAGATCCCTCATTGTGGAACTCCCTTCTGGCTTAGATACAGCAATATTAAGAAAAAAATCCATCATGCTGAAAAGAATGTCATACGGCATTTCACCAGCCATTCCTGAGAGATGTTAAATGCAGAATTAAGGCATTCTAAATATTTTTCTCTATAATGGAGAGTTAGTGATTAAGTACAGTGAGCTCTGGTCTCTAGAGTTCGAGGGGTGACCATCCACGGTCATCAGCTGGGTTTTTAATGGATGCCACTGTCTCTTGAAATTACATAAGGGTTATTTTCAGTGAATTATACTAATGGAATTACTATTAATATAGTCATAACACATTCTTCCCTACAAGCTAGCCAGTTGCAATTTTTCCATTTGAAAATAACTGGCCGATTAAAGTTATCCAATTTGAGTGAATCATACCATAATCCTGGTAATTTCACCCAGATATTTAGCACATGTTGCCAAGGCTTGCTCTGCTCTCAAGTTAACAAAATGATACTGCTTTCTGTGCTGATTCATATATTTCTGCCAAGATGGAGCCATGACAGTCACATGTGGCTGCAATTCAGGGCTCCCAGAACACTGACTACTGATGCCATGATGATTTTTTGCCTTTTTTTATATATACCTTTTATATAGCTTTTATGTATCCCCAGTGCTTTCAGCATGCATACTTGTAATTCCTTAAGTCTGATAACTTAGCTTAGACCCAATATTCTGTTAAGCCAAGAGACCAAACATCCTGGAGGCCTCACAGTTGGAGGCCAGAAAGCCCTATGATGTCCTGAGAAACGAAGGTCTTCCCCCTGTAAACTAAGATAGGCCCATAGGTCCATCCAGGGGGGGATTCCTCGGGATGGGGGTTCCTTTGAGCCTCTCATTGGGGAATCTTCGATAGATATGTTCATTTGCAAGGCCTATAAATTGTGTACGCAATCTATCATCGGTTGCGCGTGTATTTCGGGGTGCATTGCTGGGTGCATTTCAGGGTGCATTCCACCTGGACAAAGTGGGGCACCTTTGAGGGTCCTTAAATAAACACTGAGGTAAAAACCCCTTTTCCCTTAAACCGTGTTTGGTTCTTAATTTTAAGACCAGGAAAAGGCAACACTACAGCGATGAGGCTATAAGAACAGGTTAACCAAGAAAGCCACTTTCAGAGGACTGAAAATAGCCTCACAACGACTATGCTTGAAAACTTATCAGGAATGACGGAAAACAGATATCGATCAAGAAAATTCTTATTTTAAAACATAATCCTAATTTTAAAAAATATAAGAGATTAAACAGACTTTCTTAAGCAAAAGCTAAATGCAACAAATTGCTTAAGCTCCTCTGTAGTTCCAGTTAGGCTGTTCAGTTATAAGAGCTTTAAAAGTATACTGGAGCATTCTACCAGTTCACAAGGATAGACCTGGGGGAGTGCGTAGAAATTATGGAGGTGTAGCAATGAGATGGATGAGGGTCAGAACAGGGATTTCACGCTCAGCAATATTTGCCAAGAGCTTTCTGAACCTTCAGTTTAAAACGTACCATGAAACAAGAGGCCTAATTCCCTGTTGCCTTGTAGTCATTTAGCCATGACCAAACTTGAGAGAGGGGAAAAAACCTACACAGTGATTTGACAATTCTGTGTACTAACTATAAAGAAGTAAATATAACTGTCAAGGGCAGGAAAGAGGAGATTCTGCACACAGATTTTTAACCACTTCTCATTAAACACTAGACTGAAGTATGAGTCAATTATAATCAACTTGCAGCATAGTAAGTTTTATTTCAGTATAAGCTTTGTCACTATTTCAAAGGTTTGGGGGGAAACCAAAAGAGCTTTGTAGGTATGTTAAATAAATTTTTTATTCTGTACATTCTGTGGTCTTCTGTTTTTAAAGTAAGATTTCATATCATTTTTATGAGTTACGAAAAATGTGGCACAACAGTGGAAACAAGAGGGTACTCTTAGCACACCCTTTACTTCGCTGAAGTACCTTTAAACTTGTATTGGACAAGGAGCTTTAACCTGAAAGTCAAGAAAGCTTCAATTACACTAAAGAAAGAAAACCAAGTGTAAAACAAAGATAATCAAGTGTGGCATGCCAGAGCTGTCTGAACACTTACTCCTGCCCAGTTGGCTATGTGAGAGAACCTGAAGTTAGCCAAGTAACCAAGAGTAACAATGAAAAGCAGGTGCTGCCTATGTGTGGGTATTTTTATCATCTACTGCATAGTCCACTCAAAAATGTGTCCCTAAGGACACCAACCTGGGGTGATGTTACAGAACATCTTTTGTCCCTGCATGTGTCCTCCTGACTGGCATCCTCAGAAAAGGAGTTCTGGAGGCTAGGATGCCTGTGCTGAGTAGCACATGGCTGCCCACTGGGTCAGTGGCCCAGAAAACCCAGAATTCAGCTGTGTTTGTCCACAGTGGTGAGGTGGGTAAATGTCAAAAGGCAGCATCTGTTGACCACAGTCTTCACATGCTGACGTGCAATTGTGACAGATGTGAACTGGGACAGGAGGGGAGAAAAAAGGCAGAGTAACAGCCCTGGAACACAGCAGATGAAAACAGAGTGAAAGGGAGTGGAAGATCTTCAAAAATTCTTCTAACATTTTTCCTGTCTGATTTATACTCTGTACTTTTGGTCCACAATGAAATTGTTTGAAAGCAATTACATTTATTATTAAGAAAGCCAGCTGCATTGGAATGTGGCACCTTTAGATGGTATGAATTATACAAATAGACATAGTATGTTATTATCCATCTGACTTATGCCTTACCAATTGTACTTTCATTCCAAACCTTTCCGAGGTACTTAAGAACTAACAATTTTTTATTGGAAGGTGCTTTGTTTCCTGCCAAAGAGCACTGAAACAAAAGCTGTTGCCTGCAGCCTTTGCCAGTGCTAAGCAGTGTAAGGTGAGCACACACAGCACAGCCAGTGGCATGGCAGAAAGCATACCTTACCTCCATGCCTCACTAAATAATGCATTGGCAACGCAAGCACGCAAGAGATTGGTGTCTTGTAACTACTATCAGACGTGTGTCTATCAAGCCTCATGTTCGTTAGTCAAATGAGACCAACAAATTAGAGAATGTTTAAAATTATCTTCCTTTAAATACGCACACAATGAGTGCAGCAGAGTCACAACTGGAAAAGTTGACAGAGAAGAACACAGCGGTAAGAAACTCAGTGCAAATATGCAATTTTTGCTTTTTTATTTTGTTTGTTTTGTTTTTGTAAATAGGCTGTCTAGTGGGGGGCCTGATACTGCTCATAAATAAATGAGAATGGTGGGATAAAAGGAAAAATAATAAGATGTCTTTCCTCAATCTCACGAATTTGAATTAAGCACTTTTCTAAGTCCTCTCTTATTAGATTATAAAATGTGTTGATTTTGCTGGTAAGATATGAGAAGTTAATGTTACAGTGTGATTTGCCTTAAATTACTGAAACCTTGTTACACTAGCTAGAACAGGGTCTGTCATAATTCAAAGTTGAAACAACATTTAAAGTTTTATTATTTAACTATGCATATTTGTATCAGGACAAAGGTTGGCATGTTAAACGATAGCCCCAAATAATGTATTTTCTCAAAATATAACTAGGAATTTGGAAGTGCTTTACAGTTTGTAGTAATGAAGAACTATTTTAGCTCTTCATAAACTTGTCTGAGTTGCTTTTTAAAGAAGTGTCTGAAATGTAAATGAAGAAATGTTACAGATACTGAAGGCTCTGCTTACCTGCAGAAGAAATTACGAGCTTTTCAAGCAATGGTGTCAGAAACATGCGCTCAGCTATTGTGTGCACATATAGTCCTTAGCAGAAGACAGATTATTTAGAAACCTCACCAGTGAATATTACAGTTGGACAACGTGATTGCTGTCACTCCCTTCCAACTGAACTATTTTATTCTATTCTTGACTAGATTTAGTGGAGAATTTAGGCAGATACTCATCCCCTCTTTCACCCCTCTGCACCCCTTCTCAGAACTGCCATAAAGTAAGAGGCCAACTGCTTGTTGTTCTGTAGCTTCCTCTGGATCCTCTGGATTCAGCGGTTTGGGAAAAACATTGGGTTGAACGATATACAGTCTTCATTTGCAATGTGTTGTTCTTTCATGAGTTATCCCAAGATGTTCTATGGAGCCTCATGCCAGGGATTCCTGTCAGTGAAGATTAACTGGAATCAGGTTGAGACAGAAAGGAAGGTCTCAGACGCAAGAGCTGGATGAAGTAGTATGGAAGAGCATGAAAAGGACTTGTCAAATCCTGTCCTCAAAACATTTTTGGGGTTTTTGGTGTGAGATTGCATTTGCATTGGGGTTTGTTTTGTTGGGGTTTTTTGTTGGGTATTTTGGGTTGTTTTTTAAGTTGAGAAGGAAATCCAGCTCAATATGCTGTAGCAAATGCCAACTATTTGACAACAGATGGTTTTCAAAAGCTAGGAGAGGACTTAAGAGTACAATATGCATGATGGTATGATCCTGTGGGGATACAAGCAACACTATTCACAAATAGTTCTACAAGTATCAGCTTCCTATTTTTATAATTTCTATTTACTCCTTTGCTAGTGAACAAATGAAAGAGTTTACATGTAAGAAACATTTAAGATAGCAAGAATATGATGAAAATGCAGGTTGCCATTTTGGCAAAGGAACACACAGCAGAACTGATACAGTTTTCCCCAACAGCTCTTTTCTTGAATGCATATGTTCCCCTACTAAAAGAATACACAGTCTGTGAACAGTAGAGGAGGGCATATCTCATTTATAGTGAAGAAAAACAATACCAATTCAATATCCTACTGTGAAGACAGATTTATCAGCAACTTCTGATTTTAAAAAAATCCTGACATTTACTGGATATCTGCAATTCATGAGTCCACAAAATCCACAGCCCTTCCCAGAGCTATTTGTTCAAGTAAAGTATAAATTTATCACATTTATAACATGAAATGAAGAATTACTGTAGGCCTCTTACAAAATTGGTGGGAGAGAGATACAAAAGATCCCAGAGAAGTAACACAAAGAAAGAAAAACTTAACAGTTTGACTGCAGTGTTTGAATGCGGCACTATCACTGGCCTCATAAAACAAACACATTAATGCAAAAGGTTTATAGGTAGCATTCACAAAGACCTACGTTTAATGGTTATATAGCATTTTAGGTACTTTCTTCACAAAAAATCCAGCATCCATTTCTGCCAGAATGACTGCTCACTAACATAATTTTCTCATACTGCAATCTTCCTTTTTCCAATACATCACTTTCTGCCACACAAGCACACTTGAGCCTCCAAACCAAGGAAAATGAAAGGACAATGCTCCCTGCAGAATTTTAATCTGAACAAAATCTTTATCCTATCACATTAATAATTTTTTAAAATACGTTGCTTATTTTTATGGGCTCTTACCTGTCATGAGCAGGTGCAATAGGACTGAAAACATGACTGTAACAGACTGCAAGTTCTGCCCTGCCATCAGTCTCATACATGGGTGGGCTCCTATTATGCATCTCCTGGGACGAGCATAGTAACAGACCCACCAATTTGCCTATATTTCAGCTAATTGGATAATGTAATAATCTGTTGTCACTATGAGATAATAAATCAAGATAAGGTTGGGGGGGAAAAAAATAGGCCAGAGGACAAATACAGACAGCTGAGAGGCAAAAGTAGCAGACACAAAAGAAAAAAAAACTCTGCTACTTGATAAAAGCAACAGTATCTGTACTCCCTGTCACTTAAATATGATAATTTTACAGACGGACAGCAAAAGTTAAAAACTACAACCAGCAGAACCAGTACAAAATTATAATAATTATTTAGGTCAAATTCAAAATCTGTGCTTTTCTCATTTCCTCTATTTTCTTCCTACATTTTCTGAAGGGATAGGGCACTAAAAAGCTCAGGACATAATTGAAGTAAATGAAAATCCTAGATATCCAGTATTCCTCAAATATTTTACTTGATATAAATTACCATTAATATTCCACATTAGTTGAAACTACTATGAACAAGTAGGGAAAGAAATTAGAAGATCAGAGACACCAGTAATACAAATGTGAAAACATCAAATGACCTCTAAACACACCCAAACCTGGTATGGACTTTTGGTTTTGGTTCTCCCCTCCTCCCCCAAGTTTCAGAGGTACACTTTCACTAAAATACATGTTTAGAAAGAGGCTGAAAGTCAAGTTTGGGTCTACATTCAAATTTATTCCTGCATGAATGCAGATGGTACAATGAAATCTCTCTTTTGGGGTAAGAATCCAATTTTATAAACTACTGAATTTCCACACAATTTCCCTTCATCCAACACATGCATGTGAACAAAGCAAATACTCATTTTATCCATTGTCTATCAGCCATAGGTCCCACACCAGACAAGGGTAAAAGAACTAGCACAATTAGTTCACAGTATTTCGAGCACTGCAAGAGGGAAGCAGGTGCACTTCAGACTATTTTTGCAAGATGGCATAACACATACCCTGAAAATTACTGAAACCAACAAAAGGACCCACCAGCAACAAAGCAAAATATAGGAGAATGTGTGTATTTCATAAGCACTCTCAAGTGAACTAGGAAAAGCCTGCTCCACAGTCTAGAGACAATCCTTAGATGCAGTGTAAATCAGGAGTATTTCTAACCTACAGCTGTGAATTAGGATGAACATTCTTGCAACTGGGGAATTTAACAGCTGTTCTTCATTTTGGGCCCGAAGCCAGACCCATTTAGGATCTTTGCTGGAACAGGTACTCTGATGGATGCAGTAGGGGATGGAACGATGTCACTCTTTTGCTTGCAGGAAGGGTTTGGGAGACAGCTTGTGTCAGTTAAGGAAAACTAGCAGGACGTTAACCATAATCACAACATAGTTCTGCCAAAAAACTAAAGGAGAAAGAAGTCTTGGGCCAGCTTCTGTTGTACTGAAGGTGAAAACTGTGAGCCTAGAAACTCTTTTTATATTGTTCAAGAAGGGCAGACCTTGAAGTCTCCTTTTAAAATTATTCTTGGAGTACACCAAATACCCAGCACTTCTCCTGTGTTTTTTACTCCTAAGTAAAATATTACAGACCACATTAATTCTGGTTAAAAAATTACTCAAAAAACCCCAAGTCCAACTCCCAACAATGCAGATTAAATTAAACTCTATCAAACATACGCATATTAAAGGACAGCTACACACATACAAGAATCCCTTTCCAAAAAGAAAGGGACTAATGAATTGAGATTTTAGTTACTATTTGGGCCTCAGTTCTTGGTAACATTTCTTTATTATTTTAAATTCACATTCTTTTTACTTAAATCTCCTTTAGAGTAAGATGTGAAACCTTACATTTGAGTATTTGCTACAGGGCAGAAAACATCAAAATCAAACCTGCTGGGAGCTGATTTCAGGAAAAGGGGAGCAGAATTCATCAACTGGTGCAGAATAACAGACTGGCAATTTTCTTTCCCAAGCATACTGTAAGAAAGATGGAGTAAGTCTTTGCGAGCACAGTCAACTGATCAGAAAGGTTGGATATCAACACTTAGCAATTTAGCTGACAAGAGTTACAGTGCAATTAGGCGAACTGCCCTGGGTTGTGTTTCCAGGCTACCCAAGCACTCTCTCAGCTAATGCAGTAGCCCTTCTGTCTCCTGGCTGCTTTAAAATGCTGTGACTCAACCCACAACACAGACAGCTGTATCAGGTCTTAAAGAAATCAGCAGTCACCTGTCACAACACCTTTCATGCAGCACACACTGATTACCAGGTACTCATTCATTAACCCCACTTTGTTTGGAATTCTCACTAATTTCATGCTTGCTACTTTTCCATTCATGATAGACAGTAATTCTGCTGTCAAGCTTAAGAATAAAATGACTGAATAGCACCCTTAATTCACTCTGTAATTCACATATTCCTCTTGTATGAACACCATGAACCTTTTCACTGAGTCTTTCTGGATCTGATCTTACTGGATCCTGCATCTTCCATTGGGAAGTAGCTTTTGTCCCAGCCACCAGCCTGTGTCCTGGCCTGTCCTCCAACCCACAAGGGCTCGTGAGCCATGCCATGGTGGCCTCCGCTGGCACCATGCGCTGGCCTCTGACCCCAGACACATGTTGCATTGGCAGGGCATGCTGGAGCTGGCAGACTTGCCCCTGCAGAAGGGCTCCGTGGAGCTCCTCAAGCAGAGATGGGAGTCTGCCAATGCTACAAGACCAGACCTGATGTTCCAGCACTCGCCAGCCCCACCATCCCTGGTGCCAGATAAAATCACCCTGGAGAAGATGCCATCAGACAGCAGGAGGGCAGATGTGTTCAAGGAGGAGACCCTAGGTGGATCTCAGCTGATGGACCATGTCCCTGTCACTGTGGAGGAGCTGCGGAGCCACTTCGAGGCCCTGGGTGGTAGGAAGGTAAGTGCCTGGGCAGGGTGGACACCAGGAGGGAAGGAATGGAGAGGGGGCCCAGAGTGGTTTCTCCAGCCTCACACTGCCCCTCTGCTGTTCCCTGCTGGGAATGGGGAGCACTGGCCACAGCTCCCATGGACTGTTTGCATCAGTTTGTTAATAGTAGTTGTCATTATCTATTATTATCTATAACTTTCCTTATTGCATAATTTTATTGGTCTGTTTCATTTTAATGGTTTCTGACTGGTTGCCTTCTGACTAATTGCCAAGCTATCAGGTAAAATAGCGTGCAATTGTGTTTGGCCTGTGCTTTTTAGAAGAGGAAAAAGCCAAGACATTTCACAGGATCACAGAATAATCTGAGTGGGAAGGGACCCACATGGATCATCAAGTCCAACACTTAAGTGAATAGCCTGAGCAGGGATCAAATCCACAAATTTGGTATTATTAGCACCATGCTCTGACCAACTGAGCTAATCTCAGGGTCTCGTATTACGGCCTGAGAGAAGAATTCCCAAATGAAACTATTTACAAACACTCTAAAACTTTCTGAAACATTTGCTTCTTATTTGTAGAGCAGTATTGATTCCCTTTCAATGAGAAGCTTGTTGTCATTTTACTCACTGGGTTTCATTGGCACTAACATCACAGGCCTGGTAAAATTGCAGCCTTTATTTGGCATCAGATTTTTGTCTGAGAAATGTCTGTGATTTCTTTGAACTATCTGGGGAGAAGCTAGAATTTTTTGAAACTTAAAAAATGCTTCATAGAAGTAAAGGATACTGAAAAGTTTAGTAATCTTAATCAAGGTGACTTCATTCATTATTGTAGCTAGAAAGTCTTTCACCAAGCTTTACCTCTTCTGCATGAAAACTGAAATGCCCCTGCAAGGTTTGGTTGCTGATGGACTATACCTTCCACATTTTAATTCCTCACTTTTTGTTCACTTACCAGTTTAAAAAAAAAAGTAAATAAAATATCCTCTTTGAATAACTTTTACCTCACTTCACAATTTAAGACACACTAATACTTGATTTCATAACTCTTGTGTTCTGCTGCAGGATGACCCTGCCAGTCCGTGCAGTCAAGTCATTTACCCATTTCATTTTAATGCCCAGGATGATTTAAACATGGTTTTCTGGTCCAGAAACTACAGTTCAGAATAATGACTGCTGAGAATTACATATTCATATACAAAATTGAGGTACTAAAAGGTATTACAAAGCTTTTTTATGTGAACAGTGAAATAAAAATTCACGTGATTAATGAAAAATCTTTTCGTTGGCTTTAAACATATAACACACAAAGTAACAGGAACCAATAAAATAAAGGTTAAAACTTTATGGGATTATTGAGCACTTTAAAGAGCATATAAAATAGCCATAGACTGCTTCTAAGTGGCATGCTCAAATGCCTTTAAGGTGGAGACCTTTCTGGTTGATCTTAGAAATTTTTTTAAAATAGTAAAATAAACCTTTCTTCCTATGAAGCAATACATTCAGTATTGCAAATATGATCAATCTTGTAGGAGCAAAATGGTTCTATTTTTAGTCTTATTGAAACAAAGAGCTCCTTATTAAGTGAGAAAGAATAATATTTGGACTTCAACAGCAGTATTCTCTTGAGAGAATTGAAGTCTTTTCTTTAAACAATACTGAAGGTATTTAAAGGTACCAGTTACACATTTGATGTGTATCTGGCTAATGCTAAAGACTCTAGAGGTTAGAGTTAACAACGGTGTTTATTAACATTAATGATTGCTAAGTATTTTATTAGTTAAATATTATACCATGAGATAAAAAATTTAACCATGAAAAAATACCAGCATTTGTATTAGGATGCCTTCAGAAGGCACATCTTGATTACAGTTCTCTCATCAAGTAAGGACTGACACAAGAAGTACTTATATCACAATATTATGAAAGGCCATGGAAAGGTTTTAGCGAACTGTTTGCTTAAGATTGAATCTCTTTCAGCCATAGTACATTTCCATGGGCAGGAGGAGTGAAGAATGAAGAATGAGATGATGCATTTTCCTTGGATTTTTGTAGGGGTTTCACCCAGAAGCCATAAAGAAAGTTAGAACAAAATGAGAAACGGCAATACGTAAAACTAAGTCAAAGCCATAGAAATCACAGTGGAATCTGAAAAATTTAAACAAAATGTGAAAGCAAAATGCCACTGAACTACATCAGTTATCAGTGACCTTATGCACAAATGATTATCTTTACTAACTTTATACTCAGGAAAAGACTGCCAACTGTCAGAACACGGCTTGGACAATCTCTTTACTAACCAGACTGTCAACACCAAGCCCATTTTATTACATTATTCCATAGGAAAAACCCATTTTATTCTGAGGCAAAATACTGATGATTAAATATTCTAAAATCCCTCATTCAGGTTGCATTTTCATTGCAGTGCTGTTATTTGTGTATATACAAAATTAATAGAGAAAATCAGTCAATTAAATCCCGGTAAACCATAAAGCCACTTATAAAGAAATATATCAATCATATAAAGAACACTCTGCTGGTTCAGAAGTAAAAGACATCATTAAAGACAGCTGTAAATTTATTTAGACTTTGCCCAACCCTACTTATTTGAATGAAATTAACACTTCATATTGCAATAAATAACACAAAAAACAGTAAATAGTCAGGGACGAAGTTCAGTAATTTTGAATCTAAATTACTTGGTGAATTCAAATTACTTTGAATTCACCTGAGTTTATCCCAGTGGAACTTGGATGTATTTCTTTCTTAGGGGTATTAATAAGTTAATAATCAAGTCTAGTTTTGGAGCCTTTTAATTTAGGTCTATTGTATTAGGCCTGTTAATATCTTTTCATTATTTAGACATAAACTGATGTCCCATTCAGTTAAAATGAAAAGTATTTTTCCCTTTTCTACAGGAAAAAGTGTTTCTTAGGAAATAATAATACATTAAAACATCAATTTACTATTCTGGTGTCTCACTGCCACGAAATAGCTAGTTTATTAGCATGCAAAGGCATGGAAATGCTAAAAGCAACTAAGGCCTGTGTTTTCTGTAAAGTGATTACGGATGTTTTTCTTAAAATATGTGAAAAAATCCCAACTGAGAAAGTAATTTCATGCTTACTTCTTAGAGAAACCTATTCAAAGAACTCATTAGAACCATTCATTTAAATAATCTGGTATATGGTCATTAAATTGTGTCCTTTGCTGGAAACATATGAACTGCAGCCAGAAAGTAAATGAAGGCAAGTGATGTTTAATGTAAAAGGTTAGACCTTCATTAAAATTGTCTAAACAAGCAATATCTATTTTTCCTTAGCACTCTCAGAAACATTTATATTAATTTAGCATAGCCATGGAACTTGGGAAAAAATGGAAACCCCATGACACCTGTAGGTCAGTTTTGTACCCTGTTAGCATTTGCATCATTTGTATTTTTGCCATGGAGGGATGAAAGAGAATGAGTACACAAGATGGCCCCAAAACTCTCCTTGTTGAAAAGCTTGTTATTAAAGCGAGTGCTGTATGGTCAGCCTTCTGGATTTTGGCTTCATCTCTTCCTTAACTCGTTCTTTTTGTGACGCATGCATTCCCCCTTTTGTTTTCATCAACATTTTCTAATGTCAAAAGATTTCACAAGGAAAGACCACATCCTCTCTGGGACTTTAACTCCAGATCATGCAGAATAGCTTCTGGTAAAAATGCTTTTGTTTTTCTTTTTTTCCCCTTAAGAGGAAAACTTTTTCCTGTGCTTTTAGTTTCTAAGTAAATGTACCAGCTCTTTACAGATAACTTACAAATCATCTGAAGGAACAATCCTCACCTCACTTTAGTTACTCTTATTTAACTCATCTCTAAATTGGTCTGGCTTTTCACAGTTTGGATGACGTATTAAATTTTTGCCTTTCTAGAAAGTGTTTATGTTGTCAGACTTCTCACTGGTATTTACAATGTTTAACACTTGGAAAAGCAGCTGTTCTGATGGTAAAAATGAAGCTTCCCAAACCTCATTTGTTCACAAAGAGTTTCCCAAACTATTGCAGCATGTTATGCATGTGTGTATATATACACATACAGACACGCGAAGGTCTTCTCTGAAGTACTGCTGTTCCTCCCTGTCCAATCAGTGAATTGGCACAGACTCACATTCCAACCCTGTTTATCACCTGCAGCTCTTCAGTTCCTCTGAACTATTTTCTCCATGTTAGTTACACCATTATACTTGTTGGTATAATGTTATGCAAAACTAGATTTGAAATGAGCACAAATGAGTCACACTTGGGACACATCAACATTTCAGACCTTCTTCTCTGCCACACCTGCTAACTAGTTTCTCTAGAGGCCCCTGCAACTTGTTTCACTACTTGCCTAATTATTAAGCAACCATGCTTCGGTCAAACATCTGAATGTGTTCCAAATAACAAGTGATAGTGTTTTTAGTTAGCAGATCCTCAAGAACTCTTTTATTCTTCTGCCTTCAATTCAGCTTTACCAATTTTGTGCTTTATTTGGAGGTGTGGACAGCAGAGGAAACAATCTGTAATGGGATCTCACAAGAGCAGAATCATCCCCTTTACCTCACAGTGAGAGAAGTTACTGTTTGAGCTATGGCAACAATGAAGGCTGCTAGAAAAAAAACGTGGGACAGATCAGCTGGAAAACTGGAACTGGTGTGTCACCAGTTACTTACAAAAAGTTAAATTTGGCTTTAATCTCATCCACATATAAAGCAGAGATGAGCAGGTTGCATTTTTATAAACAAGAGGATGGGATGGATTACAGTCTCATGCCCTCAACCAAATTTTCCAAAGAAAATCTTCTTTGTGCTAAGATTTAATAGATACTGGTTTATTGCTTTGTAATGTTCTCTTTTTTTACTGCTTATTCATAATACACAAAGATACATAATGTATCATGTGCTGAGGATGAGGGTGGCTTATTTTTAGGACCACTTATCTTCAACAAATTGCAATGATTTCAGGTGTGGGTCTCATTTTTGTCTGTTTATTGTTTGTCTATGTTTTCTGCATGGCCCTTAAAAAGATTTCTTGTCTGGTTTTTTGGCTGTCGTAATTTTAATTTAAAGAGGCACTTTTCATCTTGTTATGATGAGTTGAATCTTTCGTGCAGTACAGTTAGATAACAGAAAAATGTATTTTGACAGTGCATAAAATGCCACTTCCCAGGATGACTGAATTTCCTAGGAAGGCAGTCTAAAAATCACAGTTATTTCTGGAACAGAGAAGTATTTAAATAGGACCATTTAAAACCACAAAGCACATTTTCTCTAGGAGATTAGATCCAATATTTTTTCATACTGTTAAATGCCATCATACTTCCATCATTACATGGTAACATGGTAAAAGATGTCCCTACAAACTTGAATATATATACAGCAGATTAACAGGTATTGTAGAAGTCTAGAAAATGAACAGAGTGTATAAAACAAAAGACTTTTTAGAAATAAAAAGGCTTCTGACGGTTTTTGAGATTTTAAGGACTTCTACCCATATCACAGAGTTTTGCCTTTGGGTCTTTCAGTAAAGGCTGTTGAAGTTAAAGAGCAATATCACTTAATTTTGTGCTAAATTACAGATGAGACTGTAATTTTGAAACAGAGTAAACAGAGAAGAATCTAATTCACTATGAAACATATGAAAGAACACTAAGGTGTATGGAAATAAATACAATAAATACAATAAATACAATGATGTTTCCTTTAGCTCTCCCTCCTTGTTTTTTAGAAGGATTTAGAGGAGTGTGATTTTTAATTTTTTCTTTAACTTTTCACAGTGCACCATAAGTTGTGGTGGTTTCAAGGAGAAACCAGATTTTGCAACTAGCTAACTTCATTTTAAAAAATGGTAATTTCATTCCAAACAGAGAAGAGATTTGATATTTTTCATATTTCTTTGGGGCCCAATTTAGCAGAAATTACCTTCTGCTAAATTCAGGATTATAGCAGACTGACTATGCTTTGATTCAAGTCTCCAGAAGGCAAAGAAAAGCAAAGAAGCTCTGCCTTCATATGCAGGTGCTATCTCTAATCTGACTGTGTGTTATTAAATAAGCACACCAGGAGGATGGGGAACTGAGGAATATGACACTTGGGACTTCTTAAGTAAGGTGCGTGTACACACACACACACAGACACAGTCATGAAAGGGTTCTTTAAAGATGTGATCACTTATAAATGACCCAAAAACTGGGTGTTGTAGAAATAATTTTACATTTTAAAATCTGCAGAGATCAGTGAAGTTAAAAAACTTCATCTTAGAAACAAGTTGCCATGCGCATTGCGTTTGGTACAGTTTGATCTTGAGGGTGAAGGACTGGGTTTTCTAGGTCATCAAAAAAAATTACTTCTTCCCTTTCTGACACATAAGTGAGTAAACACCTCATTTTTGCCAAGTCTGTTTTTGTTGTTTGATTTCCAACCTATTAACCAGCAGCATCAGAGCTTGATAACCTCTGTGGGAAACTGACCATAAAGCACTTGGAAAGGCACAGCTCCTTTCCACAGTCAGTAGCCAGAAAATGATATTTGGAAAAGTATGTTTTATTTATAACATGTTCTTTAACTTCATCTCCACATTTAGTTTAAATGTAGTTTGCAGTATTATATAGACAATACTTCTTATCCTAAATAACTTCTTCTTGAGTATTTGTCCCATGTGTCAGAAAGAACAAATCCCGAAACATTTTCACCATCATTCTGTCTGCTGTATTTGGAACAATTTACCAGCCTGTGGTAGCTTAATCAATTCTCGGAGCATGACAGTGATGTGGAAAGATGAGAAGTAAATATGTCATTACTAGCATGTCTTTGGAAACAGCAGTTGTAGGAAAACATAACACTGAGTTGATTAGGAAGGAAATAAGCTTGTGACCTAAAGCCTGAGAAATCAGGCATACAGGTGCTGGTATGCAGGAGAGAACATAGCCATAAATTAAACAAGAGTGAAAGAGACATTGCTTGCAGAGTACAACATGTAATATGTCAAATGAACAAGATCAAGTTAATCAAATAAGCAGCTGCACAAATACTCACAATTACTATTTCAAAAGGCTATTAAATATGTAAAATAAAACCTCCAATATGTCTATTGTGTTATCTTTCCTCCAACCTGTACAGCATTTGTGAGAAGAAACCGTTAACAAGTCTGTTATTCTCTGACAGTATCTAGAACAAAGAGAAATGGACTCACCGTGTTTCTTAAGCTGTGAGGTTGAAGTGAATGTGTCCAAACAAGCCATACCCAGGAGTTGCATGCTACTGTTGTGAATCTTCATGAAAGCAGAACAGTTCCTGTGTTTTCAAAGAGAAGTACAGCACAGAAGGCTTCCCATCTTTACATGTCCAAGGCACAGGTAGCCCCAGTATATGGAGAGATGTCAAGGTTGGCCATTATAGGGAAGAAGGTACAAATCATCTGCTAAATACATTTTACTGCATCAGCCGTCTTAATAGAAGAGATCCTTCAGGAGTCCTTTTCACTCTGAAGATCTCACCTGTGTGCTTCTGCTTCCGCTCCTTTAGCTCTGTCTTTTCCCTACTGGCAGCAATTCTGCTTGCTCTGTTGTCTATTTCAAAAACGTCCTGTAAAGATGTGATCCTTCCTCAGATGTCCAATGTCTAGATTTAAAGTGTGGCATGTTATCCTAAAGCTTAGCAATTGTGAGGCATTTAGCAAACTGGAAATAAAAAATTAAAAGAAAATACCATTGCCATACTTGAGCACTGTTTCTTTTCACCTTTCTGTCATGGTGTGATGGTACGTTTGTTTCAACTGTAACACCTGATTAACAAATTTGGAATAATAGATGTTACTCCAGATTAGGCAGTCTGTGAGCTTTGTATACCCAAGGGTGTTCAAGCTATGCACTGTATTTCTTTAAAACTGTTTATATGAAGTTCTGTCACAGATATTAAACATCACATCTGGACTGTGGATATGAAAATGGCCCATAGTAATACTAAATTTGAGACTCCCCCTAATTATATCCACTGACTCAGAAACTCCATCATTTATAGCTCATCTTGAATTCCCTGCAGCTACATGTCTTACATAATACCCACTTTATATGCTCATTGTTAATCATCCATTGTCGAATATGTTTCATTTTTTCTTATTGCTCATTTTCAAACATCAGTCCAGTATCTGACCAAATAAAATGCTATTTCCTAAAAAAAGGGAATGCTGATAACCCATAATTTTACTAGCTTCTACAGATAGTAATATTGTGGGGGAAAAAACTAATTTAAAAGCATGCAATGAATATTAGATAAAGTCCTTGCTAAAGATAGTTGCTATCTAGAGCCTATACAACTATTCTATTAAAAATAAAATTAAAAAAGCAGTGGAGTAAAACTTAATTTAGCTCATTGAGAAAAAGTTCACAAGGAATTTTAAGTTCATGAGTGCTTAGACCACCAAACTTCCCAGCATGCAATTCTTCGGTGATGTACAGAGCAAATGATGTTGAAGGTGCCCCGTATTGTTACTGAATAAATGACAAATGCTGGGCACTGGAAAACATATTGCTTTCTGTCATTTTGGAAGCAACCACATATATGAGAGAATGCACCACATACATAAATTTTTTTAATTATTGTATGTTTAATGGAAATAAATACATTTAAGCCTTGATAATGTGTCAGCTCCTTGGAGCTTGTACTAAGGGAAAGACTGCAGCTAGACTTAAGCCTGTGTGTTTTACTTCTGGCTCTTGACTACAACAGAGGGATCTGCCTCAGTTGCTTGAATAACTAAAGGAAAACACTTCTGTCCACTTCAAAAAGTGGCATCAGTGAAATCTGGGAACCAGCATTACAGGAAATTTTCAAATCTTAGCATCCAGGCAACATTTTGGAAGGAAACAAAGAGGAGAGTTGAGGAAAGAGTGTTTGTGCAGTTAAACAGAGGGCCTACCAAGAAATAGAAGTACTGGTCATTTTGTAAGCCATTTGCTTCCCTACTCTGCTTTTTTTTCTGCTTTGTTTTTTTGTTTCTGTTTCACACCACAACACACTTCTAATAATTTTCAGCTATTGAAAATAATTTAAAAAATAATGAAATAGCAAATGACTGTGGAAAATGACAACAGAAAGAATGTAAATGTCTGCAGCAGTACTAGACACAAAATTATTATGTTAGAAAACACCACTTTCAGAATCATTGTTTTGTTTTGCTAAAAAGCAGAGACGCACACCGAGATATTTTAAGAATGTGGAGAGGTCTAAACTGATAGGCCTCAGTATCTAAGTAAATTTCAGCAAGAATGTGCAAAGAAAAGCAAATATTGTCTGTGAATTTATAAGAAACAAACAAAAAGCTGGAACCTGCACATGCTCTCACGAAACCCCAAATAAATAATGTTTGTTTCATACTTGCATACATTCAAACAGTAGCACTGATAAAATAAAGATTACTAAATTTCCATTGTATAGGTGAAAACACATAGATAAGAAATTACATCCCTAAATATGCCCTTAAAGATAAATATAATAAAGAAAAAAAAGGATAAACTTAAGTTGACATGTAAATTTATAATACAACAGTGTTCCTTTTACAACTGCAATGCAAAGAAGGTAGTAAGTTTATTGTGGACACTTTAAATAAAACTTTATTGCACTGAAAAAGAACAGAATTCTATAAAAAAACTGTTGGTGTGGATTTTATTTAATATTGTGGTAAAAGTTTTTCCAATTACTTTGGAATTACATAAACAGAATGTGCCAGTTATCATATTTGATTCAAACGTTTGGTATGTATCTGTAAATTTAAAAAGGCAAGAGGAGAGAGAAGAGGAAAGCTACTATGTTTAATTTTTGCTGTGTTTCAACCCTTAATTTGTGCCTCCTTTGTGGAGAGCCTTTTATGCAGCCCCGGGTCATGATTCTGGAAAAAAACCCCTGATGTTATTCTTGGTTACTAATCACACTGGTTTAGTAAACAGTTTCCACAACTTGAACCAAGCCTGAAAATTGTAGCCTGTTAGAAAGCTATGCTGTCTGTACTCTCTATAGTCTTTTGTTGCTGTTTTCTAATATAATTCATATTAAACACAACTGTCTCAGATCCAGACTTCTTATTCTGCATCTTTTTCTGGTAATGTACTTCCAGCTATTTATATAGACTTCTAGTACACACTTAGTATAAATTCTCTTTGATTTTTACGTGATTTTATTTAAATTAGCTTTCAAATGCTGCAGAATTTTTCATTTCTACAAAGTTGGGGTTTTTTTTATTTTTTAGTCTTCATAAATGTTATCTTAATTTCGTTTTTTAAAGATATTGTACCTGGCCTACTTTAAACAATGTTACTCAATCACTATAGAATCATAATACTATAAAAAAAGGCTCATTCAAACTTGTCAAAGTTTGTCAAATTACTTGACTGTGGTCTCCATTTCTTTAAGTGCTTATAAAACACACAAGTATTTTGACCTCCAAAAATGCCAGCAGATATGGACCACTGCACAGGATTGGTTTAGGCCGGGGAAGTTTCTGTACCTACTGTATGTCCTACAGTTGCCTATTTAATCATTGTCCAGCAGCTGATTTAGCAGCAATCTTCATTATCATGCTGTGAGAAGTGCTATAACATTTCAAATCAATATAATACAATTGGCTGCCTATAACTGTGTGTGACCTCAGCAAAAAATGAAACATCCCTGCATCACCCAACACTGTTTACAGTACAAATTCAAAACATACCAGCTACTGTGAAAAAAAATTAACTATATCCCAGCCAAAACCAGCACAGATGGCAATTCTGCAAATAGATCTTCTTTCCTCAGGTTGACACAAGCCCTTTTCAGGGCCTCTGTTTCATGTACACAGCACAGCTATTTTATACCCTTCCTCCAAATGGAAATAGTCTTATTTTAAAACTGTCTCCAGCTGAAAAGGATACACATCTCTGGATCTGGTCTGGAGATGAAATGAATGAGCAGGTTCCAGGCAGCTACAGGCATTCTTTTTAAAGCCTCCAGAGAAATTCTGTCTTAGTGAAATGGAGCATTGCAGAGCATCAGCCGAGAACCATGGCTTTGTCTCAATGGTTTCCTTACTGGCTTCAGAGAGTTTATGCAGCAGGTGTTATTAGCACTCCTCTCTAATAGTCACTTGAGGGGCTCTGTCATCAATCTTAATAATGCCATCAGCATTCCAGCAGATGGTAGACATGATTCCATGCACTCCCATTGCACCAGAATGGACTCACACCATAATTTTAATTACAGATGAGAAATGCATCAGAAAGAGGCTTGTCTCATGCTGGTATTTCCAAAGGTTTTTTCCAGACAGGACAAGATTATACTGTTTTATCTTTTAATTTTTTTTTTTTACGTTTCACTGTGATTGAGGGATTTACAGATATTATCAACTCGCTCAGCACAAGAATTAATCTCAAATAATTTCTGTGTACTCTCCAGCAAAGCAGTCTCTTGTTGTGAATTAGAATTTGAGATGCCAACTTTTTGTAGGCAATGTAAATGTTAGTAAATGTTAGGAGTCAGTTCTGCAAAGTGCAACTTGAATTCCCATTGAAACAACTATTTGAATAGCAACCCTAACTTAAAGCTAAAACCCAAGTAAAATGCTTTAACAGATCAAGATTTTATGTAAGTTTAAAGCAACAGATTTGATTTGTAAACACTTATCCTACTGCGCCACTCATTTCCTACCTCCTCATACATTTATGGATTTATTATTTTCCTTTCAACTTATGGTTTTATTGTTTCTCTTTGGGCCTATTCCTTCTATCCCACTTTCTCCTTCCTTACACATGCATTCTCTTAGTAGACACCACATATAAAATGGAAGTTAGGTGGTAGACAGCTTTCCTTTAGGTAGCACATGTAATGAATGCAGTTAACACACACAGGATGAGGATGAGCGCATATTTTGAATACATTTAAAGATGTCCCTTAAAAAAGATTAAATACCTTGAAAATTAACAGTAGATTTGACAATCTACTTTCTATGCTGAATGCAAATTCTTCTTGCAATCCAAGGTAGTTCTATGTATGCAGAAAAGGTAGTAGTAATTTGGTAAACAGTTTTCCTCTATTTAAAACTTCATGTGTTCTGGCTTACTGACTTTTAGATTAGTGCAGGACTGGATAGCAAGTGGAAAATTCACTATCTAAATGAAGCATAGCCACTCAGTAGGCCACTGAAACTGGAATCTTTACTGCTGGCATTTCTAGCTGTAATGATGGCATATTCCTTGAAATTTGGCACTCCAGTACTTTATTCTTTTCATTGCATCTAGAGTATGAGATAAGAACATAAAAATAGCTTCTTGTGTCACCTTTTTCTAAGAAGCACATGCAAAAATTGAATATAATATCAGAGCCAGTACATAACACCGAAGTAATAACATGACAGGAAGTTACTTGAGTATGGACAGACTTCAACAAATTATGTCCAACAAAAAAGAAATTGTATAAATGCTGTTAACAGGGCACTCAAGAGAACAGTTTATATCCCAGTTAAATGCCCGATTCCACAAAGACCACACATATAGTTACAAAAGCTTGATATGAACTGAATGCTGCATTAATCAGAAAGAAGAAAAATCTTTTACTTTTCATTTGGCAAGTTTTGCAAGAGTTGCATGTATTATCCTCTAATTAAGCACCTCTTGGCACTACCTCAGAGCCTTTTCAAATGTTAATTCCATCCTTATTAAGAAGATGTCTTTGACATTCACTGTCATTAGGTTATCTGGGTAGATACCCCAATAGAAATGAATGCAAATTAAATTTATACTGATTAAATTGAGTTCGTGGTAATCATAACACTTTCCAATAACTTTTTCACAGTAGGAAATACCATTTCCTGAGAATAAATCTGAGATCTAGCACTGCAGCTGGAGCCATTGTGCAAGAAAATCATCGCTCCAAAGCCCCCACTAAGACAGGGATGCTCTTTGCAAAATGGGGTTAGAGCAGCTTGAGACTGAAAGTACCTTCTGCCATAGTAGCCCACACCTTAGACGTCTCTCCATAAGAGAATTTACATGAAAATCTCTTCAGTAGGGCCAATATTCCTGATATTAAAAAATGGTCCAGAAAGATGCATTCTTTTTTTCTAAATTCCTATTAAAATTCCTGTCCAAAATACTAAGTTATTTAAATTTTATAGGAAATGGAATTGCTACCACAGAGATGTAAATTTGAAAAAACATCATAGAAACATGCTACAAGTTAATAAAATTCATAGAGTTAAGTAAAAGGCAAATCAAGTTTATATGGTCTTCAGTTTGCAAGAATAAGAGTAAGAAACAGTAAATTCTGAAGTTTTTAGCTGTTACTGGTATCTACAGAAAAAATAGTAATAGAAATGACAAAAAAACCCACCAAACCAACCAAACAAACAAACAAAAAACCCCCAAAGAACAAAAAACAACCAACAAAAAAACCCAAACAAACCCAAAAACACAACATAGATGAATTTGTTCTCAACAATGGCAATGGTAATTGAAAATACAGTAAATTTTGAGTTCTCTATTCTGTTCTAATACTGTAGAAGTTAGAACATCATTAAAGTGATTCTCTGGTGTTCACTTGGGAAAGCACACTCAATGCTGGGCCAATATGATCCTGAGGCTGCTCTCATTTATGCCAGGTACTGGCTGGCTTCAGTACCTGGAGGAGACAAACATGATCTAACAACACACACAGGTGCATTTTCTTTTAATTTCTTCTCTCCCTCCCCATCCTGCATTTCTCCTTTGCAGAGCCACTTCTGCATCATGGATTGTCCACACCAGATTTCAGACGTAAGAGTCAGCTCTTGAGCTGTTTTAAACCCAAGTATAATAATTAATGCTGGGCTGTAACTGTAACTAATAACCAAGTCTGAAAAAGGGTACAAAACTAATACCGTTTTTAAGCCATAGCCCTTTCCACACAAAATACGCTCTTCCTTTCAGCCACGTGATGTCTCGATACCCTCGGCACACAAGTATCTGATACCTCTCAGCACACCCACATTCTGGCCAAGCTCTCTCTCCTACCTGTGCTGCAACTACTACTGCTGTGTGTTGCAACCCAGCATTGTAACCCAGCCTGGTCACAGAGCTTGTCTCACTGCCACTGTGTCCCTTCTGACTGGAGTGTACAACCTGAGAGTATTGACAGACTAGTGAGGAAGGAGCATGGAAGCGTCATGGAGCACAAGCAAAGCTACTTTCTTCACTCCAGAAATCTTTATTTTGCTATTAGCCTCCAAAAATACTTTCCATAATCATAATAGCCAAGGAAAATATGCTTCTAACTGTAAAAGCAATTAGAGAATAATTAGAATTAGTTTTAAGCCAATTATGTCCTGTAAAACTGATAAATAAAAGGCAACAAACCCCACAGTATTGGCTAAGATCCCCTGGACCATCTTTCGGTAAATTTATTTAGGTTTTACAGTGTATTGGTTGTACCTCCTGGCCTATCTGCTAAAACTACCCACCATACTCAAGACCACCTTTCAAGTTCAATTCAGGAACAGCTGTGGTTGTTGGGAGGAACAGAGGAGGAAGAGGGGATGGACTGATACAACAAGATACTGGATGATTTGGGATACCTTAGGCATTTTTTCCAAAAAGTGGGGTTTACAACACTTATGGTAATAAAACACCTTTAGTCTCTATGGTCTAACCATTTTTTTCAATGCTGACACATCGTGCAAAAACTTCCTGTTGCTCTCAAGCAAAAGCTAAGTCACAGAAGTAGACAGACTGTTAAAAAACTGAATTTCCACAAGGCATAATCTATTGTACATGTACGGGAAGGAATACTCTTGGAATGAATGACTATGGTCAGGATATGAAACACAACCCATATTTAAGACAAAAATTAGCAGCAGCTCTGAGAAAAGCTTAAATTTATTGAAGACAGGTGAAGCACAATTATCCTTGATTGCCAGTGATGTACTCATTTTATATTTCCACTGCTGGTTAATTGTTAGTTTCATAAAATCCAAGGTGAACATATACAAATTGCTTGCATTTTACTGCAAAAACGGCTTTTACAATTTATTTTACATTATTGTCTTTGTAAGACTTCCATTTGAGGACACACCAATTTGTATTGCATTTTTTTTTTCTTTTTTTCAGTAGTTACTGGAAAACACTCTCCAATATAGGATAATCAATTCAGAGGTAAAAATATTCTGCTCCTTACACAAACCATACATAATATCTAAACCTAAAAGCAGTTAGATGTTACTTCAGTGAGATCACATACAAGGGTAGCATTACATTTGCATACAAAAATAAAGCTGCCCGCAAACAATAAAAAGGAAGTAGTCTAATGAAGCCAGTACATTTTGAAAACCTGTGCCATTTATGTAATTAGGGCTCTAGCAGATAAGTTCTGCAAAACCTTGGCGGAGAGATTTATGCAGTCACCAGACCAACCACCGAGTCACTTTTTTTCTTGATACCATACTTCTTTTTCAGGGACGACAGAAATGGACATGCAGTGAACCTTTCAAGTTATTCCCTTGCAAAAAAAAGTCTAATTTTGCTACTGTGGCAGTAGCACTATATTGATAACCGAAATTCAGTTGATAAGTCACAGCAGAATTGAAAATCAAATTTCTGAAATACAAATGCCCATGTACATCTGGTTTCCAAGACATCATTTGTTGTTTTTACATATTCTTACATAATGATAAATGAAGTTAATAAAATTCCCTCTGTCAAATATCTATGCACAAAAGGTGTTTAAAAGAGCAACTGCTGTCTTTTCCAGTGATCCTTACCACCATCATCACTCTTTTCTTGTCAAAGAAACCATATTCAAGAAATGGCAAAGAAAACTTCTAAGCATCACAGTCTGTTGAACAATAAACTGGGCAGTACCACGTGAATCTGCAGTGCTATAGAAATTTACCTTATGGCATTCTTGAGAACATCTAACCCAAAATAGCACCTCCTTTTAATCCTCTGGCTCTCTGTACACTCCCTTTGCCCCAAAACCCACATCTCCTTCCTACCAATATCTTGTAACACATATCCTGCTCTTGATGTCTTGTAACAGGAAACAGAAAGTGAGAGAAATTCACTTTCATCACCGTTGAAGCGTCAGCCTGGGAACCATTCTGCCATTTCTCTGGAGGAGTCTAGCGTGAAAAGAGGGAGAGCAATCTTTGAAAAGATGTCATCAGAAAATGGCCACAGCAACAGCTCTGAAGGTTAGCATTGCCACATTGACCTGATACCTTGCTTTATGGCAGTGGTCTCCAAACCTTTTTGGTCACCTCTACCATTAAAATATTCATGAGTGTGCCTTCCCAATGTTTGTATATTTACTTACAAATCATGTACCTGTACTACTCTACTAATATAACCTTAGGCAACATATAACAAAATAAAAGTTAAAGCAGGATGGACAAAAAAGAGAAATATTTAAAAAGTGTTTATTCACAAAAAAAATTAGATTCCTGCACCCCAAAGGATCGTCTTGCATGGCCCCTGGGGTGCATACATTCCACTTTGGAGACCACTGCTTGATGGTATCAGAGAGTGGCTATAACTGTGTTTTGGTTTAACAGAGAAAGAATATGCATGATCAGATTTTCTGACTGAAAACCACTTATTGACTTCTGAGTGTCTAGGACTTGACCTTATGTAAAACAACAGATTACCCAAATAAATAGCATTAAAAGACTTGTCCAGTCTGCCAATAAAATTAATAAGCCTTCTACATCGTATCAAACAATTATTGATTCCACTCTTTTTTTTAAACAGAAAATGTTTAGACGGCATGTTTATCTATTGCACACTCTAGAATTTAAAAGGGAAAGAGAAATTTCAATGCACAAGACCTTTCCTAGTTAATGCACCTAAATTTATTAAGCTCATTGTTCAAACTACAGCCCTGCTCTTTTATCAAGTTTAACTTTCAGCCACTGGTTATCTTTTTTCCTTTTTTACCTAAGAAATTGAGACCTTTAATACCTGCTCATTTCTTCTTGGAAGGATAATTATACATTATGACCACATCACCCCATCACTACCTATTCCATTAACTAGATACAGCTACAGTTCTCTCTGTGGCAGTATTTTTTGTGCCTCTTCTCTGGATCTTCTCAAGTTTTTCAGGTATCTTTGGTTTCAAGGATTATTTTGGGGATGTTTTTCCATTCTCCTTTTAGAGTCTTCTAGTACAAAGCCTTTCTTTTTCTTCTCTAACAAGAAAACAAATTCTCCATTCCACATCCACTTTGCCTCTAAGTCTAAATATGGCATACCATGTTTCAGAAGCATTTTTTGATCCACCAGGAATAAGAATATGATTTATGCAAAAATGCACAGTCAACAATTCATACTCTTATAAATGAAGCTTTTTCCAAAAATGTGACAGACCCACAGGGGATAATGTTTTTCTACGTTCCTGTGAGAACCATAATATCCCACTTTGCATTCAGACAGTCTTATGAGAAGTAAATTCCCTATAGACTCATTTTAGTTTCAAACCACTGGTGAAAACCCTTAAGCTTCTAAAAGCTGAAGTCAGGCACTGAAATCTGCAACTCTGCACTTGAATAAATACGCAGGTCCTGAAAAAAGATAATGCTGATCCATAGATTATTTCTCCCATCACCATGAGATTTGCGTTTTCTATAACCAATAACAATGCGTCAACTTGCTTCAATTTTTCAGCAAAAACAATACCCTCAAACCACTAAAGTGCTATGGAAGTTTTTCCTAAATGTCCCAGTTATGCCAAAATCATGTTTTGCTAGAAGAGGTATTGAGCAACATTTACTGCAAGCTCTGTGACTGAGTACCAACAACTTTTGTTGCCTCCACTAAAAACAATGAAGGCAATGCTCATATTGCTGTTCAACCTACCATGAAAACCTGGGGGAGCCCATACTGGATAGCTAATGTAGGCATACTGCTGGAAAAAAATGGCAGAAAGCCAGAATTCTCAAGTTCTATTATGCACAGAAGATTTATCAAGCTTTGTTTACTTTATAGAATTAATGTAACTCACGACTAATAAAAGAATTAAATTCTCTGAAACAGATACTATTGTACAAGTCCCATACGATAAAGGCAAACAGATTTTGTTGGCATACCTCAGCTTGATAAAGCTCTTCTTACCAACTAGCTTATTTGAAAACATACATTTATCTCTGAAAGAATCAGAATATATCAGAATATATTACACCTTCAGGTTCTCTTGAATGAGCAAAGCTTGGAGCAAAGGTTTAGATCATATAAGCTCTCGGACCACTACAGAGTTTCACATTATGTTATAAACCAACTAGCTTCTTAAGACACAAAATTTTCTGTTTAAAGCTTTTAAAGCTAACAAGAGAATAGTTTCTATTACCTTCACTCCCCATGTGGTTAATAATATGTATCTATTAAATGTTTTTTAAAACAGTCCATTAAATTCATTGGCCCCATATCAGCAAGGAATTAAATCACGTCTAACTTCATGCACATGAGTATTCCCATTGCACTTAATGAAACCATTCACATGCTTATGACTATGTAGAATCCAAAAATCCCTTGTTGAACCAGAGCAATAGCAAGAAAGTTTTTCAACTCCTAAATATCCTTGAGAATTAAAGCAATAGCTTATAAATTTCATTCTTGTATTAGTCTGTTACATAATTCAATCTGCCTTTAAAAATAAACTGACGCTTTTTGGCTGAGGTGGACTATCCCTCTGTGCTGCCAAAGCGTACTTTCAATTTTTCCATGGTTTCGGTTAGCTTTGGTTCAATGTACAGACTTCCTATTTGAAAAACAGCAGTTTTCTCTCTCTTCTGATTTCTACTTTCCTTGAAAAGCTTTTACTTCCAGCTGACTTTCACTGACTCTTTCACTGCTGTTATTATTATTTCTTGAACTGTACAATTCTTTTGTCTATCATGATAACATGAAATACGCAAAATTGCTGCATGGGATAGGCATAATAAAAAAGAAAATTATCCTTATGTATGTTATGAGTAGGGTCAGGTAAAAATACTAAGAAACTGAGTATATTTACAGCGAGATCACTCTTCTATGCATGTCTGCATCTGAATTTTACTGAAGATTAGAATTACTTGTTATATTTGCTTCCTATATCTGAACCTTGAACACCTATGCCAGCTTAACAGTTTTACAGGGAAGTGGCAGAAAGGCCAGGTGTGCCTCGGAAATCTTCCCTGTTTGGTGGGTTATGCCTTCCCTGACACTACGTTCTGTGCCAGATGAACAGACAGTTGCTGAAAAGTTTCATTGACCTGATTTTTTCTCTGCTCTATAAGCTCTAAATTGAAAATAAGATACAGTTGCCAAAAAATCAATGATACTTCTTTCTACTTTTTCTGCTTTTCTTTCAAGATTTAGAAAAAACGTAGCTATTTTCCTCTTAGAAAATACAATGTCTGTTTGTACTTACAGTGGAGTCGCGCAAACTTGTACGAGGACTATCTAAAGAGAGCACTCCCAGGGCTGATAACGCATTGCTGGATTTCCAGGAGACTGTCTCCTTTAAAGAAAGAATGGCCATGTACAAGGCTGCTGTGTCCTTTGCTCATGTAAGATATCAGTGCTTTCTTACCTTCCTAGCTCTCCGTCTGCTTTGCATAGTGACATATCCTGCATTCTACATTTATCCAGGCTGACTGATGGACCATTATGGGGATCAAAATCTCACACCTAAATTACCAAACCTACTTAGCAAATGTGTTGATGGGTCAGTCTCTGTCTCTGCTGAAAGAGACTTTTCATGCTATAAACCTTTGGTCATCTGGACAATTCCCTTCAACTCATTAGAAGGACTGGGGTTTTTTTCCAGAGTTGCATGAGCTCCATTTATTAGATCCACAGGCTTGTGACAGATTAACCCAGCAGCTTCCGCATTACTAAAAACATTACTAAACAAAAAGAACATACACAAAAGCACATTAAGTTTAGACTTCTTGCTGTTCAAACTATAGAATTTGAAATTGCTGCATTTTAAAACAGTAGCCTTATGAGACAAGGTGTATGAAAAAGTATTGGTTTATAATAAAATTATTAAAAATCAGCATTATATGAAAGTATTTCAGAAAAAAACTTCCTAATTTTGTTTTATATCTCTCTCTACATATCTATCAATAGGGATTAAGTATTTTTATGCAAAGTTTATAATATTGATACCAAGCAGCACATAATGTATTTGGTTAACAGAATTTATAAACTAGTAAAATAGACTGCTTCACCACACACTGAATTATCAGTCAGGAATATCCGAAAACTGTGTCTTCAGATCTCAGCCAGGAAAATCTTCCACAGCTCTGCAGAAATATTAAGGGTTTAAAAGTTTGTTTTTACCATACCTTAAAATGCTACCTAGAAGTTGCAGCTCAGATCCCTTGTATAAGGAAACAGAAGGCATCATGATGGCTTGCTCTAATGTAACAATGACAATGGTTTTGTTTACGCTAAACTTTCAGCACATGGAAAGAACATCTTTTTCTTTCTGCAAAGTAGGCCAGAGTAATTTCTGTAAATCAGAGACCATATCTGGCAAAAGAAGGACTACAATTCAGCTCTCAACAGCCATCATCTTCATCCATATGCAAGTACAGCTGTAGAAGGATTCCCAGTCTTACCCGCACTTTAGTCTTGGGAAAAATGGTCTGCATCACCTGAAGGGACCTTCTGGGTGCCTGCATAGTCCAGAAACCACATACTGAAAACAGCCACCAGAGTCCAGGTGTTTTCCAGCCATAAAATTCTTATTTCTCAACTGCTTGGTGTGTATTTGGAGCAGATCCCTGCATTTCAACTGGCTGAGAAGGCCCCAATTCCCTAGTTCAGCAACTGGAAATTTTGCTGAAGTTAGGACTCGCTCTCACGAAGAAAAGAACTGCATGAAGCCTGACCCAGCCTTACTGTGTTGAGCACATAGGAACTATTTCATTTACACTCAGAAACTTCTTGCAATTTCTTGCTGAAACGGATGGTTGACTGAAAAAGGAACTTTATATTGGTTCCATTAAAGGGAATTAAAACATTTCATTAGCAGACCCATAGCCGCATTTACCTGCTCAAAATATCTCCAAATGGCTGTTAATCTGTGCGTGAAACATTCATTCACTGAAATAATTACTTTCTACATTCACATATCCATGTACAGATATAATTGGGCTGCTTTCATCACAGGGAAAAAAACCCCTGTTTTTTTATGATCTGCTTACTTATAAATAAATAGTAAATCTAGCTTTACATTTTTTTACATAGTTCATTACAGTTTAGTACAATTTACATCTAGCTTCATTACAAAGGTATTTCTAATTTTTGGGTGGGCTTTTTTCTGCAGAGTGATTAATAAATTGAAACGCTGAAAGCTTTGTCCAATACCATCTAAAAAGTAACATATAAGGCACAGAACTAGAACAGAAAGCCTGAGGGTAAGTGCCCTCTTGTGATCTTCGTTGCTGTTGTTGGTGAAGACAGGTCATCTCACAAAGGCCTGCTGGAAGCTCTCTGCATGTTTTTCAACAATACTGTTGGAAACACAGAGAGGATGAGGTGGCAACTCTGAATGCCACAGAATTCAGAAGAGACAAGTAGAAGAGGGAACAGCAGAAGGATTGTTCTGGAAAGTGGCTGTTACTGCAAATCAAGTAGATGGGACTTATTTCTTTATGTGCTCAAGATTCAGGCCAAGCATACCTTTAAGTTGTCTAAATCATAAAGTATGGCTCTTGTGCAGTGGTCTATGAACTTGCCAAAAATAGTATTTATGACTGAGTCATTCCTGCATACTGCTGTTAACTAATTTTAAAAACAAATCTAACTCATAGTAGTATTCTTTTAGTGCAAATAGAAAACAACTGGCTTTATTTTATCACTCTAGAGTTCACAGAAAACCAAATTCTGTACTGTGCCTGGTGGCCTGGCAGCAGTGAGGAAACAATTCGAGAAAGTGCAAAGGATGTCTCCAAAAAAGACCTTTGTTCAGTACCAGCACCAGCACAGATCTCTACAGGTAACAACAGCATTTTAATACTAACAAATTAGGTCTGCCCTGCTAGGTAACTTGGGGAAAAAATATGGTTGCTTGCTTTACTGAAGAGTTTTCATTATGACTGAGACAACATTTCTCTAATGTTCATACTCACAGAATTTTATGTTTGAGATGTACCACGGGATTAATGTATTTTTTATGCAGATGAACACTCAATATAGACTAGACTCAACTAGACTTAGATTGAAAAAAGTAAATTATTACTATTGCAGTATTTTACACTGAACCCTGTCTATAAGACTGTGATTTATACGTTATCATGTGTCATGACGATATTTTGCATTTGTTGCATTTGATGTTAAGTCATTCTCTTTCAAAAGGAGTTTCCTGTTTCCATTGAATTAAATCTAATAAATTCCTCTAAACAGATCAAAAATTGCCCAGAAGAATGCAGACATCACATAAACAAAGAGAGTAGAACAAAGTAGCAGCTAAGTGTTACTTCGCATATAAGACCTTTACATTTCATTGCTTTATTAGCATATACCATGAAAAACTGTAGGACATAACGATTTTGGACTATGTTAAATCCCCTACAATAAAATACTGTGCAATCTGTCCTGTGCACTCTGACAAACAGTAAATTTCGTTACCATCCTGCACTTCTTGGAGAGATTTTTAAGCAATATTGTTCTCCCAGCTTTGTAGAAAAAGACGCATTAACATTTTGCCATTGGTTTATTTTAATGCTACGTAAGTATCATCATATCTACCACACATCTCTCATTTCTTACACATTAATACCTACATCAACCACCTGCTTGGACAACAAGCAAAACTCCAGTTTGAAGGGAAGAAGACACAGTTTGCTGCAGGGGTATTAACGCACCTTTAACTAAGCAGAAAAATCCCATGGTGGGACACACTCACACTGGTGAATAATCTGTGGTAATAGGAAGTGTTATGCACGTACTTTTCTAATGACATGGCCCACTCTACCTGCCAGTTTTCTGGATGAAGGAATGCAGAACCCTGTACAGAAATTATGTGACTTTTCTCTTACACGGAACCCAATAATTTCATTTCTGTGATGTGTTAGATGCATTTTCCCTGGACATCTAGCTCTCCACAAAGCCACTATAATGGTTCCATTTTGTCAGTTGAGATGCGACCTCAAAGCATACTTATCCATGTATTTTTCCTCAGTGGCTAGTCGAGAAGGCTCTCTCAAACCATCAGCAGAAATAGCCACATTCACTGAAAAATGAAATCACTCAGACCATATGGAGCCATCTTTAAATTTAGGTTAAATAACTTACTGCAAGACCATAAAATCCCATTTCTACATAACATAACTGCACTTTCATGGAAAATGGGATTATACCCTTAAGTAGCTGAAAGATTATTCAAGGTCACTGAATCCATCCTGGGGCAAATCAGAGAAAACACGTAGTTTGAAGACAGATCTCCAGATCTGGATAAATTCAATCTATTAATCCAAGATAAAAAAGGGAAGCAATTAAATTTTTAAACATTAATCCAAATAGCTGAAGATTTTACTACATAGTCAATTATTGTATAAGGAGTTCATGACTTTTCATTCAAAACAATGTCATCAAATATGCAAATAATAACTAATCATCTTCCTGTTTTTCTCAGGCAGCAGCCATCACTCATAGCTCTCTACATTATAATGGAGATTGTTTCCTTGTAATAGGTGCCATAATACCAGTAGAATGCAATAAACTTGTGGCCAGAATGGTGAGCAGCAATGAACACTGATTGCAGACCTGCCCTGTGCTCATAAATTCAACCAGAGTCTGATTAGAGACCTGGTCTGTGTTCTGAGCACTGGCACCATGAGCACCTTCTAGCATCAGCCACCAAGCAGAGGAGAGCCCACGAGCTTTGGTGTTACACCTGTGCAGGTTCCAGCCTGGAGTGCTCAGCTACCTGACTGCTCAGGCAAAGCCTCAGTGCCCAGTGTCAGAAACAAGCCATTGCTGGCAGGTGAGCTGAACCTCCTACAGAGCAAAGAGGAGTGAAATACAGCGAAAACATCTGATATTCACTCAACCACACGCTGCAGTGTGTCAGAACTGACACGGGTATAGCTACCCCTCCTTCACTGAGGGTCACTCCAGAGGAATTTTCTAAGATGGCTACTGTAGCAATTGCCAATTCTCCACCAATTGCAGACAATAAGATTGAATAATGAGACAATGTCAGTGAATGGTGGAAACCTTACGTTTTTATGAAAATCTTACACATAGTGCCCAAGATGCCCTAAGTATATACATACAAATAAGCAAGGCTGACAAATCATAGGGATGAAGTTCAGATAAGTGAAGTTCTTATAAGAAATTTCTGCAAGACTCTCACAGTGCTGATGTGCAGTGAGACTGTGCTAAGAACATAAATAGGTAAAAAAGCATTGCTTTGAGGAAGAAATTAAGATCCATGCCAAATAGTCATTCCATTGTCACTAACTTTGTAACCAAAGATTTAGGCTCACAATTTACTTCCACTGCTGCTTGCAAGTTTGTACATACTGTTCATTTAAAACAGAAAGTTCTAAATCTGCCCAACATAAACAATATTACATTAGCCAACTTCTGAGAGATTATATGTTGACCATAATGTACAGTGCAGCTAAACACAGTTTAGTTGCATCAATTGTGAGACAGTAAAAGTCTTTCTTGTGCTTGGATGAACCTCTGAGCCATTTGATCCCCTTGAAACACATTTTTATGTATATAGACAACTGTATACATGTTTCATGTGTATATACATGAAATGTAGTGCACATATTCTGAGCTGAAAAACAACTCTATTTTTGAAAGGGAAAGTATAATTTTCTGTTATTAGAACAGAAGCAAGCTAAAAATATCAACACTAAAAAGTAAACCTTGGTCTAAATTACACAGAATAATTACTGAGAATTCAAGTCTTGGCACATGTTTCAGTAAGAATTCTATCTAAATTATTGCACTATCGAAGTACTGAAGTTGTTGCATGGGCCACTAACATAAAATGTGTATAGCAATTACAGTTCTCTTCAGGAACAGAATCTGAATGCCTACGTAAAAAACCACTCCTCTAACAAAACTTATACAGACTTATTCTCAGACTAACATGTTTATTTTTAAATTGTATTGTTTTAGGTTAGAATGACTTATTACCCAGAGACAAAGCAGCATACTACAGTCCTCTGTGTTAAGCACCATACAGATATGCACAGGAAGGCCAGCAGCCCACACAAAGGGTGATGGGAAACAAATGTGAGAGACTGAAGGATAAAGGAGCCTGAAAGAAAATTAAAAAATTGTAAGAAACCATTCATGAGCGAGCAGCATGCCAACAATCATCCAGCTGACAGTGTTTTCTGAAGCTTACTCATGACATGCCATAACCAAAAAGTAATTGACCAGTTTTATAGAATATACTACAAAGTCCATGGGATCTACAAAACATGCCACAAACCATAATGGGGTAGACTAAATGAATCCTACCTACAGTAATCCTATATCCAATAGCTGGCAGTTATAGAGGAGGGATGGAACGACAGGTCTTCTAACTCTCCACTTGTTCGGAGTAATAAACTAGCAGCATTTAACACCCTGTCACTGGAATTTCAATTAGCCATTTTGACTGACACACAAAATAAGAGACTTTCCAAGTCCCTCTTCCTCCCAGCATGCCCAGAGCAAGGCTGTGTAATTATATCCTCAAAATCTGGCTCATGATGTTTGGGCAGCATTTTAGATGGCCATAGCTATAGCATTAAATGATTATGATCTTTTGCAATATGGCAACTACTTCATAAGCAGTACCAAAGTTACAGCAATAAAGCAGTAGTGACATTCAGATTAGATTTGCTTCCTGACTACATGAAGTCTAATTACATTTCTTTTTAATACCCCACACCATTCAAAGGACACATAATGACTATTCTGAACATATTTCATGTCTCATGAATGAGCTTTTCCAGTAATGAGAACTTGAATTACATATCTAAAACATGCACATTAGAACAGAAAAGCATATCTTAAATGAAAAAAGCGTATATATGCATAAATATATCAAAAAGCATATCCATATAGAATGAAAAGGCATATTAGACATACACCTACACAGTCATTAAACACAGAATAGATGGAAAATTTGCACTTCATTCTTTTTGAACCACCTGTTTTCAACGTGGTATGTGTTGCACTTGGACACAAAAAGAACCACACAGACTTAGCTCCGTCAGGACAGGACGCCAGGGCCAAAAACCCAAGCTTGTTTATTTAGTTATTTATACATGTTCTTAGAAGCCACCATGGATTGGAGGATGAGGTTACCACCCCTCAATCACACTGGTCAAAGGAAAAGCCCATCAAACTTCTCCGCCTTAGGAGAAAGAATGAAAACAATACGAAACAGTTAGCAAAATATGGCTATGTTTACAGAAAGTGCGTGAGAATTCTATTACAGGAATGAAAAACATCGAAGGACTGCAAAACTCAGGGGGACAGGTATGTGGTTAGCTCTACATCTCCTCATATGTTGTGCAGCTCCCTCACAACTGTTACGCACACAGCACCTGCAAGTGTAAACCAGGACATCCTGTAAAAGAAGGACATGCTGTGACCTGCTCTCCTCAAGGCTGAATGCTCTCTGACAGTTCAGATAGGATTGATTTTGCTACTGGTAATGCACTAAATCATTTACTGGGCCAGCAGTAAGAAAATTTATTCTACCTTTTGTTTGTACAATTTTAATTCATCTCATAGCTGAAGCAGGATTTGGCAGCACAGAGGCGGAAAAGAATTCCTAAAGCCCATGGAGAGGACGCTCATTGTTTCTCTGCCATAGATGTAAGAACCCTTGCTGCCTACCGCATGGCAGAAATTACAGGCCAGGAGGTAGATGACCCCTATATTGATTCAGCAGAAATATTAATGGAGATGCAAGCAGTGTAAGCATTCCTTAGTTTGAAGGTGGAATAAATCCCATAAATACAAGTTTTTTCATGGCATGACTAAGAGTAAGAACTAATTTCTTGCCCCACAATTAGCTGAATTTCAAGTAGTAGCCAGGACCTGAGATGCAGGAAGCTTACACCTCTATGCTGCACTAGATGTACAGCAGCAATCTCAGAAACACAGTACAGCCTCCACATTCAAGTTACATTGAACACTTGGGAAGCTCTTGCTGGAGGGACTGGAAGCTTCCTTCATTTGAAAGCTTATTATCAGTAGATACTAATAGACAAGCTTCCTTCTAATAAAGGAAGAAGAAAATATAATTTGACATGAGTGAAATAATTTTTTAGATGGCTCTGTGTGCATGGGATAGGAAGCACAGGATTACTGCCTTAATAATATCAACTTTTCAGATATTTTTTTTCTAATCACCAAGTCTCAAAGTACCCCATGGACACAGGTAATATGATGTAACACAGGTTCTGTGGCAGGCTTCATATAAGAAAACAAATCACTGTCAGAATCTGAAGCCAAACCAAACACATATACACTCAGAAATCAGTTTACACAGACATCTCGGACAGTGCTTCAAACTCCTGAAGATACACTCTATTTATTACACTGCAGTTGTCAGGCTTGTAGTTACAGTGCTACCCTGTGTATTTTATAGGATCTTTTGGTTACTCTACGGGTCATATTTTTCACAATTGCAGTTCAGCACGATTTTTGCATTGGAAGGACTTTATAAAGCAGAGAGTCATCACCTCTTACAGACGTATTATTACACTTTCTTTGAAAAAGTTGCATTAGCTTCATGCCCGCTGACAGGCAACAAGTTGGAGGCACAGCACACAAAGCCAGAACAAGTCCTCCTTGTCACCTCTGCCCCCTCCCAGTCCAATTATGTGTTGTATCTATTCATGCAGCTTGCCATTTGTGCTGGCCAGCATCTTGCTGCAGTAACAAAGACTTGACATCTTCTGTGTTATAAAAAAGCCTGTTCCAATGCTGATAGCAACAAATATCAAAGATAATAACAATGGTACTCTGCTGTAAAATGGTTGCTCTAGTTACACCACTTACATTAGAATAATTTCTGAAAGCCCTTCATGGAAAAAAAAATCTGATTTACTATTAGCTGTTAATGGGAATTATTTTGGTTTGTCTCAAGGAAACATCAAGTAACAGGCACCACACAGTATCAAGCAGCACCAGGGAAGCTGAGTGTAATGAAATGACCTCCAAAGAAAGTCAAACGGAAGCCTCTCAAACACAAGAGGTAATTATATCATTTAATAATAATCTCATTGGACAATTACACTGATGCTGATACATACCTACTTTGCTTCTTGCTCCTTTACCTCTTGGTACAGCAAGATCTGGATGTTCTGCTGAGAGCTTACCTCATTAGCCAGCGCATAATAATTTTTAAAGGTCTTTTACTACGTGTTTTTAATGTACTATTGTTTTCTCATGATAATTTTTAGATTTACATTCATGTTTTGCATCAATGCAACATTTTAAATATGGTTTCAAAAGTATGGAAAATTCTTATGCATTGCACTAAATCATGACTAAAGTGAAGGTTTTGTGCACAGGTTTCTCCTCACGAGCAAGTTACTCATGAAATGAAAATGGCTTCTACATTCACTCAGCATGACACAGGTAAGAAGCAGCATGGGAATAAAGGCTCACAAATAAGAAATGGCAAAGGTCTTTACTCCCACAGATGTACTGTTCTTAGGATATAAATATGACCACACACATTGTTCCGAATTCTCAGCAAAGCACATTCCTTAACTTCAATGGGACTTAAGAAATGAGTTTAGAATTCAGTATGAAGAGATTATTTTTGCATAAGGATGTGGTTTCAAATATGGTCTCAGTTGCTTGAAAGAACTGGAGACTAGACAACTTGTCTGAAAATACAGGCAAACACTAGTCCATGTATGTACAAAGCTGAGGATGGGTCAGGTTCAGTTTGTAGCTGAACTGAATAACCCTGCAGAATATGATCACAGTGTTAAGACACTGCTGCTGCTGCAGTTTAGCCCTTGTACTAGAATTTGTGCATTACAATCTCCCACAGACCTCAGTCACCCTTCAGCCCCGCCACAACACTCAGGTATGGCAAAATAGTACGTTCTCTCATGTCCCTCAACAATTATTCTGTCATTTTCTCTATGGATTTCTCGACTGATCAAGTGACTCTCTAGACTTCTACAAGGCTAAACACAATTCTTCTACAATAATAATGTTTTATAGTTCACTGATAAAGTCAATTTCATAAAACGCAGGTTGGAGGAAAAACAATCTTTTTTATTCTTCTTCCCATTGCAGTAATCAATTCAGCTCAGAACGAAGAGCTCCCAAAGACTGTAACACAGATTTTAAAACAGCAGATTGAGAAGGCAGCTCAGGAAAAGGCTGTTCACTCTGACAGAGAGATCGCAACAGCTGCTAAAGAAGTAAAGGTTTGTATCTATAATAACAGGGATCTTTCCTTATACAAATTAGAAGTTAAGACACTGGTCTGTCATGCTTTCTGATTTTCTACTTTGAATAATTATGATTAAAAATTAAACCTATGGAAGTGGTGGGAATATATGAATTTCAAGAATTATGCATACGTAATGCAATACGAAATACATTAAAAGGTTCCATAAGTACTTACAGTATGTGACAAAAACAGTTCAAGGTAAAAACTTCTGCATTTTGTCCTCGTCTGCTGAATAGTCTCCTCTCTCCTTGTTTTGAATCTGTAAGTATGTATAATTTGTCACCACAGACTCTGAGAAGCATGGAAAATACCACTTTCAAAAGAAACGAAAATGAGCATAAGCTACAGCTAAAGTTTGTTAGGCTTATAGTGCAAAGTCTGCATTTGTTGCAGCAAAATCTCCAAGACTGCTCAATCATCATTTTGCATGAATTCCACATTTCTTTTCACATATATTCTGTGGTGCAAATAGCACAGCTCTTAGCTCAAAAGATTGGTTTTATGCATTCTGAGCAATAGCTGATAGATTGTGTCTTTCCAGATCTTATTATAATCCTATTGCTTGGATGCTTGCAGAACTAGCTTTTGTGCAGAATAGAAAAATTGTTTTCTATATTACTATACTTAAGGAAAAAAAAAAAAAAAAGAAAGAAAAAACATCTCAAAACCACAGACAACCCAACACTTTTGTTCCCTAAAGATGGAAAATACCCACCAGGAAATTACATTGCCTTCAATAGTTCATCTGCTACTGCTACAACTTCAGCAAGCAGGCTACAGGAAATTTCTACACCAAGGGAAAAACAGGATGGAATTTCTACCTCTGCAATTATTTGCTCCAGATACACGGAAGCACAGGAAAATTTCCCACTACTTATGCAAAAGCTCCAATGGAAATGTCAGTATATTCTGAGTCCACTGGATCATCCAGCTCTCCAACAAAGTCCACTGTGTCCACAGATCTGAACCCATAGTAATTTATGTGAACTAAGACATTTACATAAATGTTTACACCCAATATTAAGAAAACACTTAGAAAAACATTTTCTAATATTTTATCTTGTGGATCTGAAATATGGAATATGATTTTAGATGCGCAGCAAGCTAGAAATGGCTTTGCCTTCATCATTCAGATGCTTACAAGGCCAGAAAAATAATGCTTAGAGTGGCATGAAATCCAGAGAGGAGAGGAGAGGACCTCTCTCTGAGACATGTCTGTGAGAACCAGCCTTTTGTTCCATTTAAAGGTGATCCTCCAGATCCAGATAAAGCTAGAAGCACAGCAGAGAAGGAACCATTGCAGGAGGAAATGTTAGAATACACAGCCTGAATGTTTCAGACCCAGCCTCTTGACATGCTGCATGCACATGCTCCAGGCTCTGCAGGAACTATGGACAATGTCCTTGCATTAGGTAGAGGCGTTGGTGCTGGCAGGTGGATATTTGAAATGCAGCCATTGGGCTATATGAATAAAAATCACCCCAGTGAGGAACAAGCATCAGCTGAAACACGCATCTAAGAAGTTTCTAATGGTGCTGTAAGACTCTGAGGTGCATGCTGGAAACACAGAACCTGGATAAACCTGAGCAGCTCAACCCAGTGATTTCCCTTAACTTGTTGCAGACAAGGCCTGAGCTGAAGGAGAAGCTGAGCGCTTCACAGAAGTGTGAAGCACAACACATTTTGAATCTCATCCGTTGTCTGTTACCAGAGAGAGTTTCAAAGACTGGAGAATGAAGCTGTCCATGGATAAGATGCTGAAAAGAGGCATTACACAGTAACACACCAGATGAATAGAGCCTTTACATGTGACCGAAGATCTGGTGGAAATAAAACTCCTATGTGTAATCTCAGTGGAAGAAAACATAAGTGTTGCTACACACATGGCAAAACAGCTGAAATACAGCCTTGGCACACACAGGATCCAGAGAAATTAAGTTCAGCTAAAACATCCATTAGAAAAATCAGACAAGCAAGATCAAGGCCCCACAAAATGTGCAGCAGCTCCTGTAACACTAGAGCAAAGCACAATTTCTGATTCTGAATTTGATGGCAATGATACCCAAGTAGTACAAAAATAAGATGTAGGAATTCAAATAGATAGATTTCCATGAAGTCCAGAAGACTGAGAAGCTGAAGATGCAGGAATTTAGGATTAACACTAAGAGATCTATCCTGAAGAATTATATGCAGCAAAATAAAAAGATACTAAAAATAGATATCACAATTAATATAGCATTACTGTTGTATTTGAAATATATTAACATGCTAGAAAATGTGCACAGAATGCACCTGGCTTTTCATGCTTAAAATTAACACAACATCCTCTAAACTGAGACAAAATGTTGCCTGTATAAAACAGCTGAAGAGATAAAATAATGCTCATGTTTTGTGCACATCCATTTTTAGTTTAGTAAAATACAAGACGTGACTTTAGACAAAGTGAACTATGTTTCAGTAGGTTTTCTGTTTGAGTAAAATTACCGAAATGGTTTACAAATTACTATGCAATTTAGAAAAACCCAAAACTGCTATTTCCTGCTGGGTGATTAAACTAGTTCATAAAGCCTTAGTCTGAATTTAGGCAACAAAACAAGACGTCACGGTCCAGGTTTCACATCACTAAGGAGTGGAGCCATTCAGTGTGTCCTTCAAAGAGCTGAAGCCCTTTACTTGTTTCATTTTGAACTAAATTTCTTAACTATAAGATGTGAAATATATATATATATCTATAACTGATTATGAAGTAAACATAGAAAATTAAGCATGACTTCTTTCTCATGGTGCATTTTTTACTTAAAAATTGTATTAAAATAACACTTAGATTGCAAAGTTATGCATTTGAAACATAGAAAACATTACATATGCTGCTGAAAGATGAACATCGGTGTCCTCCTTTTTTGCATCTATTTTGGGCACTGAATATGGATGGGATCCTGCAGGAAGACCAGACATTGCCATAGCTTTAGCCATTTGATACATGAACCGAATGCTTACGCTTGAACAGCAGAGACAACGGCGGAACGAAGCAGAACACTCCTGTATCAGCATAACTCTTGAGCAGAGAGCTCTGCTTTGGGATTCCCAGCACTGTGCACCAAGAGAGGAGTGCTACCTCTGCTCACACTAGGAGCAGAATTAAACATGAGTAGGTTGTGAGCCTGTAAAATGAGGCACAGCCTTGTGGTGATCCAACAAAATACTTCATGTGGTGGGTTGGCTCACGCTAACAGCCAAGTCCACACCCACTCACCCACTCCCCCACATGGGATGGGAGAAAGAATCAGAAGAGCAAAAGCAAGAGAGCCTGTTGACAGAGGTAGAGACAGGTTAATAGATAAAGCAAAGCTGGGGCATGAGCAAAGCAAAAGAAGGAATTGATGTCTAGTAACTTCCTGGAAAGCAAGGCCTCAACATGCACAACTGTGACTTGGAAAGACAAACACTCTGAACGTCCTGTCTTCCTCCTCCTTTCCCTCCCTCAGTTTCTGTTGCTAAGCATGATGCCATATGCTATGGAGTATCCCTCCAGTCAGCTGGGGTCAGCTCTTTCGGTTATGTGCTGTCAAGTTCTTGCACGTCCCCAGCCTACTTGCTTGGGGTGGGAGGGCAGAGTGGGAGGAAGAAGAGACTTTGACACTGTGTAAGTACCATTCAGCAATAGCTAAAACATTGCGTGTTATAAGCACTTGAGCCCAAATTCAAAACAGCACCACATGGGCTGCTATGAAGAAAATAACTGCATCCCAGACAGTCTCAGTAAAAGCAAGTATGTTGAAAGTGAGTAGAAATACCCAGTTCCAGTAGAATAGGGGGTTCTCTAGAAGTCAAGCCTCTGGATTCTGTTTTTAATCTCTTCTATCTGGTAAATATTGATGACCTTAAATAGCACACCAGCCTTTTCCTCACTGATTTTGTAGGACATGTGGTGTGTTGACCTTCCTCCCCCAGCCACTCTCCCATTCCACCTCCTTAACCACACAGGGAGAAAAAATAGGATGAAGCAGCTCATGGGACAATATAAAGACCAGGAACAACATAAGGACACTTATCAATTAGTTTTAATGACATGGGAAAAATTAATTGCCAATTAAGATAGATCATGAGAAACAAATACTACAACACCTCCCCTCCTGCCCTCTTTTTCACAGTCTCAGCTTTACTCCTGACTCTTCCTTGTCCCTCTCCCACCCCCAGTAGCACAGACGGGATGGGGAATAGGGGGCTGGGGTTACTCCATACCAGTTTCTCTCTGTTGCTCCTTCCTTCTCACACTTTTCCCTTGCTTCAGCACGGGCTCTCCATATGCCATAGTTCCTTTTGGGAATACCCACCTCCTCCGCTGTGGTGTTTCCCAGAGGCTGTAATGTGGATGACTGCTCCTGCGTGGTCCTCTCTGCAGGCTGCAGGGAAATACCTGCTCCCCTGGTCTCCTCAACAGGCTTCAGGGGAATCTCTGTTGCAGCACCTCCTCCCCTTGTTCTTTTCTGACATTGGTGTTCACAGGGCTGTTTCCAACACCTTTTCCTCTCAGTCCTGGCTGCATGTGCAGCTTTTTGCCCTCTTTGAACACGTTTTCCCAGAGACAGGAGGAGCATGGCTGAGCGGCCCTGCCGTGCACTGCACCTGGAGCTGGTTGTGCCCAGCACGCGGCACCCCTGCCGCTCCTCACACAGGCTGCCCCCAGCCACCAAAACTGTGCCACTGACACACAACGCATGATTTGATTTCAAGAAGATGAATATTGGCTCACTATTCAGTCCTGGAAGTTGTTTTGGGATAAACTTCCCTTAAATTCCCTCTTTGCTTTCCTCTTCTCTTGACTTGCCTTCTGAAGTACAACACTCGCTATCAATTATCCAACTTAAGCGAAGTAACCATTCAATGAGACAGTTTTCCAGGAGACGTCACCTTTTTTTTCCCCCTCCTAATTACTTCAACTCCTTCCTCTCCTCCCTCTCTACATTCAGAATACTTGTGTACCTAAGAATATTCAGCTGAGTCCTGGTGCTTGGCTCACAAGTGGTCCGTGCATAGTGAGTGGGAGGCATGTCTGGAACACTGCACTTATGCTTGCCAGGCCTCTCTCAGCCTCCTTGGAGTCTAAGCAGAATGACTTTATAATTCATGACCAACAATTCTATGGGAATTTTTTTTTTACCAGTGGTTTATTCTTTATTCTTTTTTGCAAGTTCTGTATTATATTAAAGATATTTAACTTTCAGCATTTTTCACAGCCCTCATTATGGGCACTAGAGAGAGTGGCAACTAAAGCTGTAGCTATAAAATCTACATCGCTTTTTGTCTTGATTTGTGAACTCCTATAAAATCAATACCAGCAGACAAACCAAGAGACAGAATACTGAAAGGGGCCAAATTTTCTGCTGATGTCAAGGGGCATTACTATCATCAGTGCAGATATATTCACACAGCAATTATTTGGCCCACCCTTTTTGTATTTGTCTGCTAATACAACTTCCATAGCAATTCAGAGATCAACACGGAAGAGCAGCAGGGATTCTTCCAAGCCCAACACCATTATTTCCTTCTGCCCCTTACTGGTATGAAGCTTTCTATTAATGTTTTGTACTTTATAGAGAAATAGTTTTCTTTATTTAAATATGCTTCATAGAGGCAAAAAAAACTTTATAAAGTTGCTAATATAAATGTAGCTATCTTAGTATTAAAATTCAACTGAAAAAAGTATCAGGTCTGACAATTCAAATTGTAGAAGTCACAAATAATTATGTCCATAGCATATTTGGACCATATGAGTGCACAGTCTGGAGGTTACCACAAAAGGGGTAACCCCTAATGAGCATTTCGCATGCCTAAGCAAAACTTCCCCATCAGAATTTCAAACATCCATCCCTATTTATTCATCTTTAAATCACATTGTACATTCAAAGATTATACACACATTATACTCAATTCTACTTGTACTAGAAAACCTTTTATTATCCTACCACATTTAACAAAATAATTAGTAATTACAAATAAATGGAAGATGTTGTACCTGGTGAAGTGAATAGTCCTTTCAAATACATGGATTCCTGCAAAGGGAAAGGTAAGTAGTTTTTAACTTTCATATTACTGCTAGCTGAACAAAAATGAAGCCCTACAATAAACAGCTGAGATACCAGTTAACAGAAAACGGAAAATATTCTAACAAAATATATGGACTGATACTGTTCAAATCAAATCATAACATGTGGCTTAGACTAACTTGTAACCTTTTAATACGTGGTTGCAGAAACTGCAGATTCAGGAAAATGAAACATGCAAACTCTGTCAACAGAGGGTTTACCCCATGGAATGTCTAGTTGCCGATAAGCAGAATTTTCATAAATCATGTTTCCGATGTCACCACTGTGGCAGTCAATTAAGGTAAGAAGTAACTGCATGTTCACTCACACAACTCTGCTTTTGAATATAAGTACAGATGGAGAAATTATTTTCAGCTGTAGGATTATTCAGCCTGTAGGATGCTGGGTTGACAGGGTGGTATCCCAAGTTCTCCTTTTCCTCCGTGCTCCTAACATCTGCACTGTGACATAGAACAAGTCCTTTAAATTCTCATAGAACTGCTCCATCCCAATACCTTCCAAATTCTTCTCCATATTACTTCCTGCTGGCTGTTACCGACCTTCAGGACAGCATGAAACAGAGGCAGTAGACATAGGAACTCGGGCGGAATTTAAGACATCTGAAACACACCAAATTTTCTCTTAATTTTCCTCATTCATAAAATGAATTATGATGGTTCTTTGCATTAGCAAATCATTCTGTAACCTTTATATGAAATGTAGGATTTATTGCAATACCGGACTGCAGAGGCCAACAATTTTGATTTTAACACATTTTGGCTTAGTTATGCACATTTCCTTTACTTCATTTGGGAGGAGAATCCAAATAAAGCATAAAGACTAAATTCTGCTGCTACTTTGTAGAAAAACTGAGGATTTGGACTTTAATAAGATGAATAAAAATGGTCCAAACAGCCCTGAAGTCCTGTGGAACATTTCTATTTGAAGCTTATTCTGTGCAACAACCGAATGAGTTTATGTTCTTTCTTAAATCACCAAGCATGACTCTTCTCCTTCATTTTGACTTTGAAATTGTATGGGAATTTGCAAGTAAAGATTTTAGATACTTTTTTTTGGTGGGGGGTGGGGAAGGGACAAAGGGGGAGGTGTATGGTAATTTATGATATGTAAAAGCATAAAACAAATTTTCTTTTATTTGGCAGCTTGGGAAATTATGCGTCTCTCCATGGAAAAATATACTGTAAACCCCATTTTAAGCAACTTTTCAAATCAAAAGGAAATTATGATGAAGGTTTTGGACACAAGCAGCATAAGGAATTATGGAATTCTAAAGATCAACGTAGTTCAATTGACAATACTCAAGCTGAAGAAACAAATCCCATTAATAGTGTACCTGTTGATCCTAAAGCAATTACAGAAGTTGATAAAGACTTGTACTCAGGTACTGAAGGTGCTCATCCTGATATTTTGGATAATAATTTGAAAAAATCTACAGAAAGAGGTAAATTAAAGATGACATGGCCTCCTTCAACAGATGATGAAACATCTAAGAAAACATTTTCTATTGAAGAATTAGCTAAAGTAAATAAGTCAAAGTGGCCCCCAGAAGGTTTTGCTGAAGAAGATTCTAGTATACATACAAATAAACCTCTGGGTAACAAAAAGGAATCTCACAAAAATCACACTGCAATGGAACAAAATAAAAACACCACCATAAATTCACAACAAAATCAACACTCATCCTTTTGCTCTCTGTCTGAAAAAGAAGGTACAAATACCAGCAAAGCAAAGAAAAATGAAGCGGGCAATAAGGGAAATTATGAGGAAGCTGGGAATGTGCAAGATAAGGTGAATAAACTAGAAGCATCAGAGAATAGGAAGCAAAGTGAAAAGGATATTAATGAAGGTGATAATGTAATTGTGGATAGTAACAGGAAGAAGCAAGAGAAACAAATTAATGAAACTGGTAATTCAGAAGTTGTACAGGTTACTAACATTGATGATGTAACAGTACAAAAGAATCACAAAGAATGCAGCTTCAATAACAACAACAATAATAATTATGCCAATTTTTCACATCGAAACTTTTGTAGACAGGAAAAAACTCTCTCAGCTATGCCTACCCCAAAGACAGCATTAAGCCATGCTATTTGCACTGAATCACAGCATGCCTCTGCAAAGCTGGACAGTCAGTCTGGAAATGAAGAAATACATGAGATGTATGAACCTCATGAGAGTTATTCTGGTGATACTGCACTGCCACAGGATGAACAGAACTCAAAAGCTGAAGATGCTGTTACTTCTAAGAGTCTTGCTCAATTTAATAATGATGCCACTTGTCAGAAGTCTCGTACTAGCAGCACATTAGTTTTGAAGAAGACAACTAACGCAACATTGTCTGTTGATACTGAGTTGGTATGCACTGGAGAAGAATCAGAATATGACAAAAAAGACAAAAACCTAAATACTGTTTTATCTGACACTCTGAAGACACCTTTTCTTAAAAAAGACAACCTGGTTTTAAACTGTGGTCTAATAAACTCTGTAGATATAAGTAAAAAATCCTGCAGTCCATATTCAAAAGAACATGAAAATTATGATACAGAACTGAATTATATTAATGTTTGTCAAGAAAGTGAAATAATCCAAATGGCAAAGACTGACATAAACACAAGCTTAGATTTACTGAGCTCAAGACATACTGCTGTTTCATCATCCCAAGGCAAGAAAATCAAGTTCAAATGGCTCACTGCAGATGAAAAAATTAAAAAGAATAGATTTTATGATGAAAATTAATAAAACGTCCAAGTGGTCAGCTATGTCTGTCACTCATTATGAAGTACGTCATAAATACGTATTTCGTCAGTCCATTTATTTTACTCTTTCCTGAAGAATTTAATATCTAGAGATTACATAAGAAAATACAATTATACTGTCAATTACCCAGACTTTATTCACTTGGTTTATATTTAAGGCAATAAAGATGTGTAGATTTTTTTCAGTCTGTAATTATAAAATTGCCCTTGTTTTCCTATTTTTCTGAACATTGCAAGGAATATTTTACTACATGACTGTCCTGGAGAAACATAATCCATTTCAATATTTATTATTTGTAACAACTTCAGATGTGAAGCACCTGGTGTGCACAAAGGAAGAAAAAAATACTTCCATTGTTTTTTCTAATGTATTATTATCGTAACTGAGCCGTTGCTCCATGACATAATATGTACACTGGCTGTGTTACCTAATGCTAGAAATTCTAGGGTTTGGTTGAGATTTTGGGGGGCTAATCTTTTTTGTTTCTGTTTTTGCAATATCATGCAATACTTAGTTTGAAATGGATCATTATTGAATAGTAACCACACCTGGGTGGTGAATAGCACTGTTTGGCTATATTCCTCGAGCTGCTACTAAGTTAGATTGAGTATATATTGGGGGGGGAGGAGTGTGTAAATTTTAACACTGGATAAAACCAGAACACCCTAGATAGAGCTGAAACAAGGTTTAGGGACACTGGGCAATGACGACTAGTGGTTGTTTCAGTAACTAATTCCAAGTCATTTTAGCTGAAGTAGCTCTCTGCTTTCATACTTAAACCTGTACAGACTTACGCAGACCTAGCACTTTTTTCCTTAAAACCTATGCTTACAGATTAACATTTGCTCTCCTAACACTATCCCATCTTGCATGAAACAGCAACATATCATTTAACTGTTGACAATGCATAATAAAAAAGCACTTTACAAAAAAGTATTTTGTGATTTTTTTAAATGTGAATTTATACATACTATTTTCCTTAAACAGTCTGTGAAATTCTTCATGCTAGTTTAAACTAGACTAGTTTAAACCAAAGTGTCAGAGAGAAAGGGAAGGGTAATCAAAATACATTTTTCAAAATAATTCCTCAAGGATCTGAGACAGGCATTTGAAATAATTTACAGGAAAGACAAGCTGATGTTAAAACACTGAAGAAATTGTGCCTCAGACTTCTAGAACAAAACATCAGCTGCACTACAACTCATTGCCCAAAGCAACAGGGTTGTGGGTAAGTGGGAAATCCACATGTGACTATTCTAAATCTACACAGAAACAACCATAAACTATACACACACATCAGAAAACCATGAATAGAATTTTTTCCACAAGAATACTTCAAGAGTATATTGCTCCAAAGTATTCCCAGTAAATGCAGAAATATAAGAAGACCTCTTTAAATGAATGTTATCAGAAGAACAGCCTTTGCACAAGGCACTCCAATACCACTGTATTTGAGAACTTTATTTAAAAGCATTAGCCTACAGCTGCTTTTGAACATCTTAGAATCATTTCATCAAGATTTCTCTCTCTCTCTTATTGCTCCCCCACTAGGGTGTAACCATCGTAATTTGTTTTTAGAAACCCAAGAGCTACTACATAGCGCTAAGTGATTTTGCTTTCTTTTTTGAGTAGATAACACAACTAAAAATAACATCAACAAAATTCCAGACAAAATTGTCTGCTAAGACAACAACAACAACAACAAAACAAAAAACAAACAAACAAACAAAACCAACGAGAAAACGCATGCCTAAAGAAAATAAAGGGAATTTGGCTGGTATATTTAGACTTCTACATGAATTAAAATTTTAAATCTCCCCCATTTCTCAAAATTTCATATTAGATAGAAGATAGGTTTTGGCTGTATTTGTTAGGAAAGGGGAATTCCCTTGAGGGTGAAATGCTGGTCTTCATGTGCACATGTGTAGGTGTGATCACATGCAAGTTAATAATTCAAGAAAAAGCTAACATGGCTGCAACATTTGTACCTGAAGTACAGTACTACGCCATTTGTAATCTGCATATTCTGATGAATTTAAACTTGTATACTACAATCTAGAGGAGTGGCAGATGTCAACTATGATAATAAAAACTCACACCAAGAAATTAGCACCTCTGAAACTATCCTTGCAAAATATAGACCTTTTAGCTTCCCCCAAACAAAATCAAAAATTAGTCACAGAAAAAGTGTGTTCCTTTTGGCCAGCTAGATATGACTAAAATGAAGGCTTTGATGAAACAGTAGAAAAAAGCAACACTACATGGAAATTTTTACTCCCAGAGAGAATATTATGTAAAGTCAACATACATAAATGACATGCCATATGGGGCAAATCTCTTTGGGTATTCCATGACTGAGATTCTGCTAAGTATGGGACAGACACAGAAGTGCAGAGCCTTCCTCTAATGGATTCATTAGCTTTGCATTCTCTTCTCTCAGTGAGTTACTTTTTTTCTTCTGCCAGTAGTGAGGATGAATGTTAAGGAAAAATGAGATTGTACTGCATAATTATTTATTTGAAGCACAAGCCCTATTATATTGTTTTGGGGTTCTTAAACAAATCATAAGGATGACACCCTCTAAACTTGTTCTGGAAAACTAACAGCCATGGGTTATAAAATATTATAGAAAAATGTAAATTACCTGGGGAAAAAATTGAAGTTGAAGAGTTCTTCAGAACTTCAGCCAAAAGCTTAGTGTAGAGGTAATCAGAGATGAGATAAGGCTGGAACTCCCTGAGTCTTACACCCTTCTCCTTACAGGGCAAAAGGATGGGAGATGTCATACCTGAATCACCCTGATTTATACGTACATTGCCACTACAGAAGTCACACTGTGGAGAGAATGCATTTAGCAGCTGAAAGTGAGACTGAGATAAAATCTGTAGAAAGTAGCAACCTTATAGGCTTTCTGTAAATGAAATACTAAATGAATAGTAACTCCTTAGCTGCCTAAAAAGCCTCATGCATTTTGGAGAGCCCATACAGATTTACTGCAGCCAAGGAGCTGGTCTTTCATTGGTTTAAAAAGAACTAGCATCCATTAGAGCTGAACTTTTGTGAGGGGAAGTTGCTATTCTAAATTTAAATATATTCAAGTTATCCTCTAGGCTTTCTCAGTTTTGCTACCTGAGTTTAAATAACCAGTCATCAGTCTGTAAAAGTCTCATTCTGTGAGGAGAAGCTCGATGGCTCCTGAGAAGAATCCTGGTACTGAATCCCTATTCTCTCAGCAGGATAACTTCCTCTGGCTACTCCTAAATTACATCTCATGGACAGGACATTTACCCATGCCTAAGAAAGAGACCTTACAGTCATGGAGGGCAGAGCTGATCCATTTCCAGCACAGCTGTAGCCAAGCACTGTTCAACAGTAAAACTGCACTGACAAGAAGCAGTAAAATGAAACTTTTTTCATTATTTAGTACAGGAGACCTGCAGTCTGAGTAGTATATTTTCACTGGCTGTTATTGGCTAGTGAAGATGTTCTACTGCTTTTAGAACACAGCAGGGCTCATGTATTCTTCTATACTGAAAAGCACCAATTAGAGAGGATTTAACAGCTGGGCCAGCACTGGATTTTAGAGGATGTCTAAATTTGCAGTCCCTTTGCAACTTCATTAACATAATTGGCACAAAGACTTACTTAGAGCTACTTAACTCGTTTTTACAGGTACAGCATATCAACTAATCCCTTTGGAGCCTTTGTAGAGTCAGGGGCATCCACAAAACTCTTTAAAGAGACCTAAGTAACACTTTGACTATACAGCTGAAGTGGACTCCTCGTAGGTGAAGGACTTGCTGAAAGCAAATGCTTGATTACTTCAAGAAGTGTAAATACCTTGTCTGTCTCTTGTTAAGCATTTATCTCCTTCACACATATCTACAGGCAGACCTACACTAGTTATCTTAAATGACACACTGCTCAGGGAGGACAATTAAAGCATGCTAAGGATCTGCCTTGTTTTAACACAACATGTCTTGAAATATCCCTCCCACAAATAATTATAGTTCAGGCCTTATTTTCAAAGTGCAGGATAATTATCGGAATTACTTATAAAAGATTTGGGTCACTTCAGTCAAGTATACCTCCAACTGTTAGGTATAATTGCAAAAACATTAACTACCCTGGGTACACTCACAATAACAGGAAAACATGAAGACAAGAACACAGATAAAAGCCTTTGTCTCTTTTCATGCTTTCATCCATTAAGAGGAACCTAAGTTAAATCCTTTGGGTAAATTTTATTGACTTTCACAAACAGCATTTCACCTTGTATGTGGGTTACATTTGCTGATTTTGACATGAAAAGCATTTTCAAATGTTCTAAAGAGGGGATCTGCATTAAATTTGGCTTAGAAACATAATCAGACTGACCTTACTTTTGGGTTTTCTAAAACAGTAAATTACAATTCTGCCATGAAAAATCTGAATTTTTCAGTATAGTCCTTAATAAAAAAAAATAAGGCAGCTCTGTACTGTACTACATCAGGAAAAGAAGAGAAAAATTCCTGTTTCCCATTGCTCCCTCACCTCCCCTCTCTTAGGGTAGGGTATGAGAGAGAAAGAAAGAAAGAAGTCTTCTTAAATTCTTAAAAAGAAAGAATAAGTTCTATTAAAAATAAAGTTTATTTTTAATCTTTCATTAGCTAAGTACATTATAATTTTACTAAAAACAGATGGGAAAAATCTACTACACATTTCAGCAGGTGATTTCCAAAATTGCATTATCCATTTAAATTTAAAAAAAATAAACAAACCCTAGGAAAACCTCAAAGTGTTTCAAATCATTTTATCTTTTGGCTCTCAATGCTGTAGCCATCACTATCAGCATCCATATAAAATTACTCTTAGACTGACGAAAAGATAGATGTAACAGATGCTGACTGTTAGGAATAAGGTCCTGTCACAACAAATACCTATGAAAGAGCCATTCCTTCCCCACAGAAACTGTATATTCCAAATTGAAAAATAGGCTGGTTTTCCAGTCAACCTTATTAGAGAAAGAAAAAACGACCAAACACAAAATTTCGTGATCAAGAAAGTCACCTCTCAACAAAAAAAAAGAGATGAATTTTCAGTAAAAAAGATTAAATATTTAAAAACTTAAAGGGGAATGAAGGTATAGCTGTACCATGAGGGGATGGAACACTAAACAAAGTGCTTCAATATACTGCTTGATAAATTAGATTGTCATCTTAATTGTAAGACTGGTGCACATATCATAATAAAAATAATAATTAATCTATATTAAATACCCTCTTACCACTTAAAATATGCTTCCAGTTTCTCTCTGTAATCACAGTTAAGACCTCTACAGGACATTAGATAAAATGGAAGAAATCAATAGCTATAACATCAGCTTATGTAGATGGAAACAGGAAAAAAAATACTGCAGTTCCAGTCTTAAGAGGTTTTGTACAGCTTTTCATAAAGCAGTATTAGGATGGGAATAGCACATAAAAAGTGTCATAGACTGTTCTAAATAGTGCTTAGAATCTCTTTTTCTTTATTATCTCCTATAAACTGCTTTTCTGCTTTGGTAGGACAGTACTCCTACACTGAAGGCTACAGATTGGCTCTTAGTGGCTTCGACTGAGAAAACCAGCAATGGTTCTTATGTGCCCAGGGAGAAGGTAATGAAAAGTTACCAGGGGCTGGCAGCTATCTGTGCTGACAGCATGCCATAAAACAGCAACAGCATGGGCTCAGCTTCTTGGGCCAGAATATGAAGCCTAAATTCGTTTTTTTCAAGGTGAAGCATTAACAACCAAGAATACCTTTGTATGTTTCTGGAGACATCATGATATAAACATTTGGCTAATGTATGGCAAGCTATATCTGAAAACACTAATGTCATAAACTGACATACTGCAGAATGCACCATTATCTTCTAATTTTTAGAGAAAGCATATGTGCACTATAGGAAAGAGATGAAAATGAGGGGGAAAAAACGGGGCTAATTTACCTTATTTGTGAGCAGCTGTCTAAGAAAACTCAGCTTCATAAACTTCTTCCAAAAAGCTTCCAATCAATTATGTGAGTTTTGGATTAGATGTCCAGACATTTATGCTCTGTGATGACATTTCAAGACTACTGCAGCACCCCAGTAAACAAACCACCTGCTTTAACCAGCTACAAATCTCATCATCACCTCCAAGAGACAGAAATGACATAGCGTTGCTTTCTTTGACATGAAGACCTGGCTAAACAGAGAGGATGACAAACAAATGAAATTCTGCACCTCCTGTACCTTTACTGAGTTTGCTCAAATGCGTGTATATGTATTACTACATTTACTAATACCTACTGTATTACTGATTCATTGTTACATGACCATAATTTCTAAAAATTAATCATAATTCACAGGGTGAGGAAATAAGGTCAAACAGACAACCTTAATTTTACTATTGCCCAGTATCTGAGTGCTTGAATTTGAAACTTTAATATTCCTTTAATATATTTGCTGAAGACATACTTACATATGTGCCAAATACAATTCAAGTGGTTGAGTGCTGGGAATTCATAATCTGGATCAACTTGAATGTTATGAAAACTGTTAAAGACCAGCATCATGATATCGTGCTTTATGGACTTCTGCACTTTTACAGTTTAAAATATTAGGGGTAATTCCTCCCTCTTTTCAAGTCTTGGAATAATAAAAAATAAATCCTAGAATTTTCAAGAACTTTCTAGAATGATTTTTCTTTAACACATACAGAATGCTTTGGTGGAGCAGAAAAAAAACCCCAACACCTCTTTGGGGTGATTTCTGTAAAAGACACTCTTACTCAAGCTAAGCTGTAATATTAAAATCTATGTTTTATTCTATCCTACACATGCAGGTATGCATTTTAATTGTAGGATAAGGTAATGCCGTTCTAGTAATGGTTTTGCATACTTGCCATTTAAAAAATGCTTCTTTTGATTGATTATAATTTTGTCTGACGTTATCTGTTTGGGGAGAAGCTTTCTGCACATAGGAAAGGACAGACAGACTGATTGACTTTTAAGGCTTTACCAAAAGGCTTCTTCCATTTCCAGGAAAAATACCTGGTAGGAGCATAGAATTTTGCTCATGCTAGAAAATATATTTCAGGCGAAACACTTAAATCAGTCTATTGCCTCAACTTCAGTCTGGTTCTATTTTGACCATATTTGCAATATAGCTTTCTATTTCAACACGTCGCATTATTTTTTTAGGGTACAGATCATGTCCTCTTGATATACAGCCAGGGGAACATTTTCATTAGGCCTTCTTTCTGAATTGGTGCAGTAGCTAGAAGATAAATTGGAGGTTGTAATCAATAAAGCCTGAGGTAATATTTTTAATAATTCAATAAATCAAAATATTAAATAATTGTGCAAGTAGCAGGATTCATCCCTCCTATACTCCGAATAAGGTAAGAGTCCCAAGAAAAACACTGGGCAATCACAAAATTCAAGACTATACCAGACAGGTTTTGAGTTCAGGCATTTTAATTTTCAAACTTAACAATCTTTTAATGTAATATATGAGTATCATGTCTGTATGCATATAAATATGTAGAGACTCACGCATACCTAAGTAGAACCACAAGCAATCAGCAAATTACTGTAACACCAGCTGTGTATATATATAGAACTAGGAAGCTCAGTGCCACTAAACTGCTCCATAATGTGGTGCCTTCATTGTTTCCCCCTCACTCTATCATATACCCTACGCTTCCTTTGGTTCCTCTTCTACTATCATTACAAGCTCTTTGGGACTGAGACTTTAGACAACTTTTTCTTCCAGATGATAAGCAGAAGCAGACAGCCAAATATTCCTGATGTAGTTCTTTTATCTCTGAATAAATTTTGGTACCAATATCCCCAGTCCCTTTGAGGGCAGACATCCTTATCTATGAGGATGCCACTACAGAAAGAGAAACGTGAGTAATTTTTCCTATGATGCTTTTCAATGAAAATAAGGGTAACAGAAACAGTCCTGTGTGTCAATCATAAAATACTCCCACTGATGACAATTCCAAGCTTTGCAGTCCTCGGACCAGGGAACATGACTCCTATATTCTGGTAGCTGTGTACTTCAAGAAAATGGAAATTAAAGACCAGTCACATTCCACTACTGGTTGCATCCTCTTGCTGGTAAGCAGTCAGATGATACAGAACCAAGCTCTCTGGTTTATGAGTAGCAATTGCCAAATCATCCTCCAAGAGGATGAAAAATTGAAAAATAAGAAAATTGCCTGCGAAATTATAAAATAAGTGAAAACATTAATCATGATTAAACAGAACCACATTGATTTTTGCCAGCTGGATTCAGCCACTGACTATGATGGGAAGGCTCTTCTCTCTTGGTTAACCCTGCTGAGAGCCAGACTAATTTTTTATAATTAATTTCTTAGGTAATAGTGCAAATATTTGTCAAAACAGTTGATCCACCACAAAATTAAATATGGGGTGGGGAACAATAAAAACTGCAATATATTAAAAACAAAGATAAAAATATCCAAACTGCTTGGATCAATGGAGAGGGGAAAAAAAGTTCTTTATATGAACTGGTCACTCATGCAAAGCAGAAATACTTGGACCTGAAAAATGGTCCACTACCCATCCATCCCTGCGCACAAAAGGCCTATTTTACAGCATTGTTCAAGGCAGTTGCAATTAAATATATGTTTATGGAATCTTTAAATACTTCTAAGTATATTCATTATGTTCACAGTGACATTGCTCTGAAGGACACCACATAAATGGAAGCTGTGCTTACAAGTGATCACTGCAGATAAACAAATATCTTGAAGGACTCGATCTGCACACAAAGGAAGTTGCCCTGCTTTGTTTATGGGGAGACTAGCTCCCTCCAGCTGACATAATACCTGACAGATAAAATAACAAAAGGAAACACTTTGTCATGCTGTGTGAAACCACAAGAGTGCATGAGGGGGCAAGAACCCTTTGCCTCCTTACTTGTCTATACAGCACCTAGGACATAACTGTGATTTGCATCCCACAGCATACATCTACATGGTATTAACAAAACGGTTACCAAACGAGGCTGAATAATGCTAGCGAATTGTAACACATTTAAAAATAAAAAATCAAATATTCCTCCCCCAGATCTACACAGGCAGTGCTGCATCCATGCATCAGTTAAGTATTCAAACCCTACCAGAAGAGAGGAGTGAAATAATGTTTATCTCTAAGAGGTTATTTTACAGTTTGATGTAAAACAGTACAGTACAGTACTACAGCACTGTTCTCTTAGAACCTGAGGTTAAAGACTAAAGGATATGCAGAAACTGTGTTTCTTTTTCTCACAGAGGAATTTCAGGATAGTTCCTACCATCTGCCAGAGTCCCCAGTACCAGCACTTAGCCCACAGTTCACATCTTGTTGGCTGCCTTACCAGCTACAACAGTAATTTTAACAGGTGGGATTCCTAACTTCTGTCACCCCTGTTGATCCAGGACAGAAAGGACTCCTGCTGACACAGCTGTATGAAGATTGCATTTCTCAGACTGTTTCTGCTGTGAATAAGAGCAGCTCAGCTCATGTATGTCCTTTAGTACTTTCCAAGAGTATGATACTGTTTTTCAGACAGAACTGTTGAACCCTTCTGTCTTATGGGGCTGAAGGCTAAATTACAGTTTTGTGGATTGAGAAACAAGCAAAAAAATCCCCCTAGTTTATCGGGGTACTAAGAACACTGCTAAACTTCAGAACACATTATGTGTCCTGTAAAGCACTTTAATGAACAGACCCATATTTCAGATGTGCTGCTTCTTTTTTTCTCATCTGCTTTCTGCTTTTAATTATTTGGTGCTTCTATGGCTATAGCAACATCTTCCTCTGAGTTGCTTTGTCTCATAAACAGGATATTTAGCTGAAATGTGGTGTTTTGTCTTTCTTTTTAATGATTTAGTTAATTTACACAGTGAGCTGGGCATATGATTGCAAAAAACTGCTGTAGAACCTTAAAGGCTACTCTTTCAATATGAACATATAACTCAGACATGACTATCTGAATTTCTGTTTACATTTTTAGATAAGTTTAAAATATTTTTTAAATTACATCTATGTTCTTCTTACTACAAAGATATTCCTTTATAAGGATTATTTTTACTATTTCCTCCTTTGCAGGAGTTATTAAGTTATAACTGTACAATGCTCTCTGGTCATTTGTGCAATATTTGGAAAACCGTCAACAGTAAATAAAGTGTGTTTGTTGGGTTTTGGGTTACTTTCAAAATAATGGTATGGCTGATATCAAAGCTTAAAAAAACCTTTCTTGCATTAACAAAGAATAAAAAACTTCATACCTTAAGTATAAAATACTAGTATTAACAATGTAATTTCTCAAGGCTTGAAGCAGTTCCTGAAGTAATAAAACCCATCTGCTAGAAGAAAGACATCTCCGACTGAGCTGTTGCACAGTGTCTAAGCACACAAACATTTAAAACCTTTCTCGTTATTTCATTCCAAACAAAAGTGGGTGCATTGAGTCTCCACACCGGACACGGCAAAGTCAAATGCTTCACTGCTACCAAAAAACCCCCCAAGTAAACTGTTGAAGAGTGTGAGGTAAAGAGCACGACTTTCATATTGTTTACAGTACTAGCAATTCCGAACTCAGCACAGACGAGGGTACCTGCATCTGGTACAACTAAACAAGGAATTCTGTCTATAAATTGTATCTAATATTAGTAGTAACAGTATTTCATTAAGGAGTTAACAAACACTTGCTTATGACCAGATTAACTATATAAGTTATTTGATTTTAGAAACCTTTCTTAAGAGGCATGAAATACAATGGCAGGCCACTAGGAATTAACAAATCTCCACACCCTTTTGAATCAGCAAATAAAGTACGGAACTAAGCAAGGGGTTCTACTTGACAAGCAAAGTCCAAAACAGTGGGTAAAGACCATCAACACTGAAAACAACCCAGCAGCAAAATACATTTCTGAAATGTTTTCAAGCATTTCACCTGGCTTTTCAGAAAGACTGGAAAAGAGGGAAGAGACATTTATTCTTAGTATAACTGAAATCTTAAGAGTCTAATAAGCATTGTTATAGAAAAAGAGTAGCAATAATGCAGTTGAAGTTGTTGTACTCCTCACCTGCTGTTACATTCCCCCTTCCCCTGCTCCCCTGGACCTCTTGATCATTCCACTTTAGTGTGAAGGGGTGACAACAGAGACTTGCGAGCGCATTTGAAGTCCTCGGCCAAGAGAAGTATGACATTCAGGTTCACGGTTTCTTCTTCCTCATCTAGTTTCCCCTTAAGATCATTTTTATCTTTGCTAACACACTTTTCTACCTTTCCCGTTCTTCACTGATCTGCAGCTCTAATTCTACACCTGAATTTCGTATGTTACATTTCAGATATGTCAGGTACTACTTCTTTGCAACCTCCAAACCCACTTTTGTCCAGCTCCAGGCTCGCATTTCTTTAAATGACCGCAGGTGAGCCGTTTATCACCACGGGCCTCCAGTACCAAGCCCATACCCCTTTCCTTACTGCCTTATGCCAATAGTCCTCTACGGTTCATCCTAGATCTTCACTTCTCCAGGGGCTGTGGTACCCCACCAGACCCGTACACCTCTACATTACATCACTGTGGTTAGCACGCAAAAGACCTCGTTCTACACAGCGTAACAGCAATACAAACCAATGGATGTACCACATAAACGACACTTAGAAACAGGCATCTGGTCCACTGGCAAAAATCGCTGCTACAGCTGAACCAATTTACACGCAGGTGCGGCCAGGTGAGGCACTGCCAGTGGGACAAGTTCTGAGGCCTCGCAAACTCGGTGCAGACCCCGCAGCGCAGTGACAGCCGTGCCGATGGAGGGTCCTGCACAGCACAGCACAGCACAGCAGCGGCAGCCGCCGGGGACGCGGTCCTGTGCCCGCCGCGGCCACGCCAAGGTCGGCGGCAGCGGGGCAGGAGCCGCGGGGATGTTGCCGGAGGACACGGTTTCAGCCCAGTGGCATTCCCCTGGAAAAAATACATCTTCTCCCACTAAATTTTACTTTTTTTTAAAACAAAGCGCCTTGGCGCGAAGCTCCATATTCCTGTGCACGCGGGGGGTGGGCGGCACACGCTCGTCACCTGCACGGCCGGCCCTAAGCCCGCTCCCGTTATCCAGAGGGGCTGAGGATGGGCAAGGTTGGCCCAGCCGCGCGTGTCACCACCGCTGGCAGCCTCGGCCGGGGCTGGAGCACGTCCCGGAGAGCCCACGGCGCTGTCCCGGCGGGGACACCGACCATGGAGACACCGAGCACACCGCCCCTGCGGGGCCACCGACCGCGGGCACACGGACGGCACGGCCCCGCCGCGGCTCCCGCCGCCCGGAAGCAGCGCTGCCGCGCGGAGCGGCTCCCATTGGTCCGTTCCCGTCACCCCGTCCCGCCCCTCGGAGCGGCGCGGGCGGCCATTGGCCGTCGGCGGTGTCAGTCGGCGAGGGCGAGCCCCGTCGGTGCCCGCG
>VZRS01002118.1:344273-413291 GCA_013398055.1 Ifrita kowaldi
CAGCCGGCAGCGCGGACGTGCCCCGGGCCGGCGCTGGGGGCGATCGGCGCGGCCGCGCTTGCCTTGGGGCGGCGCGTTGAACTTCCCTTCAAGGGAGGATTTTACTCGAAGGTGTTCCCGGACACCCAGCGGGGCGAGTCAGACAACGAAGGCGGCGGTGGTGGTGGTGCGGCCGCAGACTGGATCTTAAAGTTGTTAAATCAGTTAGCTCAAAGAAAAGTTATTTTAAAGTAAGCGTATTGGTGACGGTTGATACATGACCACTGGCTATTGAGACGGAGGCATTAGAAAGATGAAATCCCGTTTATCCCTACACACTTTATTCCATTGTTCTTCCACCTACTGTACTTTTAGTGATAGAAGACAAATATTGGAAGGCTTTGAAGTGTTGTCAAATCTTGTTAATTTAGATAAAAACAGCCTCTAGATGCTCTTTATAGATGTCGTTGTAAACATTAAGTATCTTGATTATATAACATTTCAAGGAATCTGCCAGGATGTTGCCAGACTTTGTGATAAAGGACCTGATCTTCCAGTCATGGAAATAAAGAGGAGTTTTGACATTGATTTAGTAGGAAGGAGGATAACATCCACAATTAACAGTTGAAGAGAAAATAGTTTGTGTTATCTGTTGGTTATTTTGCATCTCTTGGGTTGGGAATCTTAAACATTTAAACACTGTCTGCAGAGAATGTGAAGAGCATTTAGTTTGATTCGGGGTCTTTTTGTTGTTGTTCCTTTGTAGCTTTAAGCTTCCTTTTCTACTTTCTAGGAGCGTATTGATCTTGTTCACTCTTTCTTGATAGAGTATTCTGATTAGTTAGTTATAAGGATGTGTTTAATCACGTGATGCATAACATGTTTTCAGAAGTGTTTTAACTCATGATAGATGCAAGGCTGAATAACCACTGCAAACACCACTGTAACATGTACATGCTCTGCTTTGGGGAGCTGAAGCCCATTTTTTCAGCTGTGGGAAGGCACAAGTAAGTGTAAAAGATCTGAGGTGTGACATTTAGACCTGATACATGTTAAATATTGTTCCCTCCCTGCATAGTTACCCACTAAATAACATTTTTGACAGAATATAAATTGCTAATGAAATTTCATTTCTTGTTTATGACTAGTTCTGGATAGGTCTATACAGGTTCAGCAAATGTCTTATTGTCAAACCAGTTTTTTAGAAACCTCATTTAGTTAACCTGAGTCAGTATCATCAGAGTATTTTAGATTACTTTAGAGAACAATCCTCATCCAAGTATGTCACACAGTCATGATGCAATGTCTGAGGTGCACTCAGTTTTGCTCATCTGCCTCATAACATCACCCATGTTTTCCTTGTGTGCTTTTTTAAGAAAGAAAATCCCAAATTTTTGCAGTTGTTTTGTGGAAGAGAGCAGTGGATTTTTTGTAGATTACAGGCTTAAAACACTAAGCTTTCCCCCCCCCCACCCTCCCTTGTGAGTGACACCAAATCTTAATCTAAAAATTTAGTTTGTGAATGGGTAAACTGTAGAACCTTCAGCACATGAGTAGACATAATTTGTGACAGTCATTTCACTGGGGCTGTTCCCAAGAGGATGTGCACACAGGAGAATGCATGCCATGTATTTGCTACGTAGCTAATCTTTGTCTTAAATACTTTTTTTCCATACACAGTTCTGTGGAAACCTTTTCTGAAACATCAGAATATTTCAATTCTATCATTTCAGAAGGGCGCTCAATTCAGCGTTTATTCACCTGCTTTGTCTGTTAGTAACTAATAAACTTTTTTGGGGCAGCAATCATTCCACCACTGAAGTCAATATAAGTGTATTAAGTATTTACTTGTTAAAAAATATCAATCAGCTGTAGACTTATTAATATTCTTAAGTATTATAATTATGTAATGCTCATACCTAGTTAAAAGTTAGAGGAGAATGCAGAAGATTCAGAAATTTTTTGCTTGCTTTTCATGGTTTTCTTCTATGTAAGAGAAAATGAGTCCATCTGTATGCCTCCCAACTAAAACAACACTCAGAGATGTCCTGGATTTTCCTAAGCTGCTTTTTCGTAGTAATTTTTACAGGGTAGTATCACTACATGTAATATAATAAGAAATCTGGAACTGAAGCAGTCAATTCTGTCATGTTCTCCACCCTGTTGCTTATTTAGTTAAATAGATAAAGAGGGATACTAAAATATTATTGATGTAATTTCCCACGACTAGTGGGAAAATTATTTATTTTGATACAGCTAGGGAAAACAAGAGGTATGCTTTTTAGAAATAACTACATTTTAGAAATAAGTACATATGTACATTCGGTTGAATCAACAAAGAGTTGCAGAAGCTCATGGAAAAGATGAGTGAATGATGTATCTCCTAGTTGTATTAGATCATGCAAATGGCACACTGATCTTTTGGAAAAGGTAATGCTGTTTTTGAACTGCAGTTAAAATACGGACTTGTAGCTGTGTCTCCATCAAACACAACTCTAAATGCTGATGTGTGGCAGCTCTGCAGAACTCCAGATAAACAGAGGTATAAAATGCCTCAGCATCCAAGTGTTCCCGTTGTTGCTTACTCACAGGCCTCAGATGTTTCCAAATGGTGATAGTATCTGCTGCTGCTGCTTAACAGTGCCATGGGCATAATGACCAAGAGTGCTCTGCTTGGGCACCTCTGTCTCCTGTGAATGCCTTTCAAGGAACTTAGAAAAGATACTCTTAAACAGGAATTCAGGTCCCAGTGCTGAGAACACAGCTCTTCAACAGAGAGAGAGGCAAAGATGGGCAGGTCACTCTTTGACTGACAGACTGCAGATATATTGGTGGAAGAGATCAGCTTTTCCCAGCACAACCAGGAGAAAGAAAGGATGTACAAGAGTCTTGGGCCTGTTTGTGGCTGCTATTAATACAGAGATGAATCAAGGTGTGATAATGAATTACAAATCTCAGTTACAAGACAGCCCTCTTCTTGTATCACAACCTAAAACGTAAAATTGCCAGGTATTGCATGTGTAGTGGGGAGTGGACATTCCTTTTAGCCCTCTTGCATTCTGATTTCTGTAGCTCTCAATTCAAACTCCCAAAATAGTGGGAATAATCTAGATATCTGCAATAGTTATCCATCAAAACTCTACTTTATTATTCCCTTAAGGATTAAAATGTGTAGTTTAATGCATATATAAGTGTATCATTTAATGTATCACTACATATATTTATGAAATACACAAGGATGCATTTTTTTGCATCTGAATAACAAGAAATTACCAAATCCTGGTGAGGGAGCTAATGGTGAAGAGTGCAGTGAACAAAGAAAATGCTATATAACTGAAACCCTGTGTGAATACTGTGGAGCTACATTTATTCATTTCTGTGGAGTGTTGCCAGCATACGTTTTCCCTTTGTAGGTGTTCTGTATTATCAGTAGTCTCAAAATATTGCAATTATAATATGCCTGTTTCATGTATAAACAGTTTCTGTAGAGCAGGGCAGAAAACACCCTATAGATACTGGCTTTTGCACTCAATTTTTTGACTGCCATCTGAATACCAGTAGGCTTTAACTCTTACTATCTTTTGAGACTTAATTTAGTAAAAACGTGAATGACTTGCATGCCTAACCTTGCTTCCCTTTGAGCAGTTCTGCAGCTCAGCTCTTTGAGGGGCTGATGTTTGTTTCTTTTGTCCCTCAGCAGGTGGCTACAGTTTCACTGAAATAACTGATCTTTCTGTGGAACAACATCTGTGGCTTTTTGGGGTCACACTGCCTGGAGTAATGCAAATATTTCCTCCTGGGTCTGACCCTTATTTTTGTTTAAAGATATAGTACTAATTTATTGCTTAGCATAGGATGTTGTGTTGGAATTTATACTGCAGGACTGCTGTTATTCAAATCTGACCTTCATCTTTCACAGCTGATAAGAAGCAGGGGTGTAACCTTCATGATTTTTTTCAGAGCTTAATAGAAGATACAAAAGGAAACTGAAGCTAAGAACATCAGAAAAGCCCTGCTGTGTCAGACCAGTGGACCTGCATACTCAGGCTTTGGTTTCCGACAGTGACATTAAGGGATGCTGTTAGGGGCTATACACAAACCTAGCCATTTTATGAACCTATTCCCTTGTACTCTTCGTGCATACTTGTTTGTCATATGAGAGATGGTAGGTATATATCTGCTCAGTGTTTTTAGAGCCCATTTGTGGACCTGCAAACCAAGAACTTGTCTTTTTCAAACTTGCTGATGCTTTACTATCTTCACAACCTACTGTGGCAGCAAGTTCCAGAAGCTTACTACTACCCTCATAAAGAAGCACTCTAATCTTTATAAGCTAATGTTGTGCTAGCTTTGCAAAAGGTCCCTTAGTTCTATTACTACAGGATTTAGCAAGCAGCTTTACATTAGTTTATTTACCATCTTCATGGTTTGATTGATCGTATCTTGCTTCAGTCTTCTTTCCTAACTGAAAAGCCCCTCAGTCTCTTTTTCTAAGGCAGGCACCCCATCCTTTTGATATTTTGTTCTCTGACTAGAGTCTGTTCTTGAGATGCAGAGACCAGAAGTACTTGAGATGTGGATGGACCAAAGTTCTATCCTTGGACCAAGGTATAAATGTGCTCTGTCTTCTCCTCAATGCCTTTCCTCATGATACCCAGTGTTCTGCTAGGGTTTTTCTTGCTGTTGTACATAAAATTGTTAATTCTAGGGATCTGTCAATAATGACTGCTGTCAATAATTTTCTCCAGTCATTTGTCAGCACGGTGTGAATGTGACTGAGATTATTTTCCATGAGATGTATTAGCTTATATATATCTACACTGAAGCTCATTTGTCATCTTTTAGTCCACTCTGAGTCCTGCACAGTGCTTCTGGAGCTCTTTGCCATCATGATGGCATTAGTTCTGTGCTCAAACACAACTTCTTGTCTTTGTCTCAATTTTGCCAACAGTATCATACTTATGAGTTTTTTTGCATGTGTGTCTGAGAGGTATAAAAGTGTCATGGCATATCAGACAAGGGTGTTCATAGATTTAAAAATCATCTTTATGTAACACAGGCTTTGGGTTTTTGTTGGGGTTTTTTTGGTTTTGTTTTTGTTTTTTGTTGGGGTTTTTTTGCACCTCAGTAAACTCATAAGCTCAAAAGGCTGACAGGTTAATGCTGTGTCCAGAAATCCAGACCAGATAAAACAGAAAGAAAACTCTGAAAAATGCCATTCTTAGCACTTATTCCAACTGCACTGAATGGGGAAGTGAGAATGGTGGTATATGGTATTTGATCCATGTTGATTGCTGTTAAAATTATTTTTAATCAAAACCAAAGAAACTTTTAAAAATATTGGAGTGCAAAGCGATGTTTACTCAAATACTTTTAATGCCTTCCTAGCCTCTCTACGGATTCACTGCACAACAGTCTTAACTCCAATACTATCTAATTAATCACCTTTCATTTGTGAACTACATTTCATAATAACATGAAAATAATAACCAAAGCTTTTCTTCTCCTCCCTCCCAGTTGTATTAGAGGTTAGGCTGGAAGCCCGCCACATAGAACGCATCTCTTCATGTTCCTTGTTCAAAGCCAGGCTAGTCATTTGATACTCAAAGCATGTCACTTAGAAAAGCTGCTGCACTGCCAACAGCATGGAGAGTGAGGTTTAAAGAAACATCGGAAATGTATTATTAGTGTGCTATGTTACTACTTAGTGTTACTTAGTAATAAATGGGGTTTCACAGCAGCGCAGGTAACTCCAGCAGCATGTCTGTGATGATCCTGTTTGCCCTTCTCCCAGTCACAGTAACACCATCCTTCCTAACCCTTTGCAGAACTACTTCAGCACATAAGTCTGGCAGAAGACCAGTCCTCCACCCTGGCCACTGGTTTAAAAAGCCAAAACAAAACAGAAACCCACTTTCTGCCCGCTTGAATCTGCTTCACAGAGGACCTTATGAAGGCTGTGCAAGGGAGGACATAGAACTATGAAGGTAAATGCAAGAGGAGAGCAAGATGGTTGAACAGCAGCAGTTAATAATTGCCTTATGTGCTTGTCAAACCCCAGTCTGAAGTGCTGTTCTGTTTCTTGATTTATTGTTGTTCAAGTACTTGGCAGAAGTACAGGACTATTTTAGTGGGCAGCCTATTGCTTTGTTAATTTAAATATTTAGTTAAAGAATTATATTTTACATCCTTTGAAGGAAGGCCCCAGCTGCTCTACTACCCACTTATGAGGTCATCTGCTGTGTAAATCTGGTTGTCTGAAAGACTTGCCAACTGTAGTTGGTGGCAGCAATAGGATTCTTCTTTCATTTTGTTCTGCACTATAATACAGTTCATCAGAACAGCTTTTTCAAATTAGCATGTATTCAAGTACATAACAAATATATTTCTACTACTTGATGTTTGTCATGGGTTGTTTATATATTCCTGATCTATCAAATGGGTCCTGTTTGCTGGAATCTGCAGCAACCAAAACAAGGCAGTTTGCCAAAGAAAAAGGTTTTGGTGTATTCCATTTGCATGGTGTGCTTGAAACCCACCTAGTGCTACTTCGTGACAAGCATGTCTGTGTGTACAAGCAGCTGCAAAGTGACAACAGCTTTCTGTTGACTGATGCAGCTCAAAATTAGTTTAGCGTGGCACAGTGAGCTCATGGCAGCCTGCAAGGGTGTCATGGGTGGACACGAACTTTGTCAGTGTGTAGCCTGCACGATCTTTCTCCCCAGTACTTACAGGCCACAGCAGTGATAATTGCTGAATACATTTGGCAGCAGTGATAGAGCAGTGCCACATGTGCTGCTTATCTGCCTTAAACAGACTATGATTGTAAAAAGTGGAAGTTGTGTTCCATTGTTCAATTATGACAATATCTTCTTGTGTTAAGATGTGTGCAATCATTCATCTAACATTTTTATAAGATACTTCAGAATCATCAGCCAAATTTTACTCTATTCTTCCCTAGAAAAAATACTCTGATGTAGGTACAATGATACATATAAATGAAGCCACACCGTTGTGGGCATCCAAAAAAACATTCTAACAAGTTAATTTCTTTTAGGTATACTTTTTAAGAAGATACATTAAATCTCAGGAATTCATCAGCTCTGTTAGGCAGCTAGTGAGAGTGCCATTAATACAGTCATAGCATTGTACTATAAAAATCTATTATATTAATGTTTACATAAAGCTTTCAGCATTTGCAAGATTCTTCCATGTAGAAAAATTATTCATTTAATTTCTTTTTGCCAAGCTTTTGAGTATGCTAGATTTTTGTTAATAGGCCACAGAAAATGCACCTTAGCTCAAATATAATCATAAACCAAATTCTGTTATATGTAGTTTATACTGTATTTGCTTAAAATAAGCTAGGAAGTAACAGAGCACTGCTAAAAGTTGGCTAAAAGATTCAAATATATGAAGTTTCATCACAAGAATTAAGCTTCAAATGAAAGTTTCTTACCAAGTTAGTGGCAACTAGGTCATGTCGAGTCTGATGTCTCTATACTTGCTTGGGATTCACCTCTACCCAATCTGTTTGTTAAATAGCACATTACTTCTTCTGCTCTGAAATACTTTTACACAAATATTTTCCTGTGTTGCAGCTGAGGTGAAAAACTGTTTCGCAAACCCCGAAGAGACTGCCCTCTTTGCTGGAAATCTTCATGTGCAGATTTCAGATGACTATACAAAGCCAAACATTAATCAGGCATTGAAATGGGCCAGAAAAGCCTGGTATAGAATTTAAGCATCTGGTCTTCTACTGATTCTTTAATTTGGATCATATTAAACATTTCACATGGAAAATATACTGCTACTGGGCACAAGTTCTTTTATCCATATGTTCTATCTAGTTCATGAAATTAGAAGTCAATGGGAGTGGAATTCAACACATTATGTCCTAGTTACAGGTGAGGAGGAGATACCGAAATAGATTTTATGGGTGTCTTATTCTGAATATTTCTCAGGAGAGAATAAAAATTCTTGATAGGTGTGTGCATGAACATAGAGGCATTAAACAAAATAGTAGTTAAACTAAGAACTAACTTGTGAAAGTTCTGTACTGTTTATTCATTTATAATAGGGAAATTAAATTCTTCTGTTATTGCTGCTAATTTCAAACATAAACAGACTCAACTCTGTTGAGAAATTCCAAAATGAGATGTTTACTGTGAATTGGTTTATTTGCAGAGAAGAAACAGTAATTCTTTGTCTTTAAGATTTGGTATTGATATCAGCTGAAGTCTCCTGCAAACTGATTTTGGTACTGCAGCTCACATTGTAAAATTGCTCTTTATCATCTTACACAGTTAGTGCTTTAATCTCATGAACAATCATGGCAAAAGTAGCTAGCAAGAGAATTTAGTTGTAAAAGCAGAAAAGCTCACCTGCAGGTTTTGGGAGAGGAAAGTCATGTATAGCATCAGCTGTCCACTTTCAGATTTTTTTTCATTTTGGTTTTCTGAAACAAAATTCATTAATTCTTTTAAGAACTTAAAACATAAAACAACACTGCAAAACAGCTCAATAAAAATTCACAGAAAATAACTGAGTCAAAAGTAATAGGCTTTCCTCTGAAAGTGTTACACTTGTACTGGCTATCAGGCTATGCATCAAGTCATAGTAAAATGTGCAAATGAATGTGGATGATGCAGCAGAAGTTGTGGATCATACAACAAGGAATCTGTCACAGTAGGCTTCTGCTAGGTTTTGTTTGCTCTGCAAGGACTTGTCAGAACAAAGACAGCCCACCTGGAGATAGAAAACTTCCCTGAGCCTCTGCCTGCTGTTGCATTTTGTCAGTGGCTTTTGACTGAGGCATCTGACTGTTGCTGGCTGCGTTACTGCAGATCACTCAGGCTGGCTGTCATGGGATCACAGGTTCACTTAGAGGCAGGCACCAAGACACAGGAGTTTGAGCCTTGGCCAGATTTTATATAATTTTATATAATTTTAAATGATATATTACTATATTAACCACAAAGTCTGAGGAAGCCATGTATTGGTTAATGTATCACAGCTGAGGTCACCTGGAAATCATCTTCTTCATAATTTGAAAATAGTGAGAAAGGAAAATTTCTTTATAACCTAGTAAAAGTAAGCAACATACAAGTGCTAATCAATCTTGTCTTCTGTAAAATATGTCCCTGTTTACTGAGTGGTCACTCAGCCAAGTTACTGCATGCTTTCCTTTCACTGCTAGAGACGAGTTTGAGGTGATTGCTCTGTAGTGAGACCTCTGGCATGAGCAAACAAGTCAGTTAAATCTGAGCAATTCCTGTGCACTTTGTACAGTAGTCAGTGAAATGAAGACTCAGACCTGATATTTTGGAACTATTCAGAATTATTGTTAATGCAGTTCTTTCTATCAAGATACCAATAAAGGTTCTCTGTGTTTTTTCCAACTTTTATAGATCTACCCAAACTTTTTAAATTTATGGGTTTTTTCCATCTTTCAGACTCTATCAATTTTTATATCATTGGGCCAAGGTTCCACTTGCACAACATGCAGTTGATTGAAAGTAATTTTTAGTCATGGTTTTAACAACATGGTTTCAAGCAGCTGTATTAAAAATAATACCTGATTTTACATTTTAAGAAGTGTTTTGTAATTCTCTTACAGACAAAGCACGTGTGTCAGGTAGAAAGAAGTAACTACTATCTTGTACATTGAAACATCTTCTGAATAAAAGGTATGATGATTAATACCAGAAATCAGTTTTGGAATTAGTTATAGTACAAATGCTTTTAGTAATACTTGTTTCTTTACAGTCTTTGAGTCTGAGTTATCTGTAGAACGTGCAGAAGATTCTACACAGTGCAGCGTAGACATAGTGTCAGGTTTGGCTCCTGGATTCCCTGCTGCTGTGAACACCAGAGCAGATTTGCTCGGGCCAGAGATAATCAAAGGAGCAGTCCTGGCTGGATGTGGTGGATCTGTTCCAGTCGCATCATGGCCATGGCATGGCCAGAACTAGTTGGTCCCAGCCCCTAGAGAGCAGCCGGGAGAGCCGGATGAGATCTGCCGGGTCGGGAAGTATTCTCATAGGCGGGGACACACACGGGTACCTGGTGGCTCTTGTACTTGTTTGGGTGGGTCTTGGTGCTGAAGACACTACAGACTCTAGTGGCTGTTAAGTGGCTTTGTGACAGACTACTCCTCTTGCAGAGTGCAATCTCACACACCCAAGAGCCTGGCCTAGCAGTTCCAAAGTGATGATAAAAATGCTGATCAGAACTTCAGTTTCAACATTTCTCAGTTCAAAAATAATCTAAATATGCTGTATATATGTATTTATGCATGCCTACATTGTTAATCCATTATGTTGTCTTGTGTACTACCTCAAAATTCTGTAATTGCTTCATTTTGTACAAGTTATTCTTATGTGCCAGGATTTCATAACTCACTGGATGACATTTTTGCCTGATTTGTCAAGAAGGGCATGGTATTAATAACAGTTATCTCTTCTTTGTTATCTGATAGAGTATCTTAATGAAGGAAAATAAAATAATTCATTTGACTTTCATATATTTTCACTGTTGAAAAATAAAATGTTGATCTTTTGAAGATGATGACTACATCTTTCATATGTAAAACAATAAAAATTGTTGTAATTTTAGCTTCTTTTGCTATATAGTAGCTAGATAAGAATGTTAGATGTATAAGTACCAGGTTATCTCATGGGATATTAGCATTTTTGAGTTGTTTTCTGTCTCAAAAGACAAAGATTTATAGTATTTGAGCAGTTCTAATAGGTGGTAATATGAACGATAACTAAAAGAGCCATGGAGCTGACATGTGGAGTTTAGAAAACAATGAAATCCAGACTGGTTGAATTGAGGACTTAAAAGTGGAAGACTATTTCTTTCTTTAACTAGTAAAACTTAGGCTAGAATTTTTTCAATGAGATGCAATGACATCGTTAAAGACAAATAGATTTTCTGACTCTGTAAGTAATGCTGTTACATTGTAATGAAAATGCAGGAGGTGTTCCCTATGAAGCACAGCACTAATATTTCATGTATAACCAATATGGAAGTGATTAAATTGCTTTACAAGCAAAGGTTGGTAGCATGGTAACAAGAAATATTGCAAGCCAATACTGCCTCTATCTGAAGATGTATTGTTTTGTGCTAATAAAATATGGTAATAACCTTGCCCACCTTTAGAGGAGAACCTCAACTATAGCTCTCTGGAGTTATTCTTCAAACAATATAATTATTCTGCCTAAATAATTTTTATGCAAACAACAGTTACAATAAACAGAACCATAAGAATGAAATGACCATATTAAATGTTAACAAATGCACAAAAGGTAGGCTAATATATAAGTATGAAGATAGAAATAAAATATTTTTTTCAAATTAAAAGTAGTTGATTGCCAAGTCGGTTTCACATTAACATCCTTATGCAAAGCCCACTGGACTAAGTAAAAGTGATCTCTAGCACCTCAGTTAAATTCAGTCTTGAATTTACCCTCTTCCGTAACACTGAAAAGCCAGGACTTCCCTGAATTTCAGTGAATCCAGTTTTCAGGGCTTAGGTAGCTTCAGTGTATTTAACAGTTTTCTCTTGAACAAAGTGTAGCAAAGATTTGTACTTTCCTCTTCCACAAAAGCTGTAGCCTGGGGCTTCATCACAATAGTATTCGTATTGAATTTGCTCTTTTAGTATTTGTTTACTGTCAGGAACACCTTGCTCGATTTTTGTACTATATTTGTTCTGGAAATAATGAGAGAGAGAAAAAAGTGAAAACTGTGTGAGTTTGAGTGAGAAACTGGCAATACAGTTAATATTAAAGTTGACATGCATTTTAAAGTTTTAAAGGAGATTTGAAATAAAATGGTATGCTTTGTTTTATAAGGATGGTTTGAGCACTGCTAGAAAGCTTATATATTATTTTTTGGTTTTTTCTGAGTGTAAAGTTTGCAAAACTGTTTTTATTTTTTTCTTTTCTGATCCAGCTAGATTTTCATACATAGGAAGGTGTGCCACATATATATGATCTCTGTTCTTTTCAAATATGTAACTCTTTCATCATTTGGGGCGTTCATATAACCCAGTTATTTCTTGTTATGAGGAAATTCAGAACTGTACTAAGAGCTGTTACCTACAGATTTTTGTGCCCGTTAGCTTAAAAGGGAAACAGCTTGCCCCTCTTCTTGCTATACTACGTAGTGGTATGACACTAGTTCTTGTAATTAGGTCATTAAGACATATACAGAAGACCTGACTTGGCAGACGTAAATTACATAAATGTCACAGAAAAGTCAATAGGATGTTTGTTCATGAAATGAGAATCTCACTGAACAAAAGACAGTGCTACTGCTACTACTACTACAACTTTGCATCAAGGTTGAATTCATAACACTGTACCAGCTATACCACATTGAACTCTGATGGAAATGCAGTTTGAACTCCGATGTTTACTCAATATGGAAGTGATGAATACGTGGCTCTAATAGAAATGCCATTTTTTGTGCAAGGTAGTTACCCAGTGACTAAAGATGAGTACTTCAGTTCAGGAATTGGGCATGTCAGTTAGCACTGTTCTAACTAGGATTTATTTCAATGGCATTTTATTAAATATACCAATTTCTGTATAGTATTTGACTTCAGGTGGTGGTGACACAAGACTTCTTAGAAAATGCATTTCTGCTTCACCGTGTGAGATGCTGTCCAGGGCCCTGTTCTAGGGTCATGTCAAAACTTGGCATAAACTTGTATGTGAATTTCATTTACACTTTTTCAGGGTCAGTTTCACTAACCTGATCTGAAGATGCCTGAAGTGTAGTCATACAGCACATGCTTTGCTTTTTATCAGAGAGGTATCAGTCAACAAAGTGGGGGTGGTTGTTGTCCTGTTCAACTGAAAGGACAGATTTCAGTCCCTTTAGAGTTCCCAAGAGAGAATTTCCTGAAGGGAAAGGATAAGGCTGTCCTGCTTTTGCTATTTTCTGTGGCTAGCTAACAGGTACTGTTTGCTCTTCTATCCTGGAGCTGCTTTCTGACCGTGCACAGGACTGCATGCCAGTGGAGGCTGATGTAGATCAGTACAAAAATAGCAAACTAGCCTCTGCCTAAATATGCTAACCTGACCAGCCCCATAACATCGGACTTGACGGCTTGACTTTCATTGGGGAAGTTAACTGTCTGCTGTAACACCCTCACCCTGGCAGAGAGGGGGAAATTCCTAAATTTTGGTGGAGGGTTCTGTTCATTTGTGAAGTATTGATGAGCTGTTATTATTCTGGTATTACCTTTAAAATATTTTACGGTGTGTTAAAATGAATAACAATGTCACAGCAGCCATGTCTTATTCACGAGGTGTGATGCATGAGCATGAGGCTAGTTGTTTTTAAACAAGAACTAATTTCTGGCTTTCCCCAGATATTAACTAAGTTCACTTAAATAGATTTTGGATGACACAAGAAGCAACAGTCTACTTAAAAGCTTAGAGTTCTTTGAAAATACATGTAATTCTATTCAGTATGTGAATGAAGTCCAACCAAAAGACTTTGGCGTTCCACAAAATAAATCCAGGGTCTTCACTCTTGCCAGCATGCGGGAAGTTACATTTTCCATCTAAAATGGATTTCTAGCTCATGATTATAACTCTTTTATAAATGGGTAGTTTTTATTGGGAAGATATTTCTTGGTTTGGAAAAATACTTTTTTTCCTTAGTGCTAAAATCATTGAGGTGGGAGGTTTGCAAGAGAAACTTCAGTATCAGAACCCAAACGAGGCAAAGGGCTAAAAATGCATCTTAAGGACCATTAGTCAGAACAATTTGAGCTGACAGTAGCCAAGATTGTGTTATATATGAAGTTCATCAAATAGAAAGTTGGTTTCTTTAGCTGGAAAAAATGCCTAAAGGGGTACATTTTTGCTGCGGTTGCTAGGGAGCAGCTTATACTGTATCTGTGGGATATAATGGGAGTCGTGTAAAATGCACTATGCTGATAATTTACCTCAGAGTGGTTAGAGCTGAATATTACAGTCACAGAGCACATCTCATTGTACAAAAAATGAAGATGAGATGGATGTTCTTAGTAATGTTAGGTGACAGAGGCACTGTGGTATACCAGGCACAGTACACGTGTCAGTAGGCTGACAGGAGCATGTCAGTCCTACATGATCCTTAGGTGGGGCTGTGATTAAGTGAGCAAAAAATTAATACATTGGCCAGATGGGAGGAATGAACATAGCAGAGGAGAAGAAGGAAAACCTGTGTTTTGATGTATTTGACAGATCTTTGGAATGAACAAAGCCCTGAGAATCCAAAATAGTGTAGTCTTTTTTTAAGACCAGCTCACTTGACTGGAAGTCTGTGCTACCAGTAGTATGTTGTTTAACAAAATGAGGATGGGTAAATCGGGGGGGAATCTGACTAACCGTGCTCCAAAGTGAAAACGCTCCACTGCATTTGGAAACAGAGCTGCTTAGCTATGAAATGTCAACACCTCTAATATAAACCTCTATAATTACTTGGTTATAGGACTTTGTAGTTTTATTTCAGAATCCATCAAATTGGAATTATTTTGGTTGAAAACACAGCTTTAACAGTTCAATAGTATTAAAACTGTAAATGCAATACATAAATTATACAGCTATAACACTGGTTTCTTGTTTTTATAGCATTAAGCATTTCCAAAAATTATCAAAATATTGCTATAGATTTCCATTTTAATATAATAGTTAAAATCTCACCAATATTTTCTCCTTACTGCATCAATACAGCGATACGGTCTTGAAGTTAACTGCTTCACTCATTTGAGCACTGGTGCAAGTTTGTCTCACATACTGTACACAGAGACTGAGCGTGTTTTCCTCAGCAATTACTGCATTTGCTCAAAGTGATTTAGAAAATCAAAAATGTTAGGAATACTCTTTAATTAGATGATTAAAGAACCCAGCAAGTAGTGTGATGTTCAGATAAAACAAAAGGTATTCCGTAGCATTTTTAGACCATGGTAGAATTCAGATAGGACGCAAGTTGTACTGTGCAGTTAAAGTGCCACAAAAGGGTTTGCAGTTTCTTGAAATACTGCATGGCATATATTTATAGTTTTCAAGCAATTTTATCTTTCCAGGCTCAGCTGCCTCACCTTGAAAGATGCTTTCAATAAGCAATCTCACAGTAAGCTGTCTGAAAACATGATGTTATTCCTAACAATTTGAAACCCACTGGACTTGGCCTTCACAAAACTTTGTGATCAGATACTATCAAAATGCAGCTGAAGTTAATGAAGTTATGTACACTAGATACACTAGCCACACTAGCCAAAGATTAAAAAAAAGCCCTTTCATAATCTGCTTTTGCAGATTATTGACTTTTCCTACCTTTTCTAAATGTTAGAGGGTTTTCTTTCTTCTCTAATCAACCTTTAGGAATTTGACTCTTTCAACGGTTTAGCTCCTGTAATTTTTTCACAAAGGTCCAACTTTTTTTTTTTCCCAAAGCCATCCTTTGGTATTGAGGAAACATCTCAAATTGATTCCAAAGGCTCTGTTCACAGTACAGTCTTTAAGTGATGCCTCCTTTTGAATAGATTTTGTTACCCATGCATTGTTCTGAGAAGCAGTTTCTAATTTCTGAAATGCTCCTTTTTAAGTAAAATACAAGAACTTTTTTCTGTAGGTTTTATATTTTTTTATGATTGATTTCTCTGTGGATTGTATTATTATAAGCTTTAATTAATATTACATTCTATACATAAATATTCACATGTTTTTCATTTAGCTGTTTGGGTTTGCTTTTGTGAATGAAGCACGTAAAACTAATAATTCAAAAGAAAACAGGACTAGACATTGTAATTGCTGTTATATATAGTTGTCTGCTATCCCACTTAGGTTCTACTTCACTTTTGAAATAGCATAATGCATTTCTGTTAGTAACACAAAGAAGAATATTTTGTAAAGAAACAGTCTGACATCTGGAAAATTTTTTAATCTATCTCTTAAAATACAAAGTACATAATTTCTATTCCTTGTTTCCTTCTATTCAATTTAAGTGTTCAGACTTGGACAATGAGCATGAGAAACACCAAGAACAGTCAAATACTTTTGTTTTCCTTAGTACAGTGAAAATATCTACCTGTTTTTTAAAAATGTCTACTGTTGCAAATCTCCCGGAGATAACTTTTTTCAGTTGAAATGTTTAGTACTTACAACAAGATTATTGGGATTTTTTTACCAGTAATGATCCTAATACCCACATAGACAGTTTCTAAAATAACCTTGAAAGTCTGTATAGAAGCCACCTAGGACTAAGAGTTTGTTATGCATTCTTTGTGAAGCATTAGAGCAGTAAGAAAATCATTAATTGTAGTTGATTTCATAGTCTGGCATTTTTCAAGTCTTTTTTCTTGCCCCAGATAATGCCTATTTTATTTAATAGAGCAGATTGGAAGTTGTGCCTCTGCTGCAACTTTTTTGTATTAGATTTATAGTTTGCTTTCCAACTAACTTAACTCTGTGGAAAGGACAGTTGCTTTGGGGTTTCATTTACAAAACCGAAGCAGAAGATTTGATGCAAAGTACTGAATCCAAATAGCTAACATCTTATGGGAGGAAGGGGCAAAAGTTGGAAAATAAATCTAGAACTGGAATATAAATGTTTAAATGGGATGTGATTTGCCCATTCTGCATACCAGTGCTCTCTGGATCTCTTAGCCACAAATTAAAACCTAATTTTTTCTGAAGTCCAACTCTAATTTCTTAGCACCTTTTTGTAAAACTAGTCAAAATTTTGTTCTATCTTGTTTAAAAACAACCCTTTCAATCTGCAAATGCCACCTGAGTTGTCAAATATTCCCAGAGACCATACTCAATCTTACATAATGAAAGAATATTTTTCTTTTATGTCTGTTGTCGTGATTTAAACCCAGTGAGCAACCAAATGTCACACAGCTGCTCACTCACTCCTCCACCAGAGGGATCAGGAAGAGAATCAGAAGAGTGAAAGCTAGAAAACTCATGGGTTGAGGTAAAGGCAGGTCAGTAGGTAAAGGAAAAGCTGTGCACACAAGCAAACCGAGCAAGGCACTCATCCACCAGTTCCCATGGGCAGGTAGGTGTTCAGCCATCTCCAGGACAGCCAGGGCTCCACCACATGTAGCTGTGACTTGGGAAAACGCATGCCATGATTCCAATTGTCCACCCTCTTCCTCCTTCTTCCCCCTCTTTATATGCTGAACATGCTGCCATATGGTCTGGGATGTCCCTTTGGTCGGTTGGGGTCACCTGTCCCAGCTGTGTCCTCCCTCCCAACCTCCCAGGCACCCCCAGCCCCCTCGCCAGTGTGGCCGTACAAGGAGCAGAAGGGACCTTGGTGCTGTGCAAGCCCTGCTCAGCAATAACAAAAACATCTCTGTAGTATCAACCCTGTACTCAGCACAAATCCAAAGTACAGCCCTCTACCAGCCACTGTGAAGAAAATTTAATTCCTCCTCAGCCAAAACCAGTACAGTCTGTGAAGGAAGATGTGATTTTTAAGTAAATATCTCTCCATGAGGGTCATTCATAGAGATTGCAGTTAATTGATATTTTGCTGGAGTTACTCTTGGTAGTTCCATTCACTGAAGTCTGTTACAGCAACATAGTTCAGTTTGTGAGACAGCCATATACCATTGCAAAATAGTTATATTAGAGCCATTCCAATAATCATGTTAGAGCCATTCCACCATTATTGATAGAATTTGTAATTTTTACTGTCAAGAAAAAACATTTTTAAAGGGAGGGAAATATCTTCTAGTAAGATGTATTTTCACAGACTTTGACAATACTCTGGTTGATTTCTTAGGTCAACTGAGAATTCAAGGTTTCATCACAAATAAAAATTTGTAAAGTCAACATGATTAGTGATGTCTTGCTACTGTCTGCAAATGTCTTTGCACTTCCAGTACTTCTTCATTTTTAAATACTACTACAGAGGAAAACCATATAGCAATAGTAGTGGGTTCTAATTTTATCAGTCATGATACTTCTTGTTGATTTTGTTGGAAAGAAAATTAAGTAGGCTTTGGCACTGAGCTGTTAAAGCTCAGATATTTAGAGGAGGCAAAGTGAACATCTGTGAAATCTCTATTTCCAGAGCAGCAGTCACCCAAAAAGTGTAGGCACTTATATGCAAATCCTGAGCCCTCTCAGGAAAACATTCAGGAATTTGAGGTGTGGCGTAGGGAAAATACTGGAATGCTGCTTCTGCTCCTTTAATAAATATCTACAGATACTGTGTCTGAGCTGTCTAAATTGCTGTGTCCAAGCAGAGGCTAGCATTCATTTAGTTTGGTTGGTTTACACCACATACATACAATTCTTAAATGTTCAGAGGGAGCAATTGTGTGACTAGTAGAGTAATTCAAAGCCATAATTTCAAGGTGAAATGATGACACCTTTAGTGACATATATTCTGTAGTCTTAATGCTACATTGTTTCTGATGGATCTTGTGTTCCTGATATGTCATGTTCCTGATATCTTAGCTAGATAGTACCTGCATGTTTACAAAAGGCTGAATGAACTTTGGGCTGCTCACAGACAGGGACTGTGGGAGGGACGATTCTTCCCTGCTGTTTTGTGTTGGAATCACAAGCCAGGGCTGGAAGCTGTTTCAAGGTGACAGCACTGTAGCTACTCAAGGGTGTAGGCTAAGGCAGCATACCTCTGCATGGTAATGTTGGTACAGTATGTGTTTAGACATACATTAAAAAGTTTGGCCTTGCTGTGCAGAAGTGACCCAGAGATTCTGAACAGTAGTGAATCATCTCATTCTGCCATTACACCCTTAATTTTCACTGCAGTGTTTACCCCAGCATTTCCACCCAGCTCTGGGATGGTTCTAAATTGGTTATTCAAGTTGTAAGGAAAAGAAAAGGATCTAGAGCAGTGAGACAAAATAGAATCTACAGTGAATCACCGCCAAGGTCTAACAATCCAGTTCCTCCTAATAACGACTCCACTATTGCTGCTCAGCAAGCAAATACTAGATTTCAAACAGTAGTTTTGACTCATTAAATTCCCTTAGTCCCACCCAAAGCTCTATTTTCTGAGAGAAAAGGTGCTCCTACAGTGTAGTTCATATAAGTTAGATAATCCTACCAAATGGCTGGATTGTGCAAGAAAGACCAGGTTGTCTCCAGCTGTCCGAAGATGGAGGTGAGGTTGGACAAAGCAGGTAGCTGCATTTCAGTCAATGAAGAAGAATTCGAGGTGAATTGTGTTAAAGCTGACTAGTGTCAGTCTGCCCAAGCAGTTATCACCTGTTCCTCCCTACCCACAGATCAGCTACTCTTTCCAGAGCCACAAACCTATGTAGGAAAGTCTTTCAATGACAATTATACTAAGCAGAGACTGACCAATAAGCAATTTCCTTCAGCTTGCTGCATTGTGGCATCAAGTTTTAAGCCATGGTTGACCCCAGCTTCCAGCTCTAAGAATGGTGAATCAGGCATGAATTAAGTTCTGTTGCCAAGATCTCCTTAATGCAACTTTTAAATGTAAATAAAGTTGCAGCAGTTGCACTGCAGGTGGGCTGTGTTATGATAGTGTCCTTTGGTAGGTGTCATGGAGTCTCCTTCTCTGGAGATACTCACAACTTCCCTGGAAGTGATCCTGTGCAACCTGCTCTTTGTGAACCTGCTTTGGCAGGAGGCTTTGACTAGATGGTCCCTTCCAACCTCAACGATTCTGACATTCTGCATTCCTCTGGGAATGAAGCTGAGAACTCTGATTGTTAGGGTTTTTTTAACTGAAGAAGGTACCTAAATCAGCAACACTATCTTCTTAATTTAGCAGTTGCTTTTAAAAGGCAAATAAGAAGATCCACCGAGGAACTACATCCTTGGTTATTCTTGCAGATTCTGGAGATGCTGAACAGGCATCACATGTTCCATGTGGGTTATGCTTGTTTAGTGCAGACTTGGTTCTGTTGTTTGTTGTTGGGGTTTTTTTAACTGCCAACTAATCTTGAGGAAACTTGTGATCAGCAATTCCTTGATGATAAATGAAGGAAGTAAACAACTAAGAGCTTCTTGGCTGCTTTTCTGAAGTATGGGACCACTCAGATTGATAGCATCCACAAAACAGCAGACTCATTTGCACTTTCCTACTCTCCAGCTGATGTGTTTGGTATCATAAGATACAGGGTCAGAATGGAATGCCAGAATTATTCATTCTTTGATGAATGAGACTTTGATGAATAGGAAAGGGGGTTTTGTTCACCTGTTTTCTAAATAGAATGTGAGGCTATGCAAGGATCTTTCAACAGTGCTGTATAGGGGATCTCTTCTATACCTGCATTAGAAAATCCTAAAGGTAAATGACAGATCATCGTTTCCCTTTCCTAGAACAGAAAATTGGCATGGAATAATGAGAGCTTGTAGTCAAAAGAGAAGCCTCTAAAGTCACAAATTTCTCATAAGCATTTGTCAGTAATATAAGGTATGTGTCCTTGTGTCTAGCTCATTTTCCCCAAATATTACAAGGATTTTCTGTGGTCTAATCTGGTATGTTCCACACATTCAAAACAAAACAAAACAGAACAATTGTACTACATATATATTTTATAGTCTTCATGAGTCTGTTTAGATTCACAGCCCTCTAAAATTATGGGGGAAAAAGGTGTATCTGATAAAGATACACCTTTCTGATAATAGCAGTTTAATTAAGGATTGTTTTTCACCAAAATCAGTGGTCCTCCAGAAAATTACATATAATTTAAATTCTAAATCGCTGTTAATACCAATTAAAATTAAGATTACTGTCTGCCACTTGCATTCTTTGTTACATATCTGATGACAGAAAAGATGGGTATGATGGTACAGGCCTCCTCAGCCTTGCTGCCAATCCCTTGTTAACTCAAATAGAAAACTTGGCAGGTGGAGTTGGGCTTCTGACCCTTTGAGAAGGGCATCACCCTTTGACAGAAGAAACTTTCAAACAACAAGTCAAGAAACAGGATTAATAGGTCTGAAAAGCAGTTGTGTGCAGACCGCAGCCAGCACGAGAAAGGTTAAGGTAAGATTCAGACAACCAGTAAAGGCAGAGAAATGAGGAAACAGCAGTGTGGTTATGTGGCTGTTACTTTGTTTACTAGTGCCCACACCTAACTAATTGTTGTGTATAGAAAACTGAAGGAATTAGTGATTAGATTATGTTGGAAACCTCAAAAAAACCCAACCAAACAAAAAAACCCCAACCAAACAAACTAACAAAACCAAAAAATACTAACAAAACCAAAAACTCACTGGGAAAAGTTATTGCTTTCTACCTCTGCATTTAACATGTAAATTATTTTACTGTAATTTTTTTTTTATTTACTCCTGAGCACTGGAGTACTTTGTGTAACACAGGCGTCTTCATACAAAGGGCAAGAAATAGCAGGTGACACCTGGATAAATGTCTGAATTACTCTGTATGATGATATGCATTCAGGGACTGTATAGTGTGTCCAAACCCATTTTTTGCACAGTGTTAAGAGCCTAGTAGACAGAAACTTTAATGGCAATTGGTACCTATAAGAGTTAGAATAATGCAGGCAATAAATAACAAGAATGATCCTGCTCAAGCCAAAGGAAGACTTAGCCTGACTAATTCTAGGGGGGGAAAGAAGTTTCTACTATTTTTTATAATTTTGTTCTTCATATGTATGTCCTGGGCTATCAATCAGCTTTCTTTAACTGAAGCCAGCTGGCAGGTGACACTGCAGTTTATCAACTGCCAGTAAATAAAATGTTATGCTCCAGAAAAATTCAGTTCCCAAATCCTACCCCTAAAAATCAATGAAGTTTCTCCTCCAGCTAAAGCATTTCTTATGAGCATTCATTTTTTAAATGCAGCATTTTTCATCACTTTTCTTAAAAGTACACATAAAAACTAAAACCAGAATAATATTAAAAGCTATGAAAACTGTGGTACTAGAAACAAATATCTTTTTAATTTTCATAAACATTAAACTTTTTTTATTTGGGTTAACAAAGTTATTTAAAAATAGTAAGGATGCAAAGATTTATTATATGAGTCCTTAAAAACTCAAATAATGTTTGGAATTTTGGATATTTATACTACAACCTTACTCTCACTCTCTGTTCCCAAGTTAAACATCACAAGACCGGCTACTCTGTTGTGTAGGATTTTATTGCATTAAGATATATCATAATACACCTAATAATGTTGTCTTTGTCAGTCAGTACCCAGCTGTGGTTTAGTTTGGAATTTCAAACTATAAAGAACTAATTAAGTCCAGCTCAATCTTCATCTTTCCCTTTAAATATTTTGATGCAATCTCATTAGGAAGTGGCAGAGAAGTGTGACCAGTCTAGCCATGGAGACACAGGGGTCTGTGTGCTTTGCATCTGAAGTCTGCATAAGGTGCCAGATTGTGCAAATGCCTTTTTCACCTTCCTTTGTATATCAAAGCCCTATTTAAACTTTCCTAGTGTTGTGGTTATATAGAATTAAACCTCCTGGATTCTTTGTGTCACCTTCTATTTCTGCCAGTGACGTCTGGAGTCTAGTGTGTTGCAGTTTTGGTTTCAAAATAGGCTGCTGTTAACTTTTAGGATATTAACCATTTGATGCACTCCCCTTCTTTCTGATCTTTTCCAGCAGCCTCTAGAACTCTCCCTCAAAGAGGTTCCTACAGCTTGCTCTTGGTGCAAACTGAAGTGTTCAGCCCTTCATGGAATCAATGTGGTCTAATCCATTCATGTAAATATCCCAGAAAAGATTCTGGGACCTTCACTGATGGACACAATATGGTCAGTTGTCCGTTTGCTCTGTATTCAGTGTACAGTGAATCGTGTTCCTAATCCCATGCTCCTCTTCAGAGAAGCCTGTGCTGATCTCTGAGGAAATACCTATTCAGATCCCGTTGCTTCAACCCACCTCTGTGATCAACCACCAGTCTTTTAAGATGAATCTGGATGGAATGTAATCAAAGTTTTACAAAATCAGAAAAATATCCATATGGAATTCTAACAAAGTGATTTGTTGGACAGCTCATGTTCACTAATACATGTTTTAGCTCAAAAAGAAAGTTATGTAATATAGGAAGGAAAAAAGTGTATTTTGTTCATGGTTATGCTAATTATGACTTGAATTTCGAGGGGGTTGTTTGGGGTTTTTTAAACTCAGCTGCTTGCATGCTCATAGATTTTTAGATAGGAATTCTAGTACTCCTCCAACTTTAAAAAGTTATGGGGCATATTTACAATGGGAAAGAATTTCATCTCCCGATCTGGAAGATAAGTCATATGGATAAATATACTTGATCAAAAATGAAAAATAAAATATCTCCAAGAAAAGATGAAATTCAAAGAAACCATCATCAGATAAGATACAGAAGTAATTTCAGATCTATGTATTAAATTTGAGCCAATTCACTAAATTAAAAAGGTTGGAATTGTATTCATGTTATTTCTGACAGTTACATTTTCCTGGTATACAGAAGAACATCAAGAAGGACATTATTCACTGATAAATTTGGTAGTATCTTATTCAATAACTAGAAATATATTGAAGCTCATATTTCTAAGAAGCATTTACAAGGAGATAACTGCTAAAAATTCTGCCCAGTGTGTGGAACAGGCTATTTGGAGTTTTTCGCTAAGGAGAAATACAGAAATATAAGAGAGAACCTGAAAGTCAAGACAACCATTTTCCCAGTTGTTTTTGCTTGTCTGGCAGTAGGATTTATTTTTCTCTCCTGAGTAAGGTTTTACTGGGAATAAAGTACAGCATTTTTTGTGGTCCCACTCAGAAAGCCATCTTCAGGGTCTGAGGTAATCCAGCACTGGCCCTTTTCCCACTCAAGCAGAAGTTGTGTGGTTTTGCCTTGCTCACAGGATGCGGCAGGACTCCCTGCAGCCTTTGGCTGAGTGACCGGCCCTGCCTTGCACAGAGCAGAGACTCCTGTCCTCATACACACCTGCCAATCACCAGCCTGTCTGCTAAATACATCGGCAAACACATTTTCATTTCAAAGCCATGTTTGTCACTGAAAGTCTTTGAATTTTGTGGTAGCTAATTGTTGGGACAAATGAACTTGCTGTTGGGAACAAATGATGTTCCAGCACCTCTGCAAACAAAACGAAGTAACACTGCGGTGTGTTTGGGTAAATTCAGGACACCAAGCTGAAGCTCTGTCTGGTTCTAGGTAGCATCTGAGAATAAGGATTCCTTAGTTCTTTAGCTTTCTAAAAAATTATTTGCCTACATTAGAAGAAGGAAAAGCTACCAGGAAAACAGACAGTTTTCTGGTTTGAAAGCCTATGGGAGAAGTGAAACTAGTTTGTTTTGCCTTGTCATCTGGATGAAGAAATAAATCATGTAATGCCTTCATGAAAAATAATCATACTTTATTCTTCCCCAAATGGTAATATTGATGCACAGAAATGAGGAAAGCCATATTGCACATGCTCTCTCCTGATACTACATTCGCTTTATTCTAGTGTCCGTGTAAAAGGAATTATTTGCATGTTAACAATAAGCAGAAAGTCAGGACCCTTCTACCAAAAGCACTGCCACAACAACCTTCCTGACATTATTTATGTAGGGAAGGGAGACAGTCAACACCTATTATGTCGTTTTCCTCATCAGCCCCCACCCCAGGTGTGCTGAGGTTTAGTGTCAGAGACATGGAGGCCAGCATTCGGCTGCATTCTTACACTGAGGTGAGAAAGTCCTGACCAAAGCCAGCGCAGTGAAAAATGGGGTAATTTGTAATAAATATGAGATAGATGGTATTGACAATCTGACAGGGCAAATCCTTGTTTGCAGTGGGAATGACTTGCAGTTAGCAGATCAGGTCAGACAGAGGATGTTTCGTATCCAAGTCATCATCAGCTACAAAAAAAGTTACTACTTCCCCCTGGGCAGTTGGTCTTGTCATTCACTCCTGTCTTTACCATTTTTTCCTGATACAAACCTGACCTTTTTTTTTTTTTGAAGCCTCTATGCTAACTATACACCTCTGTACCCTGGGCAAAGAAGGTAAAAGGGGGAAATACGGGCTTCCATTATGTAAGCAAACATTTAAATACCTAAACGAAGCAGCCAGTTCCTTAGTTTGCTCTTAAGGTATTCTGGTAAGTAAATATTTTATTCTTGATTGTATTCACAGACATTTTGCCAAGGAAGGTTCTGCATTAAAATCTAGAAGACTTATATCACCTGCCAGAATTTACCCTTGGTTTACTTTTATGCTGTTCCAGAATCATCCCATCCATCACAAATTTACTCCAGGTCACTGATCTCAGGTGAAAGTCAGGCTGTTACACTGAGTAGGGAAGACAACTGCTTGTGTTTGCACACCCCAAGGATATTCTTCTCAGAGGAGGCATGGAAGAAGCTCATAGATTTCTTGGCATTAATTTCTAAAAAAGACATGAAATTTTGATGCTCCTTTTTAGCTCTCAATTGTCTAGCTAAAGCAGCGTGGTGCTGTTTGAGCCTCTCCAGTATCACTTAAGATGATCCTCTCCAGATCTGCAGTGAAATGCCATAACCTCTTTGAGTATGTAACAACCCAACTCTCTGTATTAATTACATAAAAATGTCACCCTTTTTACTCTACTCTTACCAAACTATCACCTGATTCATGTGAAGGAAACATTTCTATACCTTTTAATTCCAGTTATACTCTGAAGAGTGAAGCATGGCAGAACTTCAGTTCAGTCTTCCTTTTTTTCTCCCTGAAAGCACCAATGAGCATGTAGAGAACACAGGGAGATAGTGGAAGTCCTTACTGTACCTTTAATCTACTGTAAGAATCCTCTTCTTATTAATAATACAGGTGAAAGAATGAGCTTCAATGGACTGATTGGTTCCAGGTGCTCTAACTATATGCCTTGAATGATAACAATGAAAGCAGAGTTTTTAGAGATAGGAGTAAGAAAAGAATGTGTTTAATATGTACTTCTAGAAATAACTTCATACCCATTCATTTTATGGGCACTAATCTAACCACACATTTTTAGTACATATTCAGGTTTTGCACTAATTCAGGATTTTGCCAAAGCACCCCTGTTGTGCCTTTGTCAAGCAGAATTTGAATAAAATGCCTGAGTAAAAAGTAGAAGACTAAGGAAGAAATCAAGCCATAAAAAAAATAAAATGCACATCATATTTTAACAAGTATATAACCTATTGCACTGTGAAACAAAAGGAAAGCTCAGTGATTTTCCAGTGTACTCACTTGGCACTCAACCCTCATCTGTGGGATCCTCATCTGTGTCACTTCCTATAATAGTGAATTCAAATAAATTCATTTTCGGTTTTCATTGTTTGCTGTGCTCTCTCTCCTTCTGCTTGTTTATTGTTACTGACTTTTGTGAGCCTCTGATGAGTTTTCGTGAAAAAGCCAGTGTACATTCAGCCTTCTAATCTTTTGAAATAGGGAATAGATTACTAGAAAGAATGGGAATATTATAAAATATAAATTGATATAGCTGGAAATTAGTTTGTTCTGAGTTGTGTCCTATTATCAACTGGATTTTGCACAATGCAAATCAAAACACATGGAAATAAAAGTACAAAAGACAAATTAAATTCTTTTCAACTTCTCTTTAATAAGTGTTTCATTCCTAGTAGAGAACCAGAGCATCTTCCCTTCATAAGTATAAACAGAAAGCAATAAAAGTGAGTTTGAGATTGAATGAGGATCCTGGTAAATGAAGCTGGCACCAGAGGGATGGAGGGTAGGAGTGCACAGGAGGGTAACAACTCTAGGAAACTGTGTGTGTGTGTGTGTGTGTGTGTGTGTACATGCATGTACTCTCCTCTGAAGGGAGGAGAGAGAGAAACAGGAGAGGGTGGCAAGAGATCATTAAAAGACTGAAGAAAAACAAGTGTCTAGAGAATAGAATTAAGAAAAACTCAGCAAGGAGGTTAAGAATGAAGCATGGAGGTGTTGGGGCGTAAACAGACTGCTGATACTCAGCAGGCAAGAGCTGTGCATCTGTGATGAGACCAAGGAGGAAACAAGGAAGTGGGCAGGTAGCCTGTAAAAGCAGGTTATTTTTGAAAAGGACAAAAGTCAGGATTTGCAAGCTGAGTCAGCATTATCACTTATTTAAATATACACTCCTAAAGATCCCAGAAACCTGACATAAAGCTTTTAACTTTCCTGTTGTATCAATATAATCAATAACTCAAACTTCTAAATGTCTGTTTCACAATCAGCATTTCAGCTGAACCAAAGTGAGCCCTGCAGGCATGTAAGCAATATGGTTGACTTTCACAGTACAAATGTTTTATACTTGCATACTTTTATTGATCACTGTTTATGGTCCTAACACTATTCATGGTAGATGTATGCTTCTGGATAGTAGCTTTGTTAGCTAGAACTGATGCAAACATTGACAACCTATTCTGTCCTTTTTATGTTTTGTTTCTTTAGTAAGAACATAGTAATATCTGCTAAGGAGGGAATCTATAGCACATTTGTCAGAGAAATAATTTGACATGGCCACTCAACTCTTTCAGTGGCTTTATTTGCACCACAACATAAAAACACAATATAGTATTTTGTTGGGCAGAATAAATAAGTGCAATTCAATAATTCAGAAGCTGAGCACAGGCTGAGGTAGGACACTGTACTTGTGCACTGCTGGAGAGAGCAATGGGGCCCCAAAGCATCTCCTGTGTGCACCATGGACCCCTGAGTCATCACCAGTCCTGTCTGCCTCATGCTACCACTGCTGTATTACTGCCAGACATGAGCAGGCTCTGTGCTGGCTGCATTTGTGCCTTTGCCTTCTCATTCCAGGGCTGGACTATTTGCATCAGTACTGTATGAAACTTGTAAGAAATCACTGAGGTGTACAGAATATAAAGACCTCACAACAGTGTATTAAAACAAATGACTGTATCACTAAATCCTCATCTGAGATTTTGAAGACATAGAACCCACTTATTTCTCTAGGCCTCAGGACTTTTATGAGTTAAACTTACATAATCTGACAATATGCAGCATTTGTAGAGTTGCAGCTGGCTTTTCATAGGTATTCTCCAAATAAAAACTGTTTTATGTGCTGAGAATCCTGAGATGGAGCTGTTGAGAGTAATTAGGAAATATAACCTTCCCCAGGAGTGATATGCTTTTGGAAACAGATTTTGAATCCTTTTTGTTATGAAGATAACTTACTGTTTAAAGAGAACTGTACCGTTTCTCATGTTTGCATAATTATACCTTTATCTTGCCAGCTCACTGTGGAAAGCATCATAATGGAAGATGAGAAAGTGTTATAAGGGTGATGGAAATATTTTTATACAGAAAAATCAGTGGCAGTCCTCTGCTATTGTTTTAAAATATCTGTCAAGATGTATAGAAAAATGCTCTTGTAACTTGTAATTTTAATTTTGTTACAGTCAGTATAATGCTTCTTTCATATTAACATACAACTGGTACCTCAAGTGAACACTGAGGTCATGAAAGAAGGAACCACAACCATGGCAAACTTGAGTATCCTAGTAGTAGTGTTTTCCTCTATTATTCACTGAGTCATCTTTGGTTCACATACAACGTGCAGGGTTTAGAACACATTTTCTGAACTTGGAGTTCAGAAGAATTTCCAAAGGCTTCCTGAGTACAATGTAGCTTTTTGCAATGAAAGCAGCAAAATTGCCTACTCATTGTAAGGCTACAAAAGGCACAGAGATGGATGACTTTGGATCAGTGATACAGTTTTTTATGTTACTGTTTTAGTGATAAAGCAGAGAAGGAGGAGGGAAATCATGACTCAGTGCCAGTATATGACCAAATTATGCAGACACATCCTAAAAGAATTAATTAAAAAACTGGACACATGTCAAAGGACATTGAAGAAGTTCATCTTCAAAAGATTTTAACAAGTTCACTCCTGAGAACAATCTTGAGGCAACCTATTCTCAATTGCAAACCTTACTGAGGTCTATTAAAATCATGAAAAAGACTCCCTTTGACCTGGATGATTGATCAATTAAGTTTTTCTCTGTGTAATGCCAGATCACTCACCTAGCAAAGCTGACCTTTTTATGAGAGTCTCATGCTGAGATCAGCACAGGCTGGCCAGCAGGGAGAAACACAACAGAAGAAAAAAATAACTGGAATGTGATTAAAATTTGTGATGCAAATTGATCACATAATTCACAGATCATAAGAAATGCTACATCATACAGCAGACTGCTAGAAAGTGACCAGACACTCATGAGTTCTTTTTACATCAGTGTTTTGACAGTGGAACAGTCTTGTTGAGTCTCTTAACACCTTAAACCATATTGGAAGGCAATCAAGTCTGACTGAGAACTCAAATTCCCATAGGAAACAGCATACAGATAAACCTAACAGATTAAGATACCCATTCAGTGAAGTAAAGGTCAAGTACCACTGAGAAAAGAGAAAAACCGACTGCACACTGTGCTTACATTAGGCTTAAATTATAAAGCAAACCCTTTGTCAAAAGTTTATTCTAGTATTCTCAAAAAATAACTTAATAGTACTGTTTAGATGATTTCATTAATCTTTTAAGAAATCAAAATATTTATCATACTGAACTCACTTGAACTGAATAAATTTGGTCTAAAGAGAGTTATTTAAAGAGAGAGAATATTTTATCTCTGCTAGTAGTATCAGTATATGTGAAAAAGCCAAACAGTTCTGTCACGGACCAGGATGGTGGTTAAGAAATGGAAAACATCTCTTCTGGCAGGTTCACTATTCGCTTCTGACACCTGGCTGGTCCAATATTGAGCACTTAAATTTGTGGCACATGACAGTCTGAAGAATAAGGCATTATGCTTGCATAATGCCTTTTGAATTCTTCACAGCTGACTTGTACAATATTTTCATTTCTTACTAAAGGATTTCTTTCAGAAAGTTTTCTTATAAATGCTTGGTTGTACAAGGATAGTCACTCATTCGTCATGCCTGTAAAAAGTATATGAAGTCTACCTAAGAAGCTTTTTGGGTTTGGCACAAGACTAGGTTGTTTTGGTTTTCCGTTGTGTTTGCTGGGTAATTTAAACCACAAATGGAAAGTTGGTTTGCTTGCATATTGTTTGTAGCAAAGGCTGACAATCTACTAAAGTTTTCTGGCACTGAAACTGAATAGTCTACTGTTAGTAAGAAAACACTCTCCCAGGTACTGAAAGAACAGTAGAAATCTGCATTTTTCAAATGGCAGTCAACAGATGAAACAGGTAGTCTCCTTCTACAACCCTATATTTATTCTTTTCTCCATATTGCAGTTGCCTTTAAAATGCTAGAATTGTACAAAATTGTTCACACAGCCCCTACTTGAAACAAGCTTCCTTATTTACAACTTACTTACTCACACACTATACAAACACACAATTGCAGAAATCCCAGAACTGTTTTTGCCTGTTCCATACCCTGTGTCCAGAAGCTTTGTTTTACTAGCTCTAATGAAAACTAACCTGCATGTGTTTGTCCGTAGATTAGCAAACCTTTACCAAAATTAAATACTCAAAGATGATACACACCCCATTATTTGGAAGTGCAAGAATATTATGTAATATTACAAAACTGTTTGGCTTTAGTGCAACAGTGAAATAGCTTGATACTAAGAACCATATAATATTTGCATCTCCATTTAACCTTGATTCTCTTTCTGTTTGCTGAGTGCTGAAAAAGTAAAGCTAGTTTCTTTTCGTTTTATTCTGTGTACCTACCTTATGGGACTCACTGCAGATTTTGGGGGGGAAAAACTTCTGTGCTTCAAGAAGCAATCTCATTGGAATTAAAGTAATTTTAGTAATGGCCAAGATTTTCAAAGATTTCTACAGTTCTCTAATTTGTCCTGCTTGAGAAAGGCAGAATTCACAGGCTCCAGAAGCATTAATTAGCTAGTCTAATTAAGGTATTATAAAAATTTACAAATAAATTACTCTTTTTGTGTACGAAGCAATCTTTTTTATACTCTGTTATGCCTACTTGTTAAAAAACCACACACACACTCGCAGTGTAGAAGCATTTTAGTACCTGGGCGTAGACTGAAGTGCATGACAGGCAGAAAATCTGCATTCACCTTGCAGTTTTGGCACTGGTCTCCTTTTGGTGCTGTACAGCACATGCAGCAACTTAGGGCCAAGGACTTGCTCCACTGGCAGTCCAGAAGGGAAAGTCCTGAGAAGAGTTAGAGGGGACCTTTGGCTCTTTGGAGTTTTAAATGAACAGTCAATTTAAAGTCAGTCATGGACTGACTCCATTTGGTTGGATTATTTTCTATCAGAAAAGTTTGAAAACTCTTTACGAGGTACAGGAGAGCTGTACTCAATACAGTGCTCTAATGCCTGGACAAAATTTGTAGCAATAAAGATGGGATATGTAGATGGTCCACATTTAAGATCATTAAAAATTGTTGTGAAATCCTTCTCTTTATCCATTCTGTATTTCAGATTACTGTTCAGAAAGTGAAGGGAGAAAATTAAAAGACAAAAAAAAAGACAAAAAAAGAGACAACTAAATTAGCTGTTTCACAAAGATTACTAAAATGTTGCAATTGCATATAATTATCTGTAACTAGATAGAAAAATATGTGCCACTGGAGATGTAACAAGAAGTTACTTCAGACAGCTGTTCTTTTCTACCAGAACAGGCTGTGCTCAATTATGTAAAATCAGAATAATACAAAAGCATATTTTTATATTTTAAGGCTATGAATTAGCTCTCACAATTTATTGAGATATTCTCTGCATGGCTATGTTGTACTGATCCTTGTGGGAGAAAGTATTTTAAAGAAACTGATAAGAACTAGATTTATTTTTCTTAATTCCATGCTGATTCTTTCCAACCACATTTCAAGTAGGTGGTGCACAAGACCATTGCCATTTACTGTGGTGGTCCAGTGAAGATCTAGATGTGGAGCCATGGTGGAGGAAGAAGGCAAAGCATCTGTGCTGAGACAATGATGTAGCAGCCTAGTAGCAATTTCTGTAGATGTTCCAAGGTAATTTGTAAGAGGGTTCCTGTCTAGTTTCATTTCTTTCTCAGCTTTACATAATGTCTCTGACCTAAAGAGACCAATGAAACCTGTAAGTCTGGACTCGACAAGGCTGATCAGGACAGCCTGCAGGCACTTTGAACCAGTAAAATTCAGTCTTCATAAACACTGATCTCGCTTTGGAGAGAAAGACTGCAAAATCTGATTTGTTCTATAAAACCCATTGTCTCAACCTTGCTCCATATAAAATTGCAATGAGTTTCTCTTCCAGTGGCTTGGCATATTGATCTTTGGACACTGCACTGTACAGGAGCCTGGCATTTTTCTTTTAGAACAAGTTAACAGAGAAATCCTAGCTCACTAATGTGAATTTTCACATTGATTTCTGTAGCACCAGGCCATTTTATAGTGTGAAAAAGTTTTACAGGCTAGAATTACTACTGTTAATTAATACGTGCACATTTATAAAAATAGAACGTGTAATTGATATAATTTTTTTTTTTTTTTGTTACATTTGGTGGCATTTTCTGAAGAGGAAAGTATGATTAAATAGATAAAAAGGTGAATTCTCATTAGTGCACAAGACAAGAAATACTTGTTTGCCATTGATGCTAAAGTTATCAGATTATTTTAAAAAACAAGTTAGAAAAATAAGGAATGAAACCATCTTTAACACAGGAAGAATGAATGACAGTGAGAAGATGAAGAACTGAATATGAATCTAAACTAGGCATAAGGAATGTGATAGATTTTTTAAAATGTGTGGGACATATTTTTTCCATTGTGCCCATACAGAGCTTTCAGTAACCCACAATCAACCCCCATTTAAAGATCAAACATCTTGTCTCTCAAAATAAACAAACCAAAATATAGAGACCGCAAGTCTGTCTTTAAGAAACACAGGCTTGAAGGTGATGTAGCCAAGTATTTTTCATACATAAAACAAATACCAAATCTTTCTAATGCAGATGAAGAAAAAGAAAATGTTTTTTTAAAGCTGAAACATGAGTATTCACTAGGAACTTAAATGTAGTATAAGCAAATCATAAAGCATTTCAGAGTTTCATATCAGTCTTGTAAAATAAATGTTCCTGTAAAGCGCGTGTCAATCTAAAGAAAGAAGAATAGTAGAGAACATTTGTCTTAAGTGCTTCTCAGTGGCACAGAGACAGTAAGTAGTACAGCATCATTTTCAAAGATAAATCTATTTTTCAAAGAAAGTAACAAATGTCTGTATTATTAAATATACTTTTAGGGAAACTTTTTGGGAAAAGTTCTAAATGTATATTGTACACTAATGATCTCATTTTAGAACTGGCAGGGTTTGCACATTCAAGTTTGCTCAACATTGTACAAGTAATTGTACAGAGTAATATTTATAGTGTTTCCAGTAAGGGTAAATAAAAAATTCTGAACCATTAAAATCAAGTAAACACTCCATTATCTGTAACAAAAACAGACTGGAAGAAGCTCTCTTTCCCAGATTGAGGAAGAATTTAGCTCCACTGCCGAAGCTTGGTGTGCCACCTGTGACTGTCTCTCCCAGCACTGCTCAATGTGCACACTGTGCAAACGTGTGGAGCCAGTTCAGGTGCTGCAGCTGGGTCTGCCTGACCCAGGGACACCCTTTGGAACCAGAAGTGTGGCAGCAGGGCATGGCAAGCAAGCCAAAACTGGCTTCAGTTCAGCACACTACCACACAAGTTTTGTCTTGTTTGGCCTGTCCAGAAGCCACGTTCTGGCAGGACTCCAAAGCTGGTATCATCATGCTGGACATGAGCTGGCGTGGTCTATATCAATTTTTTTGCTTTGCTCTTGGTAGCCATAAGCCACACCAAATGAGGCTGCACACAATGCATGCACAATTCTTATTTACAGAGATGTTCAGCAAGTGACTTCGGGGGTATTGTCTAAAGTAAATATTTAGTTCCTCTGAAAGGAGGAACTTACTAGTTCATCATTGAAATAAGCTTCAGAACATGCTAAAAGAAAAAAGCCCCATTCTGCAAAAAGAAAAAAGTCCTGTTCTACATAAACAGAAAGGGGAATTATGCCAGAAAGCAACATCTGAGAATAACCACTGGGAAACTTGCACATCTGAATAGCTGGAATCTTGTCTCAAAAAAAGTTTAACTCCTTTGTGCCAACCTGTTAGTCTTAGGTGACAAGCTGAACAGGCCTAGGAAGTAGGGCATAATACTTTTCTCCACCTGTTTTCAATGCATCATGTGAAATAGAAGACATTACAAAAACTAAACATATAGATAACACCAAAAATTCCTTAAGTCAACTTAATTCTGTTGTTGGTATTTGCTGGCATCACAAGGCACGCATAGATAATATTCCCTGTCTTCAGGGTGGAAAAATTGTACTTAGTGACATCTTTCTCAGATGAATGTAAATTGGCTACATCACTGTCTAGATTAGGCTAGACTAGCACTGATGTTATCTAAGAATAAATTTCTTAAATGCACAGATATTAATTTTGCTGTACTTAATATTAAGTAGCTATTTGCCTTGACTTCTGCTGGTATTTCTGATTATCAGTAGTCACTCCGAAACTCAGAGTGCCTTTGCAAAGCAGTTCCAGTTCTCTTGATGTGAGTAGTATCTTTTGCAACCAACATCATTATTTTGGATTTTTTCTTCTAACCTTTTTTTACTAGGTCACCATCTGTTAAAGCAGCTGCATATTTGGTGTGAAGTAGATAGGCCATTGTTTTTGTATGTAGGAGCAAGCAGCGGTGAGAACTTCATGTCCTGGCTGAGCAAGGAGCTTAGGTGAGCTTGGAGCCAGGGAGGAGTCCCAGCTCCTGAACCACTGCTAGTGCTCCCTGCGACTCTGGGGCAGATTTTGTTATTAGAAGTAATCATAAGCAATAATGAAATATTTACAAATTCATGATTTGAACAGGGACATTACACACAAATAGGCATGCCAGAGTGCTTCCAGTTTGGAAAGTATTAAGATTAATCAAATTAATCTTAATTTGACGTTTGACTTTGCAGTCCTCATTAAATACAGACGATAGATATTTTTCCTTAAAAGTTACCACAGGATTTGTCTTGAGTCTCTTAGAAGAATAAATGCATGGAAGGATCTAGAAAAGTAAAAGAATTCAATGGCTGATGCCAATATGCAGCTTTCTGGAAAAAGCTCAAGTTTAACATATTAGTAAAATACACATACTGAAGGAATGCTTAACTTTTAGCAGATTATTGGGGAAAAAATTGGTGCAAAGCCTGCTGGGAAGGTAGCAGTTCTACCACTGATGCAGAATGTATTGGACGTATTTTCCAGCAAGTGCCCATAAGGGAGACAATAACCAATATATTCCTTGTGCAAATAAGGTGATGGGAAGTGAATTGATTGCTGTTTCTTCATTATATAAAATCATGACTTTTTTGAGAAGATAGCAGTTTGAGGTTTGATGTACGATTGAAAACTATTTTTTGATGTCACGGAACAGCTTGTGATACAGTTGGAAGGGTTTACTTTCTTAAAATATCACAAAATTAAAACCAACAAGCCGTCTCCTCTCCCTCTCTCTGCCCTTCTTTTAACTTGAAATATGTGTGTAGCAGACTTCACCAGCAGTAAACAGCCCTAATGACTTTCTCAATGACCTTGATCAAGTAGACACCCTTACAGCTTTAGATGTCAACCATAAATATGGAGAATGAGTTATCCTTATGCAGAAGTCTGTCTCATCTCTTTTTTGTAGATAAACAAAGTGTATATATTAGAAATCACATTTTCAAAGATATATACATAAAGAAAAATATATATACATTTGTATATATATATAAAAATATATATACATTTGAAAAATTATATACATTTGTATATTATATATTACTAATAGTAGTTAACTTCTAAGCATTTCAGGAAGCCAGCTGGACTCACAGCCCCTCATGATATGCCAACCTACTGTTAATAATAGAAAAAAATGAAGGCTTCCATTTGTGTACAAATTAAGAGGACTTTGCTGCATCTGGCAGTGTTCAAGTGACTGCTGTAAGAGCTATTTGCCTGTGTGTCAAACAAAGACCCTGCAGCAAGGGGACTAAATCTGCTTCAGGCACCTATGGACACATTCAATGCCAAGCCTGGACTTCCTTGTTAGCTGCATTTTTTTCAAACAAACTATCCATTCACATGAATAATCGGTTTTCTTGGTGATATGCCTTTTTCCTTTTAGTAAGATCATCAGAAGAAAGCCTCTTTTTGTTTTAGCTGCTTTTTCAAATCGTTTCAGTTTAGTTCATGACTCCACACAGGCCTATTTCATCTGCAGGATGACAAAAGCTTTCCTGATCACATGAATGTAATTTTCTGTTAATGAGAACTCTTGAGATTTCTAACATGAGCAGCAAATTTACAAAAATGGTTTCTGGTTTGTTTTTTTTTTTAAGATTAATTTCATAGAATACTACTAAATTAGGTCAGGCATAAAACATGCAGGCTCATATCTCTAGAAAGAACATAATTGCTGCCATTCACTAATAAGAATGTATTCTAATAGGATTGAGGTTAAATCTCTAGACATTCCCATTTGCCTCTATTTATAACTACTGCAGTATAGGTGAAATACTGACCATGTGCCTCAGATAAAACTAAGAGGGGATCCTCTAACCAAACTATGCTGAATGTGATTTAAAGAAAAATTTCACCATGCATTTTATAGAGCTACTAAAGAAATATAAAATAATCAATAATGAGATTTATGCTGCTTCTTAATATTATTGATTTTTTTAGTGCAAAGAGTAGGTCATATTAGACACTATATATATTCTAGTTTAATTACTGAAAATGGCCTTTTTCTGCTTTTGAATAGTCAATGCTGCAAAAAGAGAGGGGAAAAGGTATTTTTTCCAAAATGTTATTTTCCTGTGACAGCTTTAATTTTCATTTAGAGTCCTGAGGAATTTATATGGGTTATCTAGTCATAAGTTTTTACTATTGCACATACCTTGCTAAAATTGTGCAAAAAACTTATTTTTTCATAAAAGAAATAGTAGAAGTTCATCATTATTTGCCCAGTAGGCTATGAAGATTTCAGTGCAAATGAACACCTGTATATCGCAGGTGTTATCATAATATCTGTTCATGTTACAGACAAAAATTATGCTTAAAAAACCCCCAGCCCTCATTTGTAATATGTAACTGGTGTTAGATTGATTTTCCTCTGGTAAGATAATATTTAAAATAGGGATTACAAAATTTCATTGACCCTCTGGCATTTTCTTTGCCATCTACAGGGGTGTTTCCTCTGTCTTCAAGTGTAACAGAAGTTGTTTTAATTATTATTTCATTAGTATTAATAGCTTATTCTCTGTAAGATAATTGCAGGATGACTCTTAGGATCACTGATAAGATTTCAGATGTAAAACTGGTGCCATCAGAACAGAGATGGTTTTGACTCTGCTATCAAATTCCTCCATGGAGAGGAAAAGACTACTAGAAAATCAAGATTATTCTGCTGCAAGAAAATTATTTCCCATAATTTAAAAAGCAAAGAGAAATTCCCTCCTTAGGAAATTGTTTTTTCATATAATTTTTTAACTCTAAGATTCATTTAGACATATTTCAGGATGCAGAAAACTTTATGATTGGAGAAAGGCATGTGAAAGAGAAAATAAGTAACAAAAGGCAAAGGTCATGCAGAACAAATCATTAGACTTAGTAACAAAAGTGCTGAATTCCCTTATGCAGGTAGTTCCTCTCAAATAAATTCTCTTCAATTTGATTTTGTGGTGCTGCAGTACTGGGCTAGACTAGGCTAGAGACCATTGGGAAACCCAGTGGGAGCTCTTGAAGATTACTGAGTTACAGTGTTCTGCTTAAGAATATTTGGAGAATATATGTCCAATCTCTATTTTTAAAATCCTGTTTATCAACTCCATATTTCCCAGAGCGAAAGCTGCAGCATCATTCAAGCCTAATAAGTGGTACTGGATTTTGTAAAATTCAATTGTAAACCCTGAAAGTTTAGTGCCACATATTCAGGCCACTGTTCTTTAGGTCTGTCCTTGTACTCATCAAACAAAGAACATTCCAGCAGGCATTGACACAAAACAGGAAATCTCTTCCTGTGACTTTCAACTCATTAAAGGTTTTCCCAGTTGGCAGTACAGGGATAAAAGCTCTTCTAAATGGATTGCAGGGGAGATAGAAATACATGGAAAAAATAGTTATACAGATTAATGAAGAGTAGATGAAATTAATCAATTTTAAAATAGTTGGCAAGCTGAATAAACTTATTAACGTAAATATGCTCTCAAGAGATAGGAGGATCAGAATACAACACAGAACTTGTAAAACAGCCATTTAAATAATATAAGGAAATGCTTGAGAAATTCTAATATTCAATATGTTGTCAACATTTGTGCTCATTTTAAGATGCTAAAATAAATCATTAATGGAGTTCCTGAACATCTTGGAATTAGTTTTGTAAAAGCATGAACATAGTTCCGTGAAATATCTGAAAAATGGGGACAAAGAGAAAATGAAAGCAGCATCAATCTTTCTTCTAAATCCTAAACCTGAACAATGCAGTGCCCTCTGCTATTGTCCATACATTTGCACCAGCTGGTGGTGTTATTCAGATTTGTCCTATGATTCATACACACAGGAAAAACTGTGTATGACAAAGAGATTGTTACTTCTCTTGTAGTTTCCTACTAGGAGACTCGAGGCAAGATGGCATATGTAATCAGTTAACTGTCTTTTGTCAGGGACGTCAACTGAACAAATGGAGGAATTTTTCCATGCTGAATTAAACTATTATTTCCACAAGTGTCTCATACTTACACAAAGGCAGAAAGTGCTGGCAACCATTTGGAACTTTGAAAATGTGGTTTACAAGAAAGTTACCTAGAGTGCTTTGTTGGGAAGTGTTTCATATCTTTGTTCCTCAGTCATCTGTGTTACTTATTCATTATATTTCTACTAAATCTTCTTTACTAGTTATTTCCTAAGAGTCCAGTGAAAGTGTGGACTTCATATCAGTAGGCAAGAACAGTTGCTATTTTGGCTCCTTCATTTTATTTTAGTCTTCTTTTTCTTTGTTTTCATCCTTCAAGTTCTTACCAGAAAATGTTTTAGATCTTTTTAGGTCAACAACAGAAAAATAATATCCCTTATTTGAACAGTTTTGGCTATTCAAATGAGTAAGTGATACTTACACCATAAAAAGATCAGAAGTGGTCTGCATGCTACTCTAAGTATTAACACAGAGCTGAAGTTCTGTGTTTATAAGTTGTAGCAGGGTCCTGCACCTGGGGAGGAATAACTCCACACAACAGCACAGGCTGGGGGCTGCCCTGCTGGGAAGCAGCTCTGCGGAGAAGGACCTGGAGGTGCTGGTGGACAATGAGCTGTCCATGAGCCAGCAGTGTCCTTGTGGTCAAGGCCAATGTTGTCCTGGGGTCCATTAGGAAGAGCATTGCCAGCAGGTCTCCTCGGCCCTGGTGAGGCACATCTGGAGTGCTGTGTCCAGTTCTGGGCTCCTCAGGACCAGAGGAACATGGAGGTTCTGGAGCGGGTCCAGCAAAGGGCTACAAAGGTGAGCAGGGGTCTGGGGCACCTCACTCACAAGGAAGGGCTGAGGGAGCTGGGCCTGTTCAGCCTGGACGAGACTGAGAGGGACCTCATCAATGTCTGAAAGTGTCTGAAGGGAGGGTGTCAGGATGGATCCAAGCCCTGCTTGGCACTGCCCATCAATAAGGCAAGAGGCAGTGGGCAGGAACTGATGCACAGGAAATTCCACCTGAATGTGAGGAAGAACTTTATTGTGAGGGTGACTGCACTGGAACAGATTGCCCAGAGAGGTTGTGGCGTCTCCCTCACTGGAGATACTCAGAAGCCACCTGGACACAATCCACAATCCTAATAACGTGCTCTAGGGCACTCTGCTTGAGCAGGCGGGTTGGACTAGGTGACCTCAGTGGTCCCTTCCAACTTTAACACCAAATACCCCCTCCCCCCGCAATTTAAGACGTTTAAGAACTAAAACATACTGTGCTCTTACACTGCAAAAAGAGGTCCAGTCATATTTGTGAGTGAATAAATAATTCATTATTCAATTAAGTAAGTGGTGTGACTGAACATTCATAGATATTCTGTTACACACAAATTAAGTAAATATAAATTAATCCTTGAGGTAATGTTACCAATATGGCTATGTTTTAGAGTTTCTATGTGAGAAGATAAATTTGCGAGGAAAAGAGCAATGTGAGGTCAAGCTGTGCAAAAGGCAATAAAAACCCTGAGAGAACAAATGAACATTCTCACATCCTGATAAGAAGGAAAGATTTTCATCTTTTTGTTGGCATTTCTTTAAAAATTTCACGGTTGCCTGATAATGAGGTTGTTAATGAATTCAAAATATGATGGTGACAATACTGCTATCTTAAATCAACACACCAACAGTTTAGAGTAGTAAATGAGGAGCTCAGATGCCTTGGAATTATTTGATTACTGAAGTAAGGAAGAAGCAACATTATGTACATCCTTTGACTGTTTAGAAACCTCTTTACATGGATAACTTCATAATCATTTTGAACAGAAAAAATTTGACCTTTTTTCTCTTTCATCCCTTAATGCAATGTATGAAAGAATGAATAGAAAGATTACGTAGGTACACAGTTTTCCTGGTTTGTTTCTCAAGGTTCTTTTTTCTTTTGTTTAGCTTCTTATTTTGACACTAATATTGACTTAATATACAGTGCTCAGTATTCCTTAGTTGTTTCACAGATAACTTGTGTGAAAATCCCAGATCACTCATGGATGACCCAAAGAGGACAGGACACAGATTTAATATTCCAGATCTTTTCAGACCAAAGCCTGAGCTGGTTTAAGAATGAAATGAAATGTGGCACCTTCTGTGAACTGCATGAGAAGTGCAGTTCACAGAAGTAAGGAGGGGTGTGTAAGACCTCTTGCTTTCTTTAGTGTCTCTTTTTTGTGACATATTTCTCCTTCCATAATGAGCATTTACATTTTGAGAAGCCAGAAGTCATTTTCTATAAGCACACACTGGTAGGGAGGTGTGAGCTCCTCTGACATAATTCTGATCCTATTTAAATGACAGTGGTTTGAAGTTCACTGCTACTGTTTTGAATCCTTTAAGGTAAACTGAAGTCAAAGAGAAGGCAGACAAAAAATTCAAAGAGGGGAAAAAAGTGGGAAGGAAAATGATGGGATGCAATAGAGAACTCTCAAGTAAAGCATGGAAAATAGGAAGAGTCAAGAAAAGGGGAGGTAATAAGCTGTTAATGATGACACTCCCAGTTCTCAAGAAATGTGGATACTGGCTGTGTAGGTTATCCTTCCATTCCTATCTGTTCATATAGGTCACCTCCTATGCTGGTCTACCTTTCCTGTACTCAGTAGGACTGAGAAATTTTTGCCTCCTGAGCAAACAGCAAAGTTTTCTATTAAAGACAATGTTGAAATAGTGTATTTTAAAAGAATATATTATATATATGTATGTATAGATATAGATATAGATATATGTGTAAGTATATAGAATCACAGAAACATGTAGGTTGGAAAAGATGTTTAATGTCATTGATTCCAGCCATTAACCTATCACTGCCATGTCCAACACTAAACCATGGCCCCAGGTGCCACATGTCTTTTAAATATCTCCAAGGATAGCGACTGAACCACTCCCCTGGGCAGCCTGTTTCATTGCTTGATAATCTTTCTCGTGAAATTTGTCCCAGTATCCAACCTGAACTTCCTTTGTCCTGTCACTTGTGACTTGGGAGAAGAGACCAACCTCCACTTCGCCACAATCTCCTTTCATGCAGCTGTAGAGAGCGATAAGGTCCCTCCTGAGCCTCCTCTCCTCCAGGCTAAACAGCCCCAGCTCCCTCAGCCACTTCTTGTTAAACTTGCATATATATGTAATGTATTTCGTACAGATAGATGGAGATATATATATATATAATTTAACTGTAATTTTTATATATACAAATATATTTTAAAAACAGGTATTCCTACTTGTATTAACTGGCGCCCTTTTGCAGTGCTGACTTGTTGCCTGAGACTACTGCCCATTTCAGGATCGGTGTTTTAAGACAATGTCTAGATAACAAATCAGAGGTAGAAACTTCTGTGTATGTATGCTGGCAGCTTTAGGGTTTTTTACAAGCTTGGAAAAGATGATGATTTCTGCAAACTAAGACGATAACATCAATTCAAAAGAACTATTACATGTTGTTTTATTTTATAACAGAGTGGACCCCTATGGTGGGCAAATCACTTTTCTACATGTATTTCCAACATAGTATGTAGCTCTGAGAGTGCCTGCTGGGTGTAACATTGCCAGCTCCTGGTCATCAGAATTATTTCTTCAGGTAAACTGACAGGCAGGTGAAAAAACCCTCTTACGCTTCTATGTCCTTTGTTTGGCACTAAGTGTAACAATTCTGTTTACCATGGATTTTATGACTCTACCTAGTGATCAGCAAAACTGAGTTCTTGAACATCTGTAAGTCAGGCCGAGAGGTCTTCCAAAGAACTGATCTCGCTGTAGTTGTTGGATGTGCACTCAACCGTTTTAATCTACACTAGAGTCTAATTGGCTAGCTGGAAACAAAAAAAGAAACCTCCATCATGTCTCAAAGGATTTGAGTCCAAAGAGTCATAATGCTCAGTGGAGTGGCAAGGAGGTCTCAGGGCATTAGGGTGATTACAGAATCTCCATATTTCCAAGGAGAGTGGATTTCTTTGCTTGACTGGAGAGATAGGAACTCTCAAGCTGAAAAAGGAGGTCTCAGTAGACACTAAGTTGAGAATTTCAGCTCTATGTCATTTGAATGCATTGTTTTATTTTAGCTTAGTTTAAATACACTATTAACCTACAATGCCCCCAAAAGAAAGCAGCATTGTATTTAAAAAAATTCTGGAGGGTTTCCTGTTGAAATCAGCTGACTTACTATTTAAGTGGGAGACAGTAATGCTGGTTTTGTTCATGTTTCTTGTAAAGTATGTGAACTGATCCATTACTCAACTATTCTCTTAAATTATTTTACATGTTGAGAATAGCATTTTAATTACATTCCTCATTTACCTAGTTTAGTAAATCAAATATTAAAGTATTACTATGAGTGATACTGCAACAATATGACAGCATTTAGCATCAAATAGCACTTCATTAAAAGCAACACTTTATTTTCATACTCCTCCTGTGTCTCACAGTAAGCAACAAAAATGCTAAATAATCAGTAACAAGAGAAGGTATTGATTCAAGTTTCACATTTTCTTTCTAAAAGAGAGCCTAAAAATGTAAGTTCCCAACTATGTAGAGAGCTCTCCAGACTGATGATGAACAGCAGTTTCTTTCATTTCCTTTACACTAGTACATAAAGCTATTGAGGGTGACAGTGGACAGTTAGAATTTGCTGGCAGATTGGCTTGAGGAAGAGCAACCCTATGGTACACACAGCATTGATTTTGTCAAATGCTGTACAAAAAGTAGAGCAATGCAGTGAATGTGAGATAATAATCCATATTCATGTCAGGACACAAATTTACTTAATTAAAAGAGAATAATTTGAAATCAATAATAAAACCTGATGGATGTAGTAGCTGTGAAGACTTTTTTCCTATTTTTTAACTGAGACAGCATTGGCTATCCAGACATAATACAGCACCGTATATGCTAGCAAGGTGCAAGATGGTTGCTAACTGAAAATTTGCTTGCTCTGCAGCAAGGAAGCCAGATGATAAGTTATGTATGGTGTAGTATGAATTTAGTTGCCTGAAAAATGAAAACTGGTTTGAGAATTCAGATACACAGATTTCAAGATAACCAATGAAACAAAAATCATGGCTGTTGCCCAGATGTTTGATTTGAACTTGGTTTATCTGAAAAAAATTGTTACTGCCATAAGTGTGTCATTATTTGACTTCATAAATACAAGAGTATTATCAAGAAATAAGCTGGAGTGTTTTGGAAAAGAACAGTTCAGTGAGGCCACAGAGGGAAGGATAACCTCAGGGAGAAGAGTTAATAATAGTTCCAAGTAACTTCGTACTGATCAGTCTAAAGTCTGAAATATTTGTCCATGTCATTAATCTTGGGAGAGATATAGGACATAAAATTCTACCTTTTTTTGACATTTTGCTAACACTGAAGTATTAGATAATGTACATGGAGATCTAATTGATAAATGCTGTCTTTTTATATTGGGTTGTCGGGGTCTTGAGGTTTTCTTCATGAAAATAATTGTAGAAAATCTAAAAGGTAAAAATGGAATTAGTCTGAATTTCTTTTTGACGTAAGAGAAAGAGATTACTCATTTAAATTACATTTTCTAGAAGTAATTCATGATAAACTACTACTTAGAAAACTAACATGCCATTTAAATATAACTGATTACTGTAATCCCTTATATTAACCCAGCAACTACATGTTTTGCAATAAACATGAGATTTAAAAGTAGTGAGAATGCTAAAAAAATCTTTGCCAGTAAAATAAGAACTCATGCTCAGCATTCCTAGAGAGTTTTTTTAGTGAGGTGGTAATTTTCTGATAATATCCTTATTTTATAGTATGTGTATGTCAGAGTGTCCTGATACATCTTAATTTTTCATGTAATTATATCTTATTTTATTCAGCACAGCCTTGCTTTATCTTTGGAATGAAAAACAAATAAACAAATATCACTGTAGAAAGCCCGCAGTCTCAAGATTCACCTGGCAGAAATAATCCCGGCAGCTTTACTACCAGTCTACTTTCCACACCTTCTATCCAAAAAATAGACTGCAATATATTTCCCATATGGAAAAACTCCATGGTGCTAGCTGTAAAACAAGATCAAAATCTGAAAACATTTACCTATTAAGCTCTGTCTTTATAACTTATATGCCTTTCTCTGCTTCTTTTTATTAACAATTACTGTACTTTTACTTCTCAAGAGAAATTATTCCAAGTCTTTATTTTTGCACCCTGAGTCTTGCTTTAACCATTGCACCAGTCTCAGTTCCAAAGCCAGATGTTTATGTTCCTTTAAAATATCAAAGTTCAGTAGATTTTCATGTTTAGAGATGCTTCACAGGAGACACCAAAAATGGTATCAAATCAGGCTCCAATTTCATGACAGGGTCAGTGCATGTAAACTGCGTGTCAGGATTGTTTAAGTAGCAGAGTCAGCCTCAGTTGTGCATGGCTTGAATATGCATCACCGAGGCAGTTTGATACAAGGTGCCTGGCTCTGATGCCAGATGAGGCTGTTGGACAGCAGGTGAGAGGGAGTCACTCCCGATGGCGCTGAGGTGCACGCGTGGGTTCATATCCCAGCCTCAGCATCAGAGAGGTTTGGAGTCACCAGTGTTCCTGCTAGGCTGACACCTAAAATGTTTCTGTGCCCTACTGTCTGCTAATAAAATCCTCAGTGCTTGAGTATTTTGCAGAAGGAAGCTGTGAATACTAAATACCCTGAAGCTTGGGGGATTCAACCATTCTCTACTTCTTGCTTCAGTTGATATTTTGTGGTTAATGCAAAGTCCACCAGCTTCCAGAGGTCCATTTCAGAATACTGACACTATCATGCACTGGTAAGAATCTGATATGCTGGCAGATACAAAATATAAATTTCAAGCCTCCTCAGGATTAGGCAGGGAGCTAAATCCTAAATATGGACCTATTTCTTCTAACTCCTTAACAGGTATGATCACTGGATTAATTGATTGGAAACTTCTCAGCTGTATTTTGAGAGTGTACAATATCTATATTAGACCCAGCTCGGGGGTGAATACTCAGCTCTCTTAATCCTCAGTGGAAATAGGCACTTTTCCTCAGCCTAGAATTAAGTATCAACATGCCTAGGATAGGATGGACCTATGTCTCCATTTCCCTCCTGGAAATGCAAGAGGCTACCTGCAGCCTATTTACTGTAGCAGTCATTTTTAAACATCCTGCAATCCCTGTGGATACCACAGAAAAAACCTTGTACCCATTTCAGGACTGTGATTTCCACTAGGGATAAGGGGAAAAGTAAATAGATGCTCCTTGAAACTTAGTCTGTGTTTTAGTAATACCAAAACAAGACTACGTTTCATTTCCCTGTATTTTTCAAAAGATATTTTGCTTGGCAGATTTTCTTCTTGTCTGTCCATCAACTCTAACATCCCCTATGTGAAATTGTTAAGTACAAAACAAGAAATATTTATTGTAGACATTTAATAGGGCTGTGCAAATACTTCACACAAGTGAATAATTTAATAGCTTTTAATCTCTTTCCTCACAATAGTCTGTGAATATAGTAATGACCTCAAAATACAATTTTTTTGTTCTTTTTTTCTACTAAGATACAGCTATACCATGCAGTATATGATGTAACTAAAGTATATCAACATTTATTTATCTGTTTTATATTACTCTGATGATGATGAAGAGCTAAAGTAAAAAAAGAGTACTAGGAAAAGTAATCTGAAAACTAATCAGTGGGTCAAGGTAGGAAAATGTTCTGTGACTTTATGATATTAACAGGGCAGAAAATATCAAGAATTGGAAACTAGCATTTATTTTAGTGAACATCTACGTAAGGCCTGACTAGCCAGAATACAGGTATTTGAATTGGCAGGGTGAAAAACAATACGTGTGAAAAGAGCTATCCTAATTGTACAGAGCTTGCATGGGAATGCAGGATTCACTCAGACACAGGGAAAACATCCTGGAGCAGCCTACAAGGTCTGTCTCCTGTGAGAGGCAGGTAACGTGGAAGATGTAGCTGAGGTCCATAGGCTGGACAGTACAGCCCATCTTGGCAGTCAAGGTTGCAACAAGAAGTCTCTGATAGCACAACACTACAGCGAGGATAAGGTGCCTCACAAATTATGAATTTCAGCTGGATCACAAAGTGTAAATTTTCCGTGAGCAGGTAATTTGAAAGGTAAAGACATTACAAGTGCAGCTTGTGTCTGAATTACGACCAAAGTTCTGTCTAGAACTAGAAATAAATCTGAATTTGCCTTTGAATATTATCTAGGTGACTAAGGTGATGAATGAATAGCAGCATGAAGGTACACCCTCATGTCAGAATTTCCTATTGATGGTTTCTAAATCTAGGAATGCTTTCCTCTGATGTGAACAGCAGGCCTATGCATGCTGCTTGTACACTACAGACAAATGTAACCAAGAGCAAAAAGACAGGGAGTTGTTAACACCTACAGCTTATACTACTTGTTAAATGCAATAGGAATTTAAATTATTTTCTAACTAATAAATGTATACTGACTCCATTAGGATAATGTATAGGTCTTGGAACCTAGAGGAAGAATATAGAGATTGTAATGACAGCATAATGAATGTAAAGTCATAACCTTTTGAGACTCATTATATATAAATGAGATTGCAGTCTAGTTGAGAATACAGTATGTAGTTTTGACCTTTCTTTGAAATACAGAAATGGTGCTTAGCTATGAAATTCATTATGGTCTCCAGCGTGACATAGCTATTCATTTTTGAAGTGATTAATTTCGGTTAGTATTGACGAAAGACTTCACAGGACTAAACATAGAGATACCATGGGCAAGAACACTATATAAGCAGGTATCTTCTCCCTAACTAAGCATTTATAGGTAGCCATTTTGTCAAATTTTCCATACATAAAATAACAGTCAAGTAGAAAATGTAAAAATGAAATTAACTCCCTAATTGCATATATGGAACATGGGTTTTTGTATTTTTTATGCAACATGCCTCATTAGAAACACAGATATGATTAAAGAACAATAATCTTGAAGAACAAATGGACAAATGGAATATGCAGACATCTTCAGTTTATGACAACTTATAAACACAATGGCACCTATGGCTTTATCTAATAAATTGTTTCTTGTAAACCATGACAGGCAGGAATGTATCATCTTTGTCTAGACAGGAAAATCATCTGGTTTTGCAAAAACTGGGATCATCATTGGGAGCTACAGTCTAAACTGCAGAGTTTGGAAATTACAGGGAATGGAACAAGTTTTAATACTATAAATTAGGCATAGAATTTAGATCATTTAGTGAAAACTGTGCTGTGGCTGTTTTATGCCTATACTTTGAATAAATTAAGAAAAATAGTCTTCAGAGGGACATGTATCATCACAAAGATTGAAAGTCACTACAAAATTATGCACAAAGAGAATATGTTATGTTAAGTCATTCTCTGGGCAGCAAGACGAAATCAAATTGGATGCACCTCCACGGAGAAGACACAGAGCACATTTCTCATGTTTGTGTGTTACGTGCTCTTAAATTTGCTGATCAATGAGGGACTGGTGTTCTGTACTGAGCTGTAAATCCCAAAGGATTAATGTGTATGTTGAACAGACTGGATCACCAACAGAAAGACTTCTTATGGCTAATAACATCTATAGTTCTGTAGCACTATGACCTTTACTTACTGCATTTACTGAATGATACTGAACCCTCACAAAAGCAAGTCCTGAGAGAGCTTTTCTGTAACAAACAGGAAACCACAAGGAAAAAACCTGTCTGTTGGCCATTCCAGTAGGATGCTTTAAATGATAAAGTAAAAATTATTTGCAGTTTCCTGGATGTTCTTTTTAGTGAAGTGAGATAAGAAAAATATAATACATTAAAAAGTTTAGCTTATAATTGGTTTACCTTATAGACAGAATTTAAGAACAACAGATAATGTATTTATAATACAAAACTCAGGAGTAACTTCAGTGTTTAGAAATATAATAAAAAATACTATCTCTGTAAAGTTATTACTGTATTTACACTAGGACTCTTGGCACATCTAGAATCCAAACAGATGTCTTGAATTAATTGAGTAGACAGGAGTGATAAACTTTCAAAGCTCTGCTGACCTTGTAACTATCACAAATTGCAGTACCTGAAGATCTTATTCTTTTGCTTTTATGGCTGATTTTATCTTTGGCTAAAGGTCAAAATTAGTCCATTCAATAAGCAATTTAAAATTAAAAGCTCTAATACCATTTCAGTAAAGTTCTGTCATTCTGTTACATAAAGTGATTAAATATATGTAATTATATGATTAAATTTTCCAATTACTGGTTTTCATGTGTTAAAATACCCCATGCCATTGTCAGAATAGGGTGTATAAGTACATTTTCTTACATAGATTTACTGATGCCTGTAGGTTTTGGACTGTGTTTGGTTTTAAGCAGACTACTTTCCATGGACCTTAACTCAAAAAGTCTTAACTATGATATAATGTGGTATTTGTAACAGTAAGGTACTTTTTAAAAATAGAAGTGGTCGTCTTTTCATGCATGTTGAACTAAGGTTTCTGAGTACTTCCAAAAAAATAATCTACTCTACAGGGTTTATTTATACTATGCTGAGTTTATATCATATAACTTTCTAAATACTGCTTTTACAAGGTATGGATATAATAGTATCAGCTCAAATGATATTTTTAAATATAAATTTACTCATAAAGCATTACACTAGGAAAGCTAAAATAGCATTTTTAAAAAGCAAATTTTGTGCAGTAAGGAGAATTTTTGTAGTATGATAAGGAAATGTATCCTATTGCCAGTAATGCTCGACGTATAAGTCTTGAAAGTAAAACAGAATTTCTGAATGGACAGAACAGAAAAAATCTGCCAGATTTGTTCATATATACCTTTCTACGAGTCAGGACCAGGAATCAGAAATTATAGTTCAAAATTAATCTAATCAAATTTGATCTAAATCTAACCAGATTTGTTAGAGCATTGTGTAAAGATGTTACCTGAGTTTGAACTCACATTTAGTTCATGAGGAAACACATACAGGCTTTACCTTAGCCCAGGTTTTCCAGGGAGAGCTTAGTCCTTACTGTGAGGGTCTCTGTGTGTGCAGGCAACAATATGTGTGGAGACCCCAACACTGCAACTTGGTTCTAAGGTACAATGTAACTTGGAGAGAGAAGATCAGAAGACTTCATAGCTTGGCTGCACTTTCACATACTCTGCCTTGTGGAGATTGTTAAATGAACTGAATTTAGCCCTTACTTAATACAGAATGTAATTTCCTGGGAAGTCAAATTGGATGGAAAGCTCCATGAACCTGGACAATGGAAATTATTTATATAAATAATGTAATACTAGAAGAAAAGGTGAACTAGAAAAACAACTCAAGGAGCAGGGAAGCAGAGTGTAGGAGAAAGAAGGGTTGAGCTGTTTTATTAAAATATAGTGATCAAAGATCACAAGTAATGCTTAATGTTTTATAAGATCAGATGAACAGCTTCCTAAAACTAGAAATTTAGGGACAGTGAATGTCTCCAGTGATCCTTTATTAATACAACTGCTTAAAAAAGAAATTTATTATATGCAAGAAAAAAAATCCCGTGTTCTCCTTTGTGTGCTTCATTTCGTGAAAAGTTATTTTCGAATCTTGTGCCTAAGAGAAGGAATTACAACTCCTGCTGTACATATACAATTGCTTCAAGTCCAAAGTGCCTGAATCTCCAGATTTTCTCCGTAGATTCCATTTAATCAATTGCTCAGATACAACAGGCTATTGCAGGCTAGTACATGTTTAATGATATAATATAAGCTCCAGGACAATTTCATGAGGTGACAGTGGTCCGGCCTCAAAAGAAATTGAGTTTCAGCTCTCTGTGCTTTTCACTTGTCCTAAATCCCTTGAAGTGCTGGGATGCTACAGAGAAGCACAGCAGTGTACTTAGTAGGAGGGCTGAGGACACTGCATTTGAGGCATCTGCAGCTTTCTCTAGCCCAAAGACTAGGAAGAAAACTTGGTGTTCCCTCTAGTAGGCTGGAACATGAACAAAAGAGACAACAATACATAAAAGAAAGCTTTATAACACTGACAATATGCACAGTAAAAGCATTCAAAAGTATAATAGGGGTTAAAAGAAAATATTGTCTGTAGGAAGCTGGGGCAAAGAAACAAAATTATCAGGCCTAAATAATGACTGCTGCCAACTCTTTTCTTTTATTCATATATTAGTTTCTATTCAGGATTCTTTACTGTGCCCTTTACTGATGGCTGAGTGCTTGGCATAAGCCCTGCCAGCTCATTCAGATCTGTGAGGGAGCAACACTGAGCCTCTGTCAGATATCCTGCTTCTTCAATGCCCTAGGCAGGTCATGAGCGAGCCTGATAGCTGCCCAAGCAGCACGGGCACAGATTAATGATTACCTTGTCCAGTTCTGGCCATTCTAGCACAGCCCTGGGCGGCTGCTGGACGCTGTCCAGTCAGCAATTTTCCAGTTCAGAAAGCTGTGGGTAGCTGTGAAGAAGCACAAATCACATCTGTCCTTGGCCTGTGCAATAACAGCCCATGGTCAAAAACCAGCCAAAGATAGAAGATACCCGGGAATTTGGCAGTGTTATTTCACACTGGTGCCTGACATCTCTGCTGTTTGTAAGGGCACTTGGCTAAACTTGCTGTACATTTTGGGGATCATAGCATGGTATTTTATTCATGTTAGTAAGTCAAGATTATGCTGTGTGGAGATCTACTGTACGAAAAAATTTTCAACCAGTGTTTATTAACTAACATTATTCCAGCTAATAACTGAATATCTGTTTCTTTGATATAATATGCCTGAATTCTTATTTGATGATTCATAACAGATCCAAACCATTTGTTATCACTGATGACATCAGAGGCTTGTTAACAGTTACAAACATGAGCTGTGAGATTTGAACCCCACTCCTTTTACTTGCATTTTGTGGTAGCTTCTTTAAACTCAAAGTTCAAGTGGGGAAAAAAGTCTTCCCCAAAGTAATATGAAGATGGATGCAGCCAGTACAGCTCTGCACACTGTTTTCTTTTAATCTTCTTTATCACTATGCTGTCAGAATATATTTAATATCATGTAAATTCTGGTCTAAGAGAATTAGATTCATTCCATATCCAGTGAATAACTTCAGTGTTTTGGAAGAGTCAAGTCTTCATCTTGTAAAATTAAGTTGCTGGCCCAGCATACCATTAGCTTCAGATTATTAATGCAAATTTAAGTACATTAGCACACTAATATAATGGGGCCTAGTCTTCAAAATCCCTGGCAACCTGATGAAGAAAGCTGTCAAACAAAATGAGCCTGGTAGTCCCTAGTATATTTAAGTTATAAATTTAAGTTTACGTGCTCCTACACAGTTTGTTCCTTATCAACTGCTGGACTGGGCAAAGTTGGCCTTACAGAGAAGCAAGTTGGGGATCAGCTGTCCCAAGGATTTCTGGCATACATCAGGATGGTAAACAAATGGTTTTGTTATCCAAGCTAATGGGTATGCATGTGTGGTTTCCTGTACCCTCACAAAGACAGGGAGGGCCCATAGGTACAAGGATTTTGTTGGGAAGAGTCTTAAGATCATCAATCCATTTCCATTTGCTGCTCCTGCTAAGGGACATTCAAGTTCCCACTGCAATGCTGTGGCTCATTGAAGAACTGGGAAGAAGGCCATGTTGCACAGAGCTTATCAGTAATGTCAGCACCGTGACAGAGCAACACAGGATGGGAATTAAAGGAATGTGGCTGGGTCAAGATTTACAGTCTTCTGTATAATTCTTCACCTTAATCCTTACCAGTTTCCTGCCTGCTTAATAGGATAGTTTTGGGTGTGGGGACGAAATCTTCAGAACTCACATAAACTGCAGTTTTGAGCTGTGCCAAATATGGCACAACTTTGGCAGAGATTATACCTAAATCTTAAAATTACTAGAGTGCTAAAACAACAAAATAAAAAATGAAAAGGTTAACAGCTGGCGTATATCAGATTCAAAGTGTATATTTGAAGCATGCCAGTAAAAAATACGAAAACATCAGTTACGCAAAACTGATTTATCAGATCATTGCAGCTCAAAATTGAGAATCAAGTATGACAGACATAGGGACATACATTCTTTTTTGGGTTGTCAGGATGGAGAAATAGAATATAAACCAGTCATATAATATGCCAAGGATGCATGATCTCCAGAAGCATATTTTTCCTATATGCTGTTTAGCTGAGGTGCTAGTTGACAGTAAAATCAGAGATTATCCTGGTTGATTGGCTCGAATCAGAATACAATTTAGCAATTGCAAATGCTGAAAGTATAAGAGCTGAGATATTTGTACATACACATTTTTGGGACAGTCAGGCACTACTAATACCTAATAAAATTTGCTCCAAGGTCATGCATGAATCTGGACATGAAAATGTTAGTGGTTTTCATGAATACAAGGTCACAAAATTTTAAGTAAATCATTTACTACCAAACACAGTTTGACTGAACCCAGTAATATGTAACCCACAACTCCACCGAATGCTTGTCTAATCTTGCTGACAACTTGACCAATAATACTACTATTTATAAAATGACCTGCACTAAAAGAAGTGAAATACGATAAAGCAGTTAGCTTGCTCTGACTGCTGCAATAATGCTGGACAGTTTAGATGTGATCCACGCCTATCAAAAAAAGTTATTTTTGTTATTTTTTCAGATTGGAAAGCAATTATTTAATATATATGCTCAATTTTCTTTTCTCACAATTCTACGTGCAGAAATAGTTGCCAGACCCGGTAAAAGCAACAGGTTTCATCAGAATATGTGAGGAATCCAGAAGAAGAATCATTTTTGTACTCAAAGGTGCCTTGGGCTCCAAAGTCCCTTTTGGAGAGAACTTCTAGCATCACAGTTTGATGGATACACACACACTGAAGGCAACATCAGCTCTCTGCTAATCAGTTACTTACAAGAGGATTCAATAGCACATGGGAAAAGAGGAGATAAAGGCACTTACTCCAGCAGTAATTGTTCTTTGAGACGTTACATTTAGAATGGATGCCAGAATCGGCTCCCCAGTTCAGTAGGATGTAGATGGTAAGGGAAGCCTGGAAGATTTTGGCTTTCTAGACTTTTATGTCTTTTCATTGAAGAAGAAAGAAACTGGCACAAGGGTACTTTTGTGTGCCTAAGCTGCTGCTCTGGGATCTCCAAGCTTGCTCAGATGAGGGACAGAGGTCCTCTATAGTACAAATCATATTGACAGCAAGACCTTCAACCACTGTTACTTTTATAATATAAATGTTGATAAAAAACATGGAGCATGAGGCAACATATTTTCGAGAGGGAAATGGGCTACTGAACATCATCTGCAATAGGTAAGGCAAACAGCATCTATTCATTTACCATTAGGAGAAGGCAAAGGAAACGCACCTACAAACATCATTTTGTGTTTGAGCTGTTATTACTGAAGGAACCCAAGTATAGAGAAAAACAGTGGATGGGTTTCAGATTTTAGTTGCTTTCCAGAGTCATTTTGGATAGCAAAGACCTGTTGCAGAAAATAACCTCTGAAGGGTGGTGCAATGATGTTTGCATAAGTTTGATAGTGAAATAAGAATATTAATAGCCCCACTTTGAAAAAAAATCTTTTAGTATGCCAGTTGTATCTAAGTCCGTATTTATTGCGAAAACATTTGTTTTCTTATAGATCTCTATGAATGATTAAGGTACAACTTTCAGAAAACACTGACAATGTTAAGTTTTCCTAGGGAAGCTACTAGCTCAGTTGTACATTTCATTATTTATATTTTCTTTTTTAAAATTAACTTCAAGTGAAAGGAGATTAAAACTACAGTTACAGTATTTGTGACTGTAAAAGGCAGAGTGTTGCTGTGAAGCAAAATATATGTTAAATCTGATCAACTCTGTGGCCAAGGGCACTCCTGGCAGAGCTAAGATGAAAACCCACAAGGATGTTTTGCGGACAACAGTAAACCCAGATTGTGTCTATCTGTTCAAAGGAAAGCTTACAGGTATGAGGTATATGAAAAAAAACCTTTTTGAAAATTCATTAGTGCCTCTGATCTTTCAAGATGATCAGTGCACTGCTTCCAGTTTCAATAAGGAGATCTAAAAGAAAAGAAGAAAAAGGAAAAGGAAGATGATGAAATCACAGGAGCACCTCTTAAGTGAACAGACATTCCAGTATGATTTTTAAAGACAATTGTTAATTTTTCATTTTATGACTACTTTCTTTCTAAAAAAGCTTATGCCAATTTTTTATGGCTGGGAAGGATAGTATTACTTGGAAAACATTCATAGATAGAACTTTTTTTTTAATAGGCAGGAAATTATTGCAGCATGTTATGCAAAGGTTCTCAAATTTAAATGCAGGTGCAGAGACAGAACACAGGAGGACTTACAAAAACAAATGAAATTGTACTGTAACACAATTTAGCTTTTCTAGGCAGGATAGGCTGGATGTGTAAACCCACTTATATTTATGATTAGGTAATGGATTTATTGAGGTTTTGTTCTAGATTCTCTGTCTTTCAAAGTTTTTTTTGTTCTTTTTCCTCCTTCTGGTAGACACCTCAAAACATTAGCATCAGTAGCAGAAAACAGATCAGTAAATCAGCTTTACAGAGCAAACACAGAAATACTGGAGGAGATAAACTCAAGCATAAATTCTACCCTCCTCCATTTTTTCAGTTATTACAGAAATGTGGGTTTGTGCCATTTATAGATAATCTTGTTACCATGTAAGCTGCTGGAAATGGCTGTAATCATTCTGCCATTGTATAAAGGCAGGGAATTTTTTTTTTATTTGATGAATGAAACAGTGCTAAAATCAAGGTTTTTTTTCCACAAGATGTTACTAACAAAGCTGAGGAAACAACAAGTCTTAGTCCATGAAAACTAATATGTTTGGTTTGGAAGATGAATGACAAGACAAGGAATCCCAAAGCTCTTCACACAGATAGCAAGAATATTTCCTCATCTCAAAACATTCTTACTTGAAGGTTTTCACTGAAAGCCCCTCTTAAGTAATTAAAATGACCAGAATGCAATACTTCTAGGAAAACAGCGAGAGCAATTCTAGACATGTTATGAAAGCACTAAAAAAGGACAAAGAGCAAAAATTACTTGGATGCACTGTTTTATCCTAAGCAATATGTTTATAGAAAAGATTACGTCAAAATTAGATACAGTAATAGTTTTAAAAATACAAATATATGCATAAATGTATTGGCAAACAAGGGAGTCTTGTAAATTAACTGAAGTGTATCCCTTTTCTGTCACAGAACAGCTCTCTACATTTCCCTATTTTTCTAGTCTGATTGTTAGGATACATATAATGCTACATGCTAGTAAGCTGAAAACCAAATCATATGAATTTGTTTCAATAATGGAAACTGTATGTGCCTCAAAGTACCAATATGTTTAAAGGTGCCTAAAAACATATTCTGGAGAGAAATTTGCATTTCTCGCTATGAAAACCTGTGCAAAAGCATGTAGAGCAAAAACTGTAAGATGTTCCTAAGGAAGTGTTGGCTTTCAGTTGCTTTTCCCCCATTCATCTTAAGAAAGAGGCTGCCAGCTCAAGGTGTGAAGCAGGCCCTGCCTCTCCTTGCTTTGAGAGCAGCTGGGCTTTTTCTCTTTTGTGAAATTTTAACCTGACATTTCAGTCTAAGTAAATCACACCAAGAACAGAGGTGAGACTTTCTCTCAAATGTCTCTATTGTGCACAAATCCTTCCATATTTTTAAATGTCACCACATTCTGTAATAGCAGGGGGAAGGGGGGTGTTTGCGTTTATTATGGTGTCTGTTACATTTCTTTTATTATATGTATTCTATTTTGATGATATATATTTTATTATATTTCATTTTTGATATTGTATCATCTACTATTATATTTTGCTAATACAATATTATGTTCAAAAGATGCATGAGCAAATCCTGACATTTCCTTAATTGTAGAAGTTCTAGCAAGGGTAAGTTATTGATGAATAATGTATCAATGCTGGAGGGAAAAAGTTATTTATGGTAGGGAATGTTTCTTTAATTTTGTCCTCAACAAAAAATTTACACAATTTTGAATGTTTTCTCCCCTGGAACCCAAGCATCTTAATCTTTGTTATGGTGAAAAAGAATCTATACTGCCTATGTAATATTTGAGTTAATTTTTAACTGACTATGGCAAGAAAGAATGATGTAGCTTTACATTCAGTGATCCTGTTGCAACTGGAGTATCCCCATCCAGTGAACTGCACAATTCCAGCATGATTGGGAGCAGAATCTGGCACTTGGGCTTCTGTTAATATTAATGTAATGAAGTATTTCAATGCACACAAGAATTTAAAAGTATTAATAGGAGTATTTAATGCTATTAAGAGTCATTATATAGGCTGGACTTATATATGTAACTAGAAAATAATACTATAAAATGTAACTTAGTAACTAAAATGCTGAAATATTCTACAAGGCTAAGACTGATATCCAGAAATATTCCATAGGATCCCATTCTGAAATTCTTTCCCCAAAATTAACATTGCATTACTATTCCTTAATATTCCTGATTTTTCCTGGTCCTTTTACCCTTCTAGTTATCTAGATATTAATATTTTTTTTTTCTGACTACCAATTGCTTTTTGGATCCAGAAAGCAGAATTAGTCTGGTGCTGCTGTTTCTAAGTTAAACTATTTGACCACCAGATTTAGTGTTATCTTTTGTTCTTTCTTCAAAGCAAGTGCATCATAGACTATGCAGTCCTTAGACAAGTATCCCTTTGGTATGGATGATTTAATGTCAACATTCCAAGAGAGCTAAGAAAACATCCTATCTTTGTTTGAAATGCTTATATTAGAAGTAATATAAGCCAACAGATACAAATGATGCCAAATATGCTACATCTTTCAAAGTTTCCATTGCCAAGAGTACATTTTGAACTGGCCAAGTTCAAAGGGGTTTCTTTTTATTTCTGAAAGCAAACTGTTGGAAAACTTGTGTCCAGCTTTTTGTGAAAGCATACAGCTGAAAGTCATAAAATGCTTTATTTATGATTATTTGATTATGCTAATGCTTTCCATATTGTCATCATTTTCAAGTCCTATGGACAATTTGGGGTCTAGCAAGGATTACTTCTTGTTTGGAAGAAAATGAGTAGATAGAGTCATTGGGCATTTTATTCTCTTTACAAACAGACTATCAAATATCAAAAGCAATGCACAGTGTACTGCTCACAGGGCGGGCATGGCATCCCAAGAGCCCCACAAACCAATTTGTTTCAACCTCCAGCAGCTCATTTCCCCTCCCACTGTTTCAAGAACTCAGCCAAATTCGTTCCTCCATGTAGTTTTGCCGAAACAATTTGCTACTTTAAGCTAAGATGAACTTAGTACCATGTCACTTCCCCTTCTCCCACATATTAACTCCTTTGTGACAGACTTTATTTTATGCTGGTTTTTCTCTGTTCACCTTAGTAAGGGCTGCTGAAGACTTTTTTAAGTGGAAAAAAAAAAATGGGATCTTCACAGTATTGTCTTGAAAAAGGTTTTTTGATTACTGTCATGCAAATGCCTTTTTTCTATGCAAGTCCAATGTTTCTTGACACCTTCCTAATTCAGCTTTGAGCCACCTGAACTTGTGAAAGAGGGAGCCCTGATCTGTAGCTCAAACAGTCAATAGTGTTTTTCCCTCCCATCCCCCAGGCCTACTGCCTGATTGACACAATTCCATGGCTGCTTTACTGCAAGATACATATGGGCAGCTGCTGCTAAGAGTGATTGCGCTTTCTCTTCCCAGATTTGCATGGCAGTACAGTGAGTCTGACTGAGCCAACTGATTTTTTGCTTTTTTTGATAGTTTAGTTTTTTTAGTCACATTAGTCCATGATCCAATTCATCATCTGGCTGTACAAATGGTAGTGTGGTGATGTAGGGTTGGCCATGAATCAAGGGAGCAATGGGAATAACACCTCCAGCGAGGGGCTGTGCTGAAAACAGGCGAAGGTGACTGTTCAGCTATAGCTGAAGTACAGCATCATGTCTTGACAGAGAAAAGGAAGAAGGGAGAATGAGATGATCTGAGGTTGACTCACCACAAAATTAATCCCCAAATATTTTCCCCCAAAACTTGGGAGTGCACAATGAATTCAAATATTTACTGGCCTGGGTAGAACTGTAACAGTATCTGTCCTGTTTCTGATGTGACAGCAACTGAATCCATTTGTATCATGTTTCTTCCTTTTGCCCAAATGTATGAAGTTCAATTAATGACTCGTATTAAACAAAGGAGGTAGAACAATAATGGATCAGAGTAGCAGAATTACAATGACAGAAATGCTCACATTCAGAGGGAGGCAGAAAGCAATACTAATCTTGAGGGAGAGAGATAAAGGGATAGAAAATGGAAACAGCACAGCACATCTGTAAATAACTTCCAAATGAGTATGCAGTATATGGATCATCCAAAAACATCTTTACTCATGCAGAGCTCCTAACATATCCTCTAGGCAGAACAAGTACTCAGCTAACAGATACTCAATATTTCAAGTCAGGGTTTCTAGTAAACTGCAGTGGATGGAGTTCTTATAATCTGCATCTCTGTAAACTTTTTAAGTGGGCAAAAAAAGCATCAAAAAGAAATACAGAAATCTGAAGGGATGGTCTAAAAGAACAACAAACTGAGGAAAAAAGACTACAATTGGGCATGGACAGAAGAGCATTAAGGGAATCATAAGGGGAATAGTCCCAAAGTAAATCCATAGTATGTATGTTGTAGGTTAATCTCTATTGTGAATTATTAATGTGAGCCATGAAGTATAATGCCAATACTAAAAGCTAAAGAAAAAACAGAGCACATTAAAAATACTACTTTTGCAGTCACTGAGACACAGATATTAATGTTTGTCAACATTTTTTTAAAAAAACGAATGATTTACTACATTCTGCAAGCATCTATATTTTAAATCCACCAGAGGATGGTTTCATCTATTTCTGTTACCCAGTAATGATTCAAAAGGCCTTATAAATATTCAGAACATTTAAAAAATGCTAGAGTAAATTACATTTTTAAAGTAAATAATATTTTTTATTTTTATTTTCAAAGTAAAAATTATTTTTATTTTTAAATAAATAATATATCACCAGCCAGCCAAAGGGGGTGATTTTCCTGCTCTGCAGTGGTGCAGCCTCACCTTGAGTATTACCTGCAGTTTTGGGCACCACAATATAAAAAGGACATTAAGGGTTGGAGAACATCCAAAGAAGGGCAATGAAGATGGTGAAGGGCCTTGAGGGGGAGCCGTATGAGGAGCAGCTGAGGTCGCTTGGTCTTTCAGCCTGGAGAAGAGGAGACCAAGGGGAGACCTCACTGCAGTTACAACTTCCTTGAGAGGGGAAGAGGAGGGGCAGCACTGATCTCTTCTCTCTGGTGACCAGTGACAGGACCCGAGGGAATGGCCTGGAGTTGTGTCAGGGAAAGTTGAATATCAGGATATCAGGAAAAGGTTCTTCACCCAAAGGGTGGTCAGGCACTGGAACAGGCTCCCCATGGAAGTGGTCACAGCACCAAGCCTGATAGAGCTTAAGAAGTATTTGGCCAATGCTCTCAGGCACATTGAGAGCATTCATGTATGTGAATCTTGGGATTGGTCCTGTGCAGGGCCAGGAGCTGGACAAGATGATCCTTATGGTCCCTTCCAACTCAGCTTATTCTATGATTCAATAAATATTACTGTTTTGTAATACAGGTGTTTTAATGTAATTAATATTGATTTCATATGTACAGCATATATCCAATACAATTTGCAGAATAGCTGAGCATTTGCCATTCTTATGGTAACATTCATCTTTTGTAAGGTACAGGCCGTTGTGAGCACAGCCTATGTAACTTGATGGAGTACTCCAGTGAAGATAAGCAAAAGTGAGGCATGAATAAGCCTCTAGGGTTTGTTCCTTTTTTAGCCAATTCCTAACCTGGAGTTGGTGCTCTTATTCAAACTGTGCTCCAATATGCCTTTGCAGAATTTGTGCTACTGGCCCTTCCCTATATGACAGATAAATACTAGGGTGATGTTTCTTAACTCCTCAACAAATGGAGAACGACTTAATAACACAACAACAACAACAAAAAATGAGGGTAATACTATTAATATTTAGGAAAGTTGCAAATCTTGGCTGTGACACACAAACTTCCAGTTTTCCCATTGCCTGAACACCCAGAGATGAGAGACATAATCTGAAGCAGTAGCAGAATCCTGCTATTTATGGGAGACTGTTTTCTCCTTGTGCAGATCTTATGTCAAATAACACTACAATTTCAGTTCAACTTCCTTAAAAGGTTGAGTCCATCTTTTATTATGATGCTGTGGCAGCAAGAACAGAGTAGAAAATACACTCTGAATTCCAACATTACTGAAATAAGAATTTTCTCAATAAATAATGTATCAAAACCTGGAGGACTGGATGAAAGAGAAAACTTGAAAACATGCTGTGCAGTGTTTAAAATACCATGAGCTCATACTTGGAACATAATTATTACCATTTTTTTATGATTTTGTGATGGGAGGCTGTAGAGGGTGCAGCCATTCATGGAAACATGGGTCCTCACTTCCCAATTAGTCCAACATGAAAATACTTGACATTTTTTAAGGGAAGAGTAAATTCTAAAAGGTGGCTTATTCTGCTTTCATACCAAAGTAGTTTCAAGGCACTAATCACAGCAGTGTGCTGTGATGATCTGATTCAAACTAGATTTAAACTCTCACTATAAAGACAGAAAATGTCTAGGCAGATGCAGGTATCTCTCTGCTGACATCATTACAGTTGTGTAGAGGCTTCCTGATACACTGTGGATGAACTGTTTTTCTCCTTAGCCAAACTCTGTTGAAGGAAATGTCACATTTTGAAGAGGTAGCTGAGAATACAGTTCACTTCTTCATTGCCTTGGTGAAGCCATGACACAGCTTTGTCAAGACACATGTGCTCAACTCTTAGAGAGTTTACGATATTGCTACGTAAATAAGAACACCAGAACGTTAAGAGTAGGGGGAGGTTTCTTGCTATGGTAAAGGTTCCTAGAAAGTGCAAGTCCAGTGGTGAAACACAACCCTTCTGCCAATTCAGTACTTGAAATAAGCATCAAAAGTATACACAACCCTTACAGCATTTAACACTTGTTCCAAAACTACTCAACAACTTCAATTTATTCAATCATGATAAAGTAAGGTCTTGTTATTTGCAGTATAAAACTAAAAAACATAATATAAATAAATATATATATCATATTATATAAATATAAAATACATTATGAATATATTATAATATTATATATAGATATAAGTATTTCTATAATATATAAAAAACTACGTATATTTGCATGTAATTTGGCAGCCTCCATTTTAAAAAAAAATCATTAATTGGGGGGAAAAAAAATCTTGTTCTGAATTTTTGTTTCCTGGAGGCAACGTAAGAAAAACAGCTTCTACCAGCAGGCAGCCTCGTGTGAGCAGCCGTGCAGATGACCTGGTTAGAAGGTTGGGACACAGCCTGTCATCTCTTTGACAGTGTAACTCCAAAAAATACTTATGATGTTTCTTTTTGGCACAGTTACTTGCTGAATGCTAGAGAAATTGTCCTTGTCTCAGTGAGGATGTTTTCTGTCCTCTTGATATGGACTATGAGCCTGTGAGTGCTGGTCTACCTTAGGGGTTTGTTAAGCAACATCTTAATCATTTGGGCTCTCCACAGAGCTGACTGACAGCTTTCTGTCAAAATCACCACAATCTGTAAAACAAGAAATACTTGTAAAATATGGTTTATAAAAACAAACTGATGCCTCTTGAAATTAGAGTTTATGATTTAACTATTTCAGCTAGGAATATGCCCTAATTTGACATTTTAAAAAAAGGCCAAAAAAATGCCATGCATTCTTTGTTTTGAAACAGCTTTTTTTGAAAGGAATTTGTAAATAAAATAAGTCATTTAAAGGGTCAAAATTCTTTTGGATTTATTGATAGACAATGATTTGATTAAACCCAACTGATTTTGGAAGGGACAAGGATTCATTCCATGACAAATTTCAGAATACTTTGTTTCCTATATTGGATCTCAAAAACTCTTCATTTAAAATTTATCTTAGTGTTAAATGTAGTTAAGTTGAAGTTCAAACTAGAATTAATTAATGGCTTTAACTACTAAATATAATGCATTTGTATTGATTCTTTAGACAAGAAGATAGCTGAATACCTATGAAACCCACTGTTTCTGCAATTTGGGAATGAATCAGTAGGAGGACTGAACAAAGAACTATCATACAGTCAGTCTTCACATGATAGAACAAATGGAAATTCCTATCTTTACCAGAATACTGTGCAACATGAATCATAAGAGAGAAAATAAATAAGAAAGACAAAAGAAAAGAGAAGCAGTAACACTGAGAGCTACATGCACAACTGAAGAACTGAAAGGAAACAGAGAGCCAAGTATCACACCAGTGTAATGGCAGGAAACAAATTTTTCATAGGATCTGGAGAAAGACTCAGAATCTACCAACAGCTTTGACTTCACTACAGAAGCAAAACCTCAGCCTTTGTTCATACTGTGTAAAGTTTCCAGCACTCTGTAACATGTCTCCCACAGCCATTTGCAGAACATGGAGATTACTGTATTTTTTAATTTTAAAAATCCCCCAACTCTATGGGAATTATCAGCTGTCTGTGGAAACACATCACTGTTTTCTTTTTCTCACTAGTGAATTCTGTGTTCTTTAGAAGGCATTAATCTGAGAGCAGTGTGCTGTTTATACACTGAAGGACCCAGCACACTCTACCAGAATGCCTAAAATCTGGAGCTGGAGGAATTAATTCTAATGCAAATGAGGGTAGGGTTTCCCTGCAAGAGAAGTCCTTGTTGAATCTGCTGAGACTGTCAACCAGGTTGCCACATGTCCAGCTAGGAATGTGGCAGAGATAAGCAAGAGTCAAAAAAAACCCCCACCTGCTAGCTGCCCAGAGCTGTTCTTCTCAAGGCATTTGGAGTGTAATTATGAGGATGTGAAATGCTCTGCAGTTCAGCCAGCACAGTCATCTTTAGAAGCCTGCAATGCTGCCTGCATTTCACTTTAGATATTAAAGTGAGTATGATGAATTTTTTTTCAGGTGAGCTTCCCAAAACATTCAATATCAGATACCTGCTGCTGCAAATGAAAGCAGTAAGAGGCTGACCCCATATGGAAATGGTGCTGAGCCAACAGTGCATGTGGATCTCCTGCCCCAAACGTGCAGTGAGGTGTAATCCCTACTTGAGAATTTTGTGACCTTACAGGAGATTTGAATTCTCAGCTTCCTTCAATGCACTGAATTTCAGCACTGGCTCTCACAACAGAATGGGTATCTGTTAGCTTTCACCCTGTGCTGGATGCAGGCACACAATCCTGTGAATCAGAAGTGCTGTGACTCTGCCTTGTCACGTGAGAAAGAAGGGCTGACATTATTAGGATTCTGCTTCTTAGCAAGGCAGTGTTTGGAGGAGTATCTGTGGCTGCAAAGTTGCACTGGTCTGTTTTCAACCTGGAAGTTGATGTGGTTGACAGATCACAAATGAAACCGCTGACTCAGGCATGTGGGGTCTTGGTGCAGGACTGGAGCTGGGCTAGAAATGTATGGTCTTGGTACCTCTCTGCAGAAGGTGTGATATGGGAATGAAAGGGGAGAGGATCGCGCTCAGTCTATGAGATTTCATATAAAAGTCTCAAGAAAAGAGTCTCTATTTTCCTTTAGTCTTTCTCTCCTTTTCTAGTTTTTTTAGTTTCTTTTCCGCTACAACCTTTTATGTTTTTTCCTGTAATATTTCTCCTCTTCTCTTGCCCACAATTTTCAAAAACATTAGGGATTATGAATCAAAAGAGAAAGATGCAATTAACAACTAGTTATTCCTGCTGTCCAAGAAAAATAGAATACTACACAGTTCGAACTCAGAATAATAAAAGGCCTCTTAGCTAAAACGTTTTTATTTGAAATCTAGTTGCTCTAGCAATGGGTTCTTTCCCAACAGAAAAATACACTGAGATGCAAGAAATCTTGGAAAACAGAACTACTTCACCAAAAGTACATTCTGAACAAAATACAGTGGTTATTCTCTCACTATTGCAGTCCAACATACAAAAGGGAGCACTATGTGAAAAAAGCAGGCAAGAGAGCTACACCAAATACTTACGACTGAAGAGTAAGGAATTAAGTGCCTGGATAACAAAATTACAAGGACCTGTTCATAACCTTTAAATTTTGAATGTGATTCAGTATAAAGTTACATTTCAGAGTTCAAATTTGATTTTTAGTTACAAGCATTTTGTCTATTTGACAATAGAGAGGGAAAAAAAAAAAGGAAGACTGCAAAGGACAACCTGGATTTCATCTCACACTGGATCAAGCTCCTAATTTTTTCCTGCATTTATCAGCATGAGATAGGGAATAAAAATATTGCCTATGTGTGTTCTGTGGAATTTAGGCTATTAAATGTGTTGGGAGAGAAAAAGTTAATTCTCTTCGTTGCTCTACTGCTTATTAGTTTTGTGGCTTTGCAGGCTCCTGTAGCAGCACCCTTATCAGATTAACTGCACACTGTACTGTGGACTCTCAAGGGAGAATACTGAAGTAAGGCTTTGAAAATATGTTAAACTATGCTACCAGAGGAATGAAGAAAGCCAGTGAGGCAACTGAAGTACCTGCAAAGACTACCATGGACTCAAATCTGTGGGCAGTCTCATGACAACCTCTCAGTAGAAACTGTCAGTTCTCAGCTTGCCCTTCTTTCCTATAGGGACAGCAAATATTATAGCCCTTCACAGTTGCATTTTCACATTGGGTTTTCATTTGCATTAAAGGAAATTTCTTATTCCTCTCATTGAACAATGATACAAGGATAGCTTCTTATAATTAATCTTCCTTTACTTTCAAATACAAGTTTTTTGAGGTTTTAGCAAATATATACTCTTAGTTCAAACATCGTAGTTATCCTTACAGGAAATATTTGATGGTACTGGTAATTCTGTGCTGTAAATTACCATATTTTTAAATTAAAGTATGTGGATCTATTATGAATTATCTGTGACAAAGCAATTCCCTTTGCAGAGAGTGGTTTCAGGGTAAGAGGCAAAGTGTTAAATACCATCCCCAATGTATTGGAAGATACTTAGTACTAACAAGCTTAAAAAGAAAGGTTGTGCTGTGTAATCTCTGAGACAAATGGCATATTTGACAGAGCGAGTTTAAATTGCTATGTCTTACTGGCAGTGTAAAATCACAAAGAGCAGTGCTTTCAAATGGAGTATTTGGCACCTGCATATCGTATTTCAAAAAGTATTATCCTTAGAACTACTTATTTAAAAGTATTCATAAAAAAAGGCTATCTGACTGTTCAGTACAAAAAGTAATACCATCATATTATTTTCACAGAATTATTGTTTACTCATTGGAAGGCATAAAATATTGTCTAAATCCTATAAGGCACTATGTGGATAGTCATTATTTATCTATGAATAGTTATTGCATCGGGGTCATTTCAATTTACAGTCTTATCTGAAATACTTTCCACTACTGCTTTCTACATTTTGAAGTGACGTCCTTTCCAACCCTTTGAATTTGTCAAAAGAGTTGTAGCATTTGCTTTTAGTTCACACAAAAATCTTCATTACTGGTTAAAATTTAGTCTTTGTTTTCAGTGTGAATGGTTCTGATAAAAATATACTGATTCAAATGTTGAGGTAGGAAGAAATAAATATGATTTACAAAAGAGTACTTCAAGTCCCTTTGCCTCTGCTGGCATGAATATATAACAGATTTTAGAGCTGTCCAGCAGTAAAGGAGAGAACAGAACAGGTATTCCTCCCATTCCTATTCGGATGTGTATATACATAGTGCAATTTTGGTTAACTGAGTTTAGAGAGAGCTGGGACTTTGTAGTGTCCCTAGGAATCAACCAAAGTCTTTTTTTAGTACTTGCTTATATCAGAATAATTGTATAAATCTCTGAGACATCAAGTTTGAAAATATTTCAGAAGTGTCTCATATTTTTAAGTTTAGAAAGTACACCAGGAATCAGCTACAGATATTACACAAAGAAGAAATAGCCTTTGGCAGGATGACTTAAAGTCTAAACTCGAGATAATCTGTGACTTGAACATAAAATTGAATTTTCAAAACTGAAGATCTACAGCTTTTATTGTTTGTGCAGCTGTTAATGGCGTCAAATCATGAGTTCATTACAAATTTATGATAAATTTTCTGATATATTGTAGATTGAAAAAACAGTGAAACATCATAAATAAAACTACTTTCAACATCATAGCATGAATGGTCAATGAAGGATCTTAAATAACACGACTTTCCTTCACAACTTGTGAGTAATTCGTACCTTAATGAGTTTCAATGGGCAGGACATTGTCATTCATGTAAAAAATAGAGCAGCAAAGCAGCAACTCGGGATATACTCTGATTCTGTTTGCTTCTAGATTTTGAAGTAGCAGTCTGATTTTATTAGTTGCAGTGGAAGTATCCATGTTTTGGTTACCTTATTTATTACTGCAGACTGTGCTGATGTGGCCACACTGAATCCCACAGTTTAGTGCTTCACTCTCTCTTCCCAAATAGACACAACAGATTTGTGCTTTGTAAAAGAAGGAAGTACCTGGCTGTTAGAGTAAAGCAAGCTGCCACCACAACTATTCTGTCTCTTTCTTGGCATAAAACCATTGTCATAGAAGGAAGTTTCCTTGTAGGTCACAACACTATGGATTCAGAGAGCAAAGACAGAGGCAGGGGGCACAATGGGGATGGCATACAGCATGTTCCCCTTGCTGGTACTGGATTTTTCCTGAGCCTTAGAAATCTTGTTCAGACTTACAGGCAGGTCAAAAAGAGAAGTGCAATTATACAGGACAAAAGACATAGTTGAGATTATCTGCAAGAATGTCCTTGATTTTTTCCTGATTCTCTAAAATTTACAATCTCTGTGTGCTGGCAGAGAAAGATGACACCACATGGTTTATTGATACATGTGAAATTTCAGAAAGGGCTCTTCTCTTTGTAAAATCTTCCCTTGATAAGAAAGAACAGGAATAGATCCCTGTTTTGATCTCCAAGTGTTTGTATTTGTATTTCTCCAAGTAATTATGGTTGTATTGTTTTAGAATTCTGAATTACCTGAAGGTGTCTTCTAAATGTTAATTTCCTTTTACTGGTGTGATAGGATACATTTTGAAACAATATGATCAAAGATACAGGGTTCCTTAAGATGAAATAGCTTTGAAGATAATAAACAGACCCCTGGAAGGTAAATCTACATGGAAATTATTTAGTCAGATTAAGATGCAGAATTTAAGGTGGCTTTTATTATTTCTGGTAGGAGGATGACAAATACAAGGGCAGAGATGAGTAAGGGTTCAGAGGTCTATATTCTGCACAGCTTTCAGTTTGGGTTTTTGGGTTTTTTTCACTCAAAAGTGAGTAGTTTCAAGAAACTTTATCTTGAGTCTAATATTAAGGTGTACTAAGCACTCTCACTTGGGAAAAGCAGTTACACAGTGTTAAGGAATCTGTAGTCTAGCTCTAATGTCTTTTTTTTAATTTAACAGGATTTTGCTTGCATTTGTCACGTTTAAACACTTTATGTATAAATATTTAAAGAATCATTTGGAGGTGACAAAACTAAGGTAGATAATGACTGTAGAGCTCAGACTGTGACTAAACTGTTAGATCCATGCTAAGAGAAACACCAGGAAGCCTCTTACTTCTCTTACCAGAACTGCTGGTAACCTCCAGCAGATACAGACATAGACATCTATTTTAGGGACACTCCAGTGCAGTTCTTTATGCAAGGCAAGTCTTAGTCTCATGAAAGAAATCCTTTTGTCATTATTTCACCTGCATCCTGTTAACATATTTAAAAAAATATTTTCATGGGAATTTCTTAATTCCCTACAATTCAACACTAAACAGTAGCTCCTTCCTCTTTTAAGGGGGTTCTTAGGTGGCAACAAATACTACTGCTACAGAGAAGAGATAGTTATTAAGAAATGAATATTTCAAAATTACCGAGGAAGAATGTGTTATCATATACAATATTAAGACTGACTTAATGTTTTTAACATTTTAACAGATAACTTTGATTTTTTTTTTTTTTTTTTTTTTTTTATCGTAATTTTTTTTCCTCTTCAAGCCCTGCACTTCCCTCCGAAAACATGTTCCAGTCAAGTTCATTGAAATTGTCTTGGTATTGTCAGAAAAATCAGTTTGACTGCTTCATCTTGTAAAACTTTCAAAGCTAAAAATTAACTGACATTTCCAAGTGAAATGTCATTTTGCTCCAAA